>BTRK01000003.1:15493750-16012348 GCA_036245805.1 Pristionchus mayeri | reverse complement strand
GTCTTCACCGCTGTTTGCCTGCCTTTCTCTGCTTACTGCTTGTGGCGATTCCTATTCGGGAGAAAGGTAAGCCATTCTCCAAGTGGCACACAAGTTTGGTCGCAACTTGGTTGACTCCCTCATCCTTTTACATGCTCTCTCGTATCGCTGGCGACTCTCAAGTTGGAATCAAGTTGGGGCAACTTGTAAATTTGCTTGGAGACACACCGGAGCAGGAATATAAGAGAGACTTTTTGAGTCAGTGAACATATGCTTGGCAAAGTGCGAAAAATCGAAATCGCCCTAAATGTGCCCACATGTAGTACTCGACGAGCATAGCTCGGATGCCACATACGGAGTCTTCTAGATCACTCTCTGCGAAATGAGGCACACTTATTTGAGAAATTTGAAATTTCGACTTTTGCCATTTCGAATCCGATTTGAATGACTGATGTCTCAAAAAATCAAGAATATTGCATGTATTATATGTGCCAAATTATAGAATGATTGGGTGTCAACTCTTGAAGAAACAACGAAAACAATTTTTTAAATTTTTTTCATTCCTTCAGATGGGTGGGTAGATACCTTTTTTATTCCAGATATGTCTAGAGCGGCATGCTCACTATTCACATAAAAACTAAAAGGAAATAAAAAAAATAAGTTTTTGTGAAATCATTCACACGGCAATTTTTTCATCAACACACCAGAGAAAAATGGTCCGCTAAAAATTGCCAATCAGGGTAGTGCGGTGCATTATACGTTCCTGCACGATGGTAACTTTTCAAATTAAATGTACCGTATCTCAGGCAACCTATGCCTAGCTGTTAATCAGGTAGCAATATATACTGTTGAGATACTGTATGTTTACTGTAGAGAATCTATGTATTCCTATTTTTAGCAAGTCTTTCTGTGTTTAAAAATTTTCGCGAAAGGGACCATTTCTTTCAACAGGGTGTTGATAAAAAAATTACCGTGATCCAAAATGTGTTGAAAAGTCAGTTCTCGATCATTAAAAACTACCGTATTCGAGGCGGCCGGAAGTGCATTTCGTGCCCTAGTTTTGATTTTTTTTAAAGTTTTCATGCCCCAAAGATGTGGTGGATGGTGGATGTTATATCAAACCAATGTATCAACCAAGGCACATCTTTGGGGCATGAAAAATTCAAAACAAGGACACGAAATGCACTTCCGGCCGCCTCGAGTACGGTAGATTTTGATGATCGAGAACTGACTTTTTAACACATTTTGGATGATTTCACAAAAACTTTAAAAAATTTAAAAAAATTTAAAAAATTGTTTTCGTTGTTTCTTCAAGAGTTAATGCACAATCATTCTATAATTTGGCACATACAATACATGCAATATTCTTGATTTTTTGAGACATCAGTCATTCAAATCGGATTCGAAATGGCAAAATTCGAAAATTTAATTTTCTGAAATAAGTGTCTCCCATTTCGCAGAGAGTGATCTAGAAGACTCCGGATGTGGCACCCGAGCTATGCTCGTCGAGTACTATATGTGGGCACATTTAGGGCGATTTCGATTTTTCGCACTTTGCCAAGGGTATCTACAAATATGTTCACCGAGTCAAAAAGTCTCTCATAAGGCGATTACTTGAATACGATGATTAGGTTCTACCTTTAATTCTTGGGAGTTCTTAATGTGAATTTCTGTTTGTATTTTCTCTAAGACAGTTAGGCATGGGCGCTCTCTGTTTACTGCCTCTGGCGATTCCTATTCGGACGCAAGGTTTTCCTTTTCTTTCTTGAGTTAGTTAGCTGGATTGGCAATTCGAGAAAAGATCCGCTACATCCCTCCCTCACCTAATTTAGTAATCCGAAGAGAGGAGACGTAGCGGTCTCTCAATTTTGTCTCGTATACTCAATATTTTATCCGTGAACACAGAGTGGAACTGCAGAACCACAGGATTCATCTATTTGACGAGCATCAGTCGGCGAATAGTTTGCAGATTGGTGCGGGGGGGGGGGGTGGTAGTGCACATCTTGTCGTGATAGCCGTATGCTAATTTCTTTCTACTTTCAGCGAGTGAACGTGCTAGTCGCCTGCGCGGATGACCATCTCCGAAACGCGATCACTCTGCGGATTTCTGATGACGGACGCGGCTCAGACGGAGACTGGCCAGTTCGACTCACCGGCAAGTTACACTTCATTTTTCATCCTCTGTCGAGTTCTAAAATGGTCAGTTCTAAAATGATACAGCCACACAGCTGGCAACCGAGTGAGAAATTGTATCATTAGATGATGTATTCGGAGAAAAAATACCAACGGAACTACGATTGCCTTTGGCTTCTAGTATGCTAGGTATCGTCTATTCACTCTATTTCAACTTTCTATTCAGGTGGAGTCATGTACAAGAGTCGCTTCGGCTGGGAGGAGTATTGCTTCCTCGAGTTGGCCTCATTCCCGCATCGATTCCCTGATTTCTGCGAGCGAACAAACGTAAGTCAGTCTCCAATCATTTTTTGAGAAATATTTTTTTCGGCATGTTGCCAGCTACATTCTTTCCGAGAGGTACTCTCTCAAAATGATAATTCGAGAAACGATACAACAGCCCCTACATTCTACATACATACTTCCACTAGATCTGCGCGAGAGTGTAAAGAATTCAGAAGCATGGTATCGTTTCTCGAACAGTAGATGATAAAACATAAATGGAAAAGAGTTTTAACTCTTTCTCTGAACTCTTTCACCCCTCGCCCATGCCCAGCAGCACTAATTTTAGGTGATCATTTTCGTGATAGACAGTTCACAATCAGTTGAAGATCAGAAGGACTCACTGGAGTTGTTTCAGCCAGTGGTGAACTATGAAGCCCTCAAAAGTGAGTTACTCTAGTAAAAGTTTCCCAGTAGGATCCAGTGGGTTTCCCTGTCAGCAGCCCATCTTACTGGAAAATCCACTGCAATATCTCTGGGACATTTTTACAAGAGTTTTTATCGACAGACAAATCAATGCTTTGGAAATATGAACTGTGTCTTGAGAAAAACGATAACTTTCGGTGAAAATGGTTAAAATTGGCGCGTAGAAATGTTTAAAAAACTGAAAAATAAATTTTGCACTAATGGCTTTTCACAGATGCTCGTGTACTAATCTACTATATCATCTACAATCCGAAGAAAGCCAAGAGCCGAAATCTCATGAACGTTGTGATCAGGGAAACCTACGGATTGGATCATTTGACTCAGCAGGTTATTCTATGCTTGAAAATTCAACAAGTGATCAATCTTTCTCTCTAACGTTGTGAGACCATGATAAAGTGCGTATTCTTAACAGTCAAAATCACACCTAGTAGGTCGTGCTAACTTATCACCATTTGCAATTCTCATATTTCAGTGGCACATCCAACCGGTCGTTGTACCAGGATTTATCGGGTTGAAGGAAGGAATGGAATGGATCAGGGAAACTACGAGATAATACAGGATCGATAAGGCATATTTGGATTTTAAGACTCTGGTTTTATTACGGTCACAACGTTCTCTCATTCCGCAAAATCGTGCATTGTCGTAGTAAGCTCGATGCCACCCTGGGGACGCCCCTTGTTTTGCTGAAAGATAGCTAATTGCTATCCGAAATGAATGATAAAAATAATAGATAATCCACCATCCACGGACAAGCATTGGACGAACGAGAGATGATCAGACAACATCAATCACTGAGCACTAGAGTTCTCTTATTGTAAAACTTTTTTAAAAATCATTTTCAGGTATGTTTCGTGATGCGAAATTTTTCCAATAAGATAATCCGACTGAGCACAAAAACGGACTACACAATAGCGTGATACGGAGGGGAAGTAGGAGAAGGGAATAATCAGAGGGCTATATGATCATTCATGGAGAGAAATGATTATCTTGTCGTCGACGTTGAGGGTGCAAAACTTCTTCGATCATTTTTTACGTACTAATTCAAGCAAGAAATTCGAGCATCTTAAGTAGGACTATTTGAAGTGGCTGCTAGAAGCGATGACACATTAAAGCAATTTCAAAGGTCATTTTGAGAAAAAGATCAAGAAGTCATTCTCAGAGCAATACCACTGTTTGGGTGCAATGTGGAAATTTTATCTCACAACTTTCTATCTACCATTCTGGGAATTGAGCTTTGCAGTCTTTTCTGCATGATCTATGAAAGAACGTAAATATCATTTATCATTTTTATTAGGGTGTCCAGAAATTTTTCGGAATTTTTTGTTTGTCAATTTTTTCTCGAATGATAAGCGATAAGTATATCTTCGTGATGTTAATGTATGAAGACAGTTGAGAAGTAGTTCATGCCCAGTTGATGGAGCGACACTAATCACAACTGATGATGCAATAAGCCAAAAAGTCGCTTTTTAACCGTCATTTTTAAAATAGTATATTTCAATGAGAGAACGCATTCCAAATTTCATACACATACGACATAAGCATGAGTAAGAGTACTGTGTTTGGAAGTGATTAAATCATGTATTTCTATCGAGCTATAACAAATTGATGAAAAATGTTTATTTTTGGTAGCACACATTTTCCTTAAAAATGGATAATACACTCGTTCATGAGCACTGTAGAGGCTCCGATTACCATATCTCACTGTTGAGAAGAAAACATTTTGAGATTGTTTGTAATGCTATTTGAAATGATCTCTCTGAAAATAAGGAGAAGAAAACTTAGATAATGTCCAAAAATCCCTGAAATTCATGATTCGGGGTAGACTTAGAATTCTCATAGGCGTTTACCGATCGAGATCTCCACGCAATTTTATTGCGCATTAACCCCTCTTCGTTCACAGTGATGTTCATAATTATGCAACGAAAACTGGATGTATCACATATTATTTAATGAAATACTACAACCCGTATTTTTCGACTCACAATTTTGATGAAATGAATTGTACAACTGGAATGTTGATGCAATTCCTGACCAATTAGCATTAATCCATTGCTCACTAAATGATTTACAAATATAGTTGTTAAATCCTGAATATCGATTATGCTTTGCAATTTTACATGGCCATTCTTAAAAATTTCTGGACACCCTAATATATTGTTCTTCAGTTACACATTTAAATGTGTTCATTTTTTACGTACATCATTTTCGTTTTTTATTTATTTTTTGTACATCATTTTTTTACGTGAAAAAACGTGCACAATCCGAGTGGTGGGCGAACTACAGTTGAGAGCGAGGAGCTTTGGAAGACCGCGTCGGTGGTACAAGATGCATAGTGGAGCAGCAATCCCTCTGGCATCAACTTCCTCAATTTGACACTTGAAATTGAGCAAGCGATGCTAGTGGGATTGCTCTAGCTACGCTCTCCTCCTGCCCCTTTTCTGTAAATAGTTGTTTTTATTTCGATTATATGTCCGCAGTTTACTTTGGGCGATATAGTTGGTATTTGAACATAGTCCCCTGTCACATTCTGAAGATTGTTTTCATTGTTGATCTACTCACCTTCCTAAATTTTCAGTACTAATCTTGTCAATAAATCGCTTGTTTTATCACCTCTTTATACTAGAATGATGGAACTCATTCGTAAATGTGAAATCTGCTACAAGGATCTGGCCAGTAAGGTACGATTTTTCAAACCCCTGGACCCCGCGTCGCTCAGTCAGACACACTACCGGCTGAGCCCCCTTATGTAAAAGCACCGCTAATATATAATAGCATCATGTATCATATTTCGTTTTAGCGTACTTTGAATGTCGGATGCCATGAATTTCACAGGACGTGTATTCTGAATTGGTGCGAGTTGAATATAGGCAAGGTAAGTTAATATTTATTTATCTTTTGCTTCCTGAAGAGGCTAGCTTTAAACATTTATCATGGTCCTTACGTTAGTTTATCATTCTTTTTACTGGTGAGGTTAATTTCAGCAGATCGCGCGTTGCCCCGTCTGTGACAATCCTTTCGATGAGGTTCCGGATTTCCGAGATGAATTAAATGCGAGACTTCCATACATGATAGGATATGGACCGACTGGACAAGTAAGCTTTCACTTATGAATATGTGAAAAAATTCCAAGGAAAAAATGAATTGTATGTCGAGGCTTGTCAAAATTATGATTATAGTGGCTACAACTTGTTGAGTATTAAAGATGAGATCATTTTCTGTGAAAGTACTACACAACAACTTTGCATTTGTTTTTAAAAATTCTATTCACTTGTTTAGCCATCGATTTTATCCCTTGCTATGCAAGACTCCACTTATGTTCATGAAGTAACGAATAATTTGTTCATCTCAACATCGTGAGTGTTAAACATTTTGACATATTCTTTAATTAACTAATTAATTAATTAATTATTTAATTATTATAACGTTGAAGAAGAGGCTCAGACATCAATTTCTTTTATTGGGATTTAAATTTTTTCTGCTTACGTTGTATTATTATTTCTGTGCCATGCTACCGTATGCCATTTCAAATCACTCGGAAACATAATACATTTCAGCGAATGGATTATTCAAATTTCAAAGCATATGTACAATGCTTCAGTAACGGGGAAAAGTGAGGAGTACATTCAAGATATCGTCGATGAAAGAGATAAAATGTTGAAGAGATTTCAAATATTGATCAAGATTCAGGAAGAACTTGCCGAAAGGGAAGTGAGTACAGAAATTGTAATTTTTTTGGGGTGGGGTCCTATAAGAGTGTCCCTTGAAAAAGTGGGCTTCTTCAACCATCGTTCTGATTAGTAGTTCTTCCTCCTTTACATAAATAATGTTGGGAAACACTTCCCGGAATCATTTTCGTTTTAAGCAGGATTCTCAGCAAAAACGCGAAATCGGAATTTCGAAAATGAGTAACGGTTTTGCGATTGTCTCGAAACTACGTTGTCGTTTTGTCCTGGCTAGTTTTGCTGATAGTCCCACTTTAAACAATGATTCCACATGATAATCAGGGTAGACTTGCAATATCTTTCATATAAGTGGATCAATCGTGTCCTCCCTCCTCAGCTTATCATAACACCGATCTTTTCAGAAGCGCATCGAGGAGGCAGTGAGACCGAGGGTGGAAGAAGATGCATCAGACAATGCAGTTGATTATCCTCCCGTGGAGTCTGCTGCAGCTGCAGAAGAGGAAGAAGCTTCGACTGAGAGCAACGAAGAGATTTGCTGCATCTGTCGTGAGGCACTCTCCAAAAAGGCAAGAATACATTCATTAACTAAAATGATTACTGCTGATCACTTCTGTTTACTTTTCACGCTTCGAATCTTTGGTGTGCAAGAGTTTTTGCAATATTACATCATTGCTTAGTCAATATGCATAAGTATTTTCCCCTGGTCTAGCTATCACTGTCAGCAAAAAAAAGTTCAATTAATTAACTTATGGATTATTTGTTAGATATTCTCACTGAAATGAAGCGCATTTTCAGCGATCTGTCGTTCTCGATGTGTGCAAACATTCTCTCCATGAAACGTGCGCCCTTCAATTGTACGAAAATCGCTCTAAGGTAAGATTTCAATGAAATTGCATGTTTTGTTTTATTTTCAATTGGGTATGGTACAACCAATGGTTTTCTGGTATATACGAGTCGAGATTCTGGTGAGACATATAAATCAGAATGTATTCTGCACAATTCATTTTGCCCCGGCTATCATTAAAATTATATGACGCATTTCTCAAATTATGAGTACATTATAGTCAGCAATATGGCAAAAACTTAAACAACATTACTGCAACTTCAGAGAAGGCTATCTTGCTGCCTATGCCGAAGGAAGTCTTCTAACCTTGTCGGAGACGACGACGTGGACATTTTCGTCCCTTGCGACAAACAGGTATTAACTTGTCCAGCTGAAATATGCGTGATATGAAGGGGCGAGAGTGCGGAGAAAGATAGGTAAATATGCTGAATAATAAAATTGTTTATTTTGAAACATTTTGCAGAGTTTCGTTTTCGCACTCAAGGCAACCAGGTGAGAAAATAATTGTATAAATTTTGTTATTTACATATTTGTAATTATGTATGCTTTCCTTTTTTCAGCTTGGATATATTTTCGTAAATGAAGTTATGCGTGCATTTCAGGGATCACTTCGAGAGACTCTTGCAACAAAAGAAGCTAGCAATTAGAGATGGAAAGAGCGAGGAGTACATTGCTGATATTGACGAGGGAAAGGAGATCTTGAAGCAACGGAAAATGGCAATCGATAGGGAATACTTTCTTGAATGCGAGCGACAGGTATTGTTCAGGAAAGTTCATGCATCATTATTAACTTCAGTTAATCAGAAAAGGACTCAAAGCAGCAGCTGCTGCCGCCGAATCTGCAGCAGTCCCAGGTCTGAAAGTTTCACGAGATTGCGGCACTCGGTCGGATCAGAACGTTTACCGGAACAAACAATATACTCGTAGCATTTTCTCAGAAGACGTTTTGCGAGTGCGGGAACCTAACTATAATTACAAAATACTGGAGAATCTGTTCTCATCAGACCTAATACCAACTTTTCACGCCGCAATTATTCCAGGCGATGCTGCTGGAGGTGCCAATGAAGACGTCACTGATACTTAGGCACAAGCGACTGTTGCAGCAGGGGAGGATCCGTCAACCACTGCAGTGTCGAGTAGGAATTTAGGCGAGATGTGCTGTTAATGCTTACTTTGAGGGTTGTCAAGACCATCTTATATTTTGAAGCTTGTAATTTGGCTTATCCTTGTTATATTATCGGGCAATGATCGCTAAATACTGACGATTGAATCTATAAGTAGTGAGTTAAAGTTCTTGATGTAAAGTTCTGCAAGACAGTCTCATTTCGGTTGCAGTTTCGGACATGAGCGACGCAGCTCGCATGGCCAACGAGGCATCTACAGAAGCTGCAGTGGGAGGAGATCCTATGGAAGAGGAGAGTGTAGCCACACGAGTCCGTGAGAGAAGGAGGAGGAGGGCGGCAGGTGAGAACAGTAGATTGTATTCGGGGAATAGTGATCTTCATCACGAATATTGCATTTTTCCAACTGTTCATTCAGAATATAATACACACGTATCCATTATTCCAGGTGGAGAGACTGTGTCGAGTGCAGTAATACAACCAAAGAGACGAAGATGAAATAGATCGACTTGATTTTTTTTTCAATAAATAAATTGCCAGACACTTCTAATGTGTTCCTATCGCCAAGTTATATGTATATTTTTGTTGAATTTCTAAACTGAATAAACTCCTTTTTGGCAATCATATTATTATCGTGTTTGATTTTACTTTTCCATTAATTTGTAGTTAATAGTCATGCGAGGTATGTTTCGATGTGTCCCATGTGTTCATATCTTTTCAGCAATGAATCAGGAAAATATTTAGTACCTAGGGGTCAAGCTTGAGGAAGCTCATATCTCACAACTTTTTTCATGGAATTCTTAATGAATTTACGTATAGCGAAAGATTTTTTTTATTATTTTGCTGACGATTTTTCAGTTGCACATAGCCTCTCGTGGTGTCAATGGTATTCCGATTGAAGAGATACAGGTCATATCAAAGATGAAATCCGAAATATTCTGCAGCTTGTTCGTTTATCTTCGTTGCCATCTGATTCTTGCTGGGGTGTGCTGAGCTGGACACCGATGACACGTCGATCATCGCTGGACAGAGAAGCAGGTTGATGAAGGCTCTGAACAGTAATATCTTTCAAACCAAATCGTTTGTTCGAAAATGGTAGTTAGGATTTTCAAAACAATGCGATCTTCGATATAATTATATGTGTGTCAACGGGGCCTACACCTGTTGCTTGTTGATAGTTGGTACAAAATGTTTTAAAGCGGGACTATCAGTCAAACTAGCTGGGACAAACTGACAACGCAATTTCGAGACAATCCAAAACCGTAACGCATTAGCGAAATTCCGATTTCGAAATCTCTATTCTGAATTGAGTTATGGTTCCATTTCAGCAAGGTTGAGTTTGAGCTCCGCTATGCGTTTTCCACTATTTCCCTCCTTCGATATCGCAGGAGGAAAATAGTAGAAAACGCGTAGCGGAGCTCAAACTCAACCTTATGGCTCCTAACGAAATGCAAGTATTCCTGAATGGTTTGCCCACCTCCAATCCAAATTTCAAGTCTCTAGCTTTATTAGAACAAAAATGGCAGCAAGGAGGAAAATATTTTCTGAATTTTCCTCCTTCGACTTTTTCCACGGCATTAGTATAACAGAACTGACATGAATTAGAATCCGGTGCATATTCTGCGTAGCTGCACTCATATGCTTCTGAATGTGTGGAATTACATACTTAGAATTTATACAAGAGCTGTGGGTCCCGTTACACTGATCTCTTAGCAACAGGTTGTACCAAGTTACGTCCTCGTTGCAAACAGACGATGAGGAGGCGCAGCCCGCCATGAGAACAAGTCTAACTCCTTTTACTTTACCTTCGCTTCGTTTAGTAGTTTAATCACTTTCGATCGGATGGGAATCGAGAACAGGAAGGGGAGAGTTGCCGATAAGAGGGTGTAGTGAACGACGGAGAAGGGCAGCCAGTCGCGGAAGTCGGCGTAACCTAAGAAGATGCACAATATGATATGAGACAGAGATAAACTTGTACACGTGGCAATCGTGCTCGATTCATAGTACATATACGAAGGCTACAAAAAGGAATAACAAGACAGAATAATCGGAGCGTGAAGGAGAATAACGATGACTACTCACCGATGGTATCATTTCCGAAAGTCTCCGTATGCCTTCCCAGTCCGTTTTCCACAAAGTAGCGGCCCTTTGCAAGCATGAAGTAATATCTGAATGAAATGTCTGAATGATAAGTTAAATGGCATACACATTACCCTGAAGCGAGAATCATATGAGGGAGGATGATAATGGAGCTAACTGCCATCAACATCTGCAAACTTTTAGAGTATAGATCATCTGTGAAAAATGGCGAGTAAGTTTTCAAAGAGCGAGAAGGAATTATCTCACTCTATACGATGGAGTCTTGCCCTTTATCACGAGTAGACGGAATATGAAAGAGTAGCACAAGAAGCATGATGTGGCTGTCCACATCAGTTCGAGGATGCCTGTGTGTATTCTGTTTGGTTTCTGGTAGACAGCGGGATCTCCAAATGCGATTACTACTCATCGAAATTAAAGTTGTTTGTACGAATCGGTCAAACCGAAATTGATCCAACACGACTCCTCTCCAATAAGCTTGCATGGTCCATAGAAATGCAGGATAGTAGTGTCGCCCTTATCGAAGCACTCCTCCCTGCAACAATAGGCTCGCTCTGATCAGGTTGCAAATAAATGCGTACGTTCAGGAACGCACTTTCTAACATTCGCGACTTCATCTGGAAGCGCATCGGACCAACGGATAAATTCCTGGCGACCTAGATACTGATGCAAAGACATTCAGGTGGAGTCCACATATTTTGGCTTTAGTCAGTCATGGTTTCAGTTCACTAGGCATACAGTATTCGTAGGGCACAACAGAGTGACTTACGTCGGTACGACGAGTATCGCACAGACGAGCCCAATTGAATCGCAGATTGCGCTGCACATCACGAGTTTCGAATACTTCTTAATCATCTTCGGCGTTCTGTAACGACTAATTTTGCGCTATAGATGCTTAGTGGAATTTATTTTCCAGCCAAGAAGATTTCCCTGCATTTCTAGTAAGCTTAACCGTGTCGCACAATTTCAATACATGGGGGGCCAACATATGACATATAACATATAACTATACTTGGTGAGGACGAGTCCGATGAGTATGAGATTGGCGACCAGACCCACGACGCAGACCGCGACGACGATGGACACGAACCATCTGATGGTGACGTCCATCTACTTCGACGGACGTCTCGAGAAGAAGAATGGCGTTCTCAGACGCCATACATTGTCAGCACGGTATAGTTATAATGAGAGGTTCGCTGAGTTGAAAAGAGCGTCCATCTCGTGCCACTTATAAGCTCAGCCGGTAATGAGACATACACAAAGAAGAAACCAAAAGATCAGACAGCCAATGCCACAGTATGTTTCTTCAGCACGCGGTTCACATACTCTCCTAATGTATGGGGTAAGTCGTTCTACAATTACCCTTTGCGTTTCTGATGATCTTCGGAATTAAACACGGAAAGAATTGCTTTGTGACGGAAGAACAATTTATATCATTGCAAAAATCGGAAAGAATCGGTGAGTGGTGAGATAAAGTTATCAGACTCATATTCACAAAGGATGATCTACTCGTCGTCTTCCTTAACGACGCCATTTATGAAGTCCGTATTTCATGGATCACGAATCAAGTTACGGGAAGTGGACTCATGAAGAGAATCAATGATTAGACTGGGATATTTATAGTAGATCTAGGTTATGGAAACAAATTCGAAGACAATTTGATCAAGTTCTTTTCGGCAGAGAAAGAAAGATAGAGAGAGAAATTGGCTACTCTTCCGCGTTCTCGTACATCTTCGTGCTTTGCTCATTCTCGCTGACGTGCATTGATGTAAGCTCCTTCACTTCGAGTTTCTTCGAGCAGCAAATCAGGCCGAAGGCTCTGAACGGTTAGTTCGGAAGGTGGTTGAGTGAATGTTACCTTCGGTAGGGCAGGAGCACGTAGATGTTGGCAATTGGAGCCAGTACGTTTAGCATTGCGGCCATCTCAAATGTGACGGTCCCCTACGCCCACCAAATATCGTCCTTTGCCTATGCGGTTTGCATAGTTTGCTCGATAAATACGAATGTTATATCTTTTTGCGGAATTGTGAAGTATCTCAACAATTAGATATCAAGTACTGCAAAATTGCTATAAAGTGCATAGGTATCATGTGTGAACTAGACTGTCCCCGAGACAAACAAACACTTGTACTTCATTTCTCCTTTTTTCGCGCCACACATTCCACTAAATGTCATGTCTCATGAGACTTATGGTGTTATACCGGCACAGAGGTGTAGTCGGGCCAGCGCGCCTTAGTCTCTCCGTAATTGTTGATGACGAAGATGACCATGGCTTGGAAGAAACAGGACGTAACTATCAATTGAATGTTGAGCGCCTGAAAACCAAAGAGGTTTTTTGGCTGCTAACGCAATTGCCTTTCTTTTCATAAAGTTTAAGTTACCGACATGAATGAGCATCCGGTGCATGTTCTGTAAAGAGTCACTCATGTGCAGCTGAAATCTTTAGTTGTGATAATTAATTAACAATGTAAGGTAATTTGTGCAGTCGGTTAACATTCTTTGTCAATATCTAAAACTCCCTGGGGATTGTCCAAGTCCGATGATTGGTCACACGTACTCTGGGTTATTTTGATCAAAACAAGTGATTACTCAACACCCATACAGTACCTACGCTTCATTTAGCAACTTGACGACTTTCGAACGGAGAGGAATCGATATCAGGAATGGGAGGGTTGCCGACACGAGGGTGTAGTGAACCACGGAGAAGGGCAGCCTGTCACGGAAGTCCGCGTAGCCTGTGAGAGTGTGTAATGTGAAGTGTACCAGGGATCGAACTGATTGGTATCACTATCCGTTCACACTCGTAATTATTGAAATGAGTATGAATGGATCTCAGTATGATATCGATGCGTGAAGAAAAAAATGGCTCGCCGATGGTGTCATTGCCGAACGTCTCCGTATGTCTGCCCAGTCCGTTCTCCACGAAGTATCGTCCTTTAGCAAACATGAAGTAGTAGCTGAATGACCAGTTTGAAAGATTAGAATTACGAATCAACAGCTCACCCCGAGGCTAGAACCATATCAGGAACAATGATGATGCTGCAGACGAGGATCAACGTCTGCAAAGGCTTAGCGATGAACCGACAAGGTTCAAAAGCTTTCCATAAGACATACATTTCACTAGCGGCCACTCCTCCCGCTCACGAGGCTCCCTCCCCTCGGAACTCTCATCTCTCGTGCGACACAATTCGGAAGATCGAACCCCCTTCTCCCCTCTCCCCCTAGCGGTGTACGATGTATAGATAAACAAAAGAAATGTGGGAACTAGGTCTGGTGAGAACTATAACGTAATGACGTCTTGATATATCAAATATGGCATGACGCAATGGTTTTCATCTGACAAAGTGGTTGCCAGATGCAAACAACACTAGAGGACTAACTCCATACGAAGGAGTCCTGCTCTTGATCACAAGCAGTCGGAAGATGAAGGAGTAGCACAGCAAGCAGAAGGTCGCAGTCCACATCAGCTCCAAGATGCCTGGATCGTTTCTCAGTACAATGACGTCGGAACAGTCTTTTAGGCTAAAAATGTGAATGCAAGAGCCAAATATGGTTCATACGGCATTTTATGAACAAGAAAGATTTATTAGAGCGCACAATGAGAATATAAAATCGGTCGAACCAAAGTTGATCCAGCACGACTCCTCGCCCATCAGCGCACACGGTCCATAGAAGTGCAAGACCGTCGTGTCGCCATTGTCGATACACTCTTCCCTGCATGGTTAGATATCTCTCACGGATGTAACTTCTACCCTCAGAGTATTCCGCCTACTCTCTAAAATCAAGCGTTAAGGATCTGTATGTACAAATGCACGAAGAGCAATTTTTGGCCAATCCATTAGCATCCTTAAATCATATGACTACGACTCACGTCGGCACGACCATTATCCCGCAAACCAGCCCGATGGAGTCGCAGATCGCACTGCACATCACGAGTTTGGAGTAATTCTCGATCACCTTCGGCGTTCTGCAAGGAATCGGGATGCCGTTGGTTGTATTATTGCCAATTTGAAAGCTCTCGCAGCAGCTGTTGGCCTCACCGAACTGTACCGCTTAGAATTGTCTTCCCTTTAAGGCTGTTAAATCACTTGACGTGGCTGCCCTTTACTTTTTTACCTCTCGAAGGAACTCCTTTTCAGGGCAGCGAAGATACTGGTGGAATGGGTCATGTTGGGATACATACATTACCTCGTGATGACCAGTCCAATGAGGACGATGTTAGCAATGAGTCCAACGAGGCAGACGGAGATGACGATGGTGACGAACCAGAAGATGACGTCCATCTGTCTCAAGAAGTGTGCCTTCATGAGACAACGTTGTCAGTCAGCACACTACGTCAAGGTTGACTATTTGAGGGCGCGTTGCAACGTTTCAACGCCTCTCCTGGCCCGGTTTCGAAGAAAGGCAGTCAATGCAATATTGCAACGCGCCCTCGTAGAGCTTGCCCTATACGACATTACGGCATAAATAGTACGGTTTCCTCTAATGAGCCGTCAGGAGTGATCAAAGAGATCAAATTTTCTGAATTTGGAGAATGAGAGTAGACTGGAATGAAGACAAGTCGTCTGTGAGCATCGTAGTATTCCTTCTACGAATACGAAGTTCTCCTTTGGGATCATTCATAATGAGTGTACGTACACTGAGGCCTCAGGAGAGTATTCGAACTGTAAACATTCGTCGGACAGTTGGTCACTAGCTGAAAGTATTAAAAAATTCACAGATCAGCCGGGTCAACATTCAATCAGTGTCTCTGACGTGTTCCTTTCGCATTCTCTCTCATAATTTTGAATCTCTGGAGCTCCACATGAACATTAATTCTATGAGTATGCTTTTGTTCGGTGAGGCAAGCGATGTTCCATCCAAGTCGAATACTGTTTTGAAATTAAAACGTTTATCACAAAATACCATCTGTCCTCAGAAAGTAAAGACAATATAAATTTTGTCTTCTTTTTGCGTTGCAACGTAGACAAATAAGATTAAGATCTACATCTCTTGTTTACACTGTTGCGGGAAGTACGATCAGGATCGATAATCAGATTGTGACACATTTCCAATATTGCGCATCAAAAGTTCAAAGTTGTAGTTCTGTAGGTTTGGGTTATGCAAGTATACGCGTTGCGTTGCGTGTAACGTTTTTTTTGCGTTTTTCCCCTTCCGCGTCTTTCTCTTTCCCCGTAGCATTCCTCTCTTTCTCTGCTATTCACCTGCGCTGTCTAACTCTCACTAAGCCATAAACACTAGTTGTTGCGAGCCTGTGCGTGCATTTTTAAACGATTTACATTTTGTGAACGTCGCAGATGTTTTTCTTTCTCTATTTGTTAGTAATTCTCTAATATAGATATAATACTATAGCAACGTGGTACGCCAGTGTACAAAAATACGCGTTTTCCATACCTAGTTATCATAGTGGGCGCCCTCGTGCGCTGATTGCCTGGTTATGAGTGAGAGACGTTCTCGACCTTCTCGTTTCTATCCTCTCTCACTCAAGGGCTGGGCACAATGTTCGGCGATGAAGAAAAATGAACCCATAGCGAGATGACACATTTCAAACCACTGGTTTTGCGGGGTGTTCAAAACGGGAACCATCAGGGAGGAAATCAGGGAAAAACTTGAAACAGTTGAAAACCCTGAGAAGGGCGGGAAAAACGTGCCGATTTTCGTCGAATTTCTTGTCCTATTTTTGCGTTTTAAACATGTTTAAATAGTTTTTATTTATATTTATTTTGCTCGAATCGTTTGTATAATTACGCTAGATTAACTGTGTTAGTAGATTGTGCCATAAAATCGGTGAATTATTAGCTTTATGGTCGAAAATATTTTCTCTTGTGAATTTATTGTCTTTTTTGGCCTTGTTTTACAATTGTTATAGTTCTCAACGTTATATTCCTCCGATAATTGATAAAGATGTATTCAATTCCTTGTTGTTTTTATAAATTAGTGGTTTGAAACCATGTAAATATCTGCTCACTGACTGTTTTGAACAGGCGGTTAATTTCTAATGATATTTCGTGCTCTATGAGCGCGCAGTCGGCTACGCTCTGCTCAAGGTCAAGGAATTCGAGGATGCTGCTCTCGTCAGCTCCGAGGTTAGCCATTTTCCTCATGTGTTTAGCTTATCGTGTGCTGAATATATTTGAAAGTAGTATAAATGCTCGAGCCCAAGCGTAGTTCTCCCTTAACCTTCCTTGAGTTGTCAGAACTAGATGCAAGTGTGTAGAAAGATGGAGAAAGATGTATTTAAGTATGAGTTATAGCTAGGGTAATGCTCGCACCAAGTTGTCGCTCTCTAGTTGCTATTATATTGATGATATGTGAACGCGAACTTTGTCAGGTCGAGACTGCCATCTCGAATGCGCAGAAGTTCACCGGGATCGTGAAGATGCACTCCTTCGAGCCGTTCAGAAACACCGAGAACGCGCTCGAAAACTGCAACGTCATCTCGGAGGGTGAGTGAACTAAATATTTAAATATTTTTTTGCCGATTTTAACCGTGCTCTTGCAGGAATTGCCCACTCTGATCTCGTCAGCTTCCTCGAGGCTAACCTTCCCAAGAAGAAGAAGGTTTGTGCTAGCAAATCACAGTTTATATTTAAAATTGAAGCAAATTTAAATTAAACAATCGCAGATTGTCGTCGGAATCTCCTACTCGCTTCTGTTCGGATCCCTGCAGGAGCAGGTCGGCACCATCAAGCCCGTCTTCGGCGGAGTGAACACGGAGATCCTCAGAGGTTGATCATTGTTCCACATTTGTGCATTGACATTCCGGATGTACTATTATTTTCATAATTATATTAAAGGAGTTCGCGTTCACTTCGAGCATCTCGCTCGTGAGCTGCCCCACCACTCGCTCAACAAGGCGGAGATCTCCCTTTGACACTCGTACATGCGCGCCAAGGTTCGGTTTCTTTTCAAATATCTTAAACACAATAATGTAAAACTTGGCAAAAAAGAGCAATACTTTCTTTCAGGTAAAGTTCGATTTCCACCGTGTGGACAACATGATCATCCAGTCGATCGCCCTACTCGACATGCTCGACAAGGACATCAACCTGTTCGGAATGAGAATCCGCGAGTGGTGAGTAGTTGACCATTCATGTTTAAGCAAAAGTTTACTTCTCAAAATTATTAAAATGTTTGCAGGTACTCCTACCACTTTCCAGAGCTCTTCAAGGTCGTTCCCGATCAGTACAAGTACATCAAGTGCGCCGTCACCATCCTCGACAGGTATTTTTTTTAAAGCAGTTTAGTTCGCTAGTGTTGGAAAAAGGTGTAGTATAGCGCACTTGGGAAATGAGAACGGCGCATTTCCCTAGCCGCTATTACTCAGCTAGTTGGTTATAAGAGAGAATTTTTGAGTCAGTGAACATATTTGTGCAGACCCTCGGCAAAGTGCGAAAAAAAACGAAATCATCCTAAATGTTCCTACGTGTAGTGCTCGACGAGTATAGCAGGCCTCTCACGAGAGAATCGGGACAACGAATTGACATTGAAAATACAAATATTTAATTTTTAAAGTTTTTAGTACGGGTATGGGGTCTAGACGATTTTCCTTGTTCTGTTCGATCCCATTGCACGTTGTAGCTGCAGCAGGCTGCTGCAACCTTGAGACATGGCATTGGTTATTGAGGTTATTATCAATAAAAGTGGTGACATTTGCACACAAAAGTGTTTCCATGATCAAATGAACGATTTTGGAGCACAATGTTTATTTTTCACTTTTGCGACCGTTCCAGCAGGCACGTGTCAGACCAGTTTTTAATTTCTAAGTTGAACAGTCATTTTTGCACCAAACCAAACTTCCCCAGTTTGTAGAGCTTGAAATTCTGCACAGACCACATTTTTCCTTGATTTTATCTCGGTGGTCCTGGTACATTCTCAAGCCAGCGAAAACCTCATAACGGGCTGCACGGTCCACCTGCAGTGGAACTGAGTTCGCAAAGTCGCAAGTTCGAACCACAGCCATGGCAGACACTTTTTTGCCATGTGATAACATCGAGAAAGCAAGTCTGGAAGTATTACGGATCACATGAATGAGCAAGATAGATGGCAAAAAACTTGTCTGCTATGGCTGGGGTTCGAACTTGCGACTTGGAAAAATCAGTTCCACTACAGGTAGGCGGTGCAGCCCGTTATGAGGTTTTCGCTGGCTTGAGAATGTACCAGGACCACCGAGATAAAATCATGGAAAAAATGTGGTATGTGCTGAATTTCAAGCTCTACAATTGATTTACACTGTAATGACGTTAAAACCGACTTTCAGACAAAATGACCTCGATAGTGCTCGAAAAATTAACCGGGGTCACTCAGAGGTCAATTTTGTTCTATCTTTCACTGTAACCGAGATATGAGAGCTTTCGACATCACGCCCGGCGTAGGCAGCTCCAAAATTAAGTCTGAACAATGAGGCCTCAGCAAATCCGGTTAGAACTCATTTCACGATTTCAACTCCATTCCCAAGAATGGCAAATCTAGCTCGATTCTCTCGTGAGTGGCATGATATAACACAGGTATCACGAGTCAGTGGAGGGAGCCAAGAAAAATTTTTTTCAAATAATTCTCAAATCGTCCATACTATGGTATAATACAGGTATAGGGACAATAATTTGAATGAACTTGGTCATTTGAGCCAGAGCCGGCTTTTAGGAATATCCCGGTTTTAGAGTCGGCCATACCGAATTTCAGTTCCCAGATTAGCTACAGGGATGGTTTTGGTGTCAAAAAATGCGGAAAAATATGACGAATAACTTTGCTGTTGACGAATATTGAGTGGGATAAATTTTAAAATTTTTATGATCGAAAAATCAAAATTTGGATAAGAAAAAAATCCATTTATCCATCACGCAGGGTACTTGCAGAGAATTTTATTGCAGAATATGCAAGAGGGTGTCCACTAGTATCATACGAAAAAATATTAGCCAAATCGATGATGGGGTCTTTTTTGATATATTCGCTCAAAGTGGTACCACTGAGGTGATTATATGCAAATAATTCTCATATTCTAGAAGCTTATTCAAATTTCGATTGGTTTAGAACAACTTTATTCCATGCTAAGAAATGCTCAATCAAATTCGTTGAAAAAAGATACGATTTACCATTTTCAAAAAAGTCGATTTTCAAAATCTTGTTTTTGCTGTTTTGGAGGTCTTGCAAAATAACAATTTCGAATAGACGACCCTCATGTTCTAGCATATTCTTAAACTAGGTTTCGCGTACTGTCGGAATTCGTAGAAAATTCTGATACTAAAGCCTCTTATGATCTAGAAACCCACCTTCGAAAATGCCCGATCGAGGCGCTCAAAAACTATTAAAGTGTGAATCTGATGAAATTTCGTGAACATCTTTCAGTTTTATGCATCAAAAATCATTTTTCATCCAGATACGGCAGCACACGCAAAGATATGCATAGTTTAATCGATTTGAGAATATAATAATTGTTGAAAAAAGCGATGAAAATTGTTTTCTGGAATTAGCAATATATGATTGTGCGCACTGCATATTCTGGTGCCTCTGAATGAGAAATGATTTGTAATGCATAAAACTGAAAGATGTTCACGAAATTTCATCAGATTCACACTTTAATAGTTTTTGAGCGCCTCGATCGGGCATTTTCGAAGGTGGGTTTCTAGATCATAAGAGGATTTGGTATCAGAATTTTCTACGAATTTCGACAGTACGCGAAACCTAGTTTAAGAACATGAGGGTCGTCTATTCGAAATTGATATTTTGCAAGACCTCCAAAACAGCAAAAACCAGATTTTGAAAATCGACTTTTTTGAAAATGGTCGAATTTGAACAACGAAAAAAACAACGAATTTGATTGAGCATTTCTTAGCATGGAATAAAGTTGTTCTAAACCAATCGAAATTTGAATAAGCTTCTAGAATATGAGAATTATTTGCATATAATCACCTCAGTGGTACCACTTTGAGCGAATATATCAAAAAAGACCCCATCATCGATTTGGCTAATATTTTTTCGTATGATACTAGTGGACACCCTCTTGCATATTCTGCAATAAAATTCTCTGCAAGTACCCTGCGTGATGGATAAATGGATTTTTTTCTTATCCAAATTTTGAATTTCCGATCATAAAAATTTTAAAATTTATCCCACTCAAAGTTCGTCAACAGCAAAGTTATTCGTCATATTTTTCCGCATTTTTTGACACCAAAACCATCCCTGTAGCTAATCTGGGAACTGAAATTCAGTATGGCCGACTCTAAAACCGGGATATTCCTAAAAGCCGGCTCTGGCTCAAATGACCACGTTCATTCGAATTATTGTCCCTATACCTGTATTATACCATAGTATAGACGATTTGAGAATTGTTCTGCTCATTGTTCCTTCTAAGTTCCCGGGGGTTATGGGTGCGCACTGTCCACCACCGGAGCCTGAGGCGTGGACATGAATGGTTAGAAGGAATCCAATTTTATGGCCATTGCCAAGAATATTTTGGTTTTTTCAGATAGTCTCTTCTAAGACAACGAATAACGAATTTTTCCCGTTTATTCTACAAAATAAAGTTGGCACTTTCCTGCTTCCGTACTAGGCCCCTCCCCCTTCCCTCCCCACCTCAACCTCCTCCACCCCTCACACGGGACTGACCGGAACTCACATTCTCCAATCACCTTCAATTGTTTATGGTGGAATGATGCTCCTAAATGATTCCCAAAACCGTTTTCAAAAGTTGCCAAATGCATCTAGAACTTAAAAATTAAGGTTAAAGAATTTGGATTTCGCGTTCGCAGTAATTACCATTCATTTCTGATTATTCGATGTCAACCGGTTCGGCGGTGAAGTGGCAGTGAGTTGAATTTAAAGGGAGGAGGTCGGTGGTTCGTATCCACACGCTGGATTTATTTTGCATTTTTTATGTCAAATCTTTGAACTCTTTGAATTCTCGTTTTGTTCTTTATTGCGCTTTTGAAGTATTGATTCGCCAACATTTCAAATTACAAACGTGTATGTTTGATTTATATCACATTTTTCATTGCTCTCCCTCATACATGGGCGAGGCATGAAGAGCGTTCCTATTCGTGACTTTGAAAATGTTGTCCTCGAATTCGATTTCCTTCATAAGAGAATTCAAATTTCGAGGGAATACCAAGCATTAGAGAGTGTTGGAGAAGCAAGAACTCAACATGTTATCTATTATGCATTATTTGTCACACATGAAAGTTTTGTGAATATGTTCAATGTCACGAATAGGAACGCTCTTCATGCCTCGCCCATGTATGAGGGAGAGCAATAAAAAATGTGATATAAATCAAACATACACGTTTGTAATTTTAAATGTTGGCGAATCAATACTTCAAAAGCGCAATAAAGAAAAAAAACGAGACTTCAAAGAGTTCAAAGATTAAAAGACATAAAAAATGCAAAAGAAATCCAGCGTGTGGATACGAACCACCGACCTACTCCCTTTAAATTCACCTCACTGCCACTTCACCACCGAACCGGTTGGCATTGAAGAATCAGAAATGAATGGTAATTACTGCGAACGCGAAATCCAAATTCTTAAACCTTAATTATCTTAAGTTCTAGATGCATTTGGCAACTTTTGAAAACGGTGTTGGGAATCATTTAGGAGCATCATTCCACCATAAACAATTGAAGGTGATTGGAGAATGTGAGTCCCGGTCAGTCCCGTGTCAGGTTGTGGATCGAGGGGGCGGGACTCCTCCCCCCTCCGCCTTCAGTGGGCGGAGTCAAAAGGGTGTGGCCTAGTACGGAAGTAGGAAAGTCCCATAAAGTCAGTGAGCGAGGTGACGGTATCAAAGGTACTGTATGTGGGTTACAGTAGCCGAAAAATTACATTGGAGTTACTGTAGATAATGTTGGACATGGACTATGGTTGGTCAAACCGAGCCGGGCCAGTCGAGGGGACCCGACTCCCAAACTCGACTAAAGCCTGAATACTCGGACCGCTCGAAAATGGTGCTAACCCGATGGGGCGGCTCGACTTCGGGAGTGAAAAGTCGAGCCGCCCGATCGGGTTTCGAGCCAATTAGAGCTAAAATAAGATTTCTGCGAGTCGGATACTCGAATACCGGGCTTCACCAACCCTAACATGGACCTAATGTCGGTCGAGTATCAACCCACAACACTATTTTGGACTATGAACCTATACATTGTTATGGGCCTGGCAAAAAATGTGTCGGGGAGTGTGTTTCCATTCGGGGGGAGGGGGGATTGGTGGTCGAAGCAGGCGCGGGCAATTATGATCCCATTCAGTTCTATTCTCACTACAGTATCCATTCAGGTGGAGCAGACGTCTCACGTTCCGTCTCGTCTTCCTTCCTCTATTCGTCTCTCGCTTCACTCGCAATGATTCGGACGATGATCTACTCTCTCTGATCTATAAACATCCCGTCCGATGGAACCACATTTCTTGTAAACTAATCTTAAATTTGTCACTATTTTCTGTATAAACTTGTTCAGTTATTTATTGCGGAGAACCAGATTGAAAGTGTATATATCGGTTCTGCACGCATTTCTTGTTCGTTTTTTTCGTTGTATAATGATGCTAAAGCAACCATTCCTCGATTGACCAAAGAAGCCACTGCGTCTCGCAGAACTTGCACTTCCTTTGTTTACCACGTCAAAACTTTTGGCGTTTAGTGATAGGAGGCGGGGTTTCGCAGGGCTCTCGATTTCGCTAGGTATTCACTCTGAACATTGTGTGGGGGTCCTTTGTTATCGGAGAGTGTGATGGTGAACAAAACCTCAGTTCCGGATGATTCGTTTGAATTGGAAAAGCGGGAAACCGGTAATACACTAGTTAAAAAGTTACTCCGAAGTTACATCACCACCCATGTAGGAACGCATACTCAGTGAAACGCGCGCGATACTCAGTATGTACCCAGCTAATATAAGTTGGCAAAGTGCCAATATTTGAATATTGCAAATACCATTACGATTAGCTTTCAGATTTTTTATGTAATAATGTAAAATGAATGCCGCATGAGAACCAGAAAAGTACCCTTATCCTCTATTTTCTCATTAGGTTCCCATAATGCCAGTATTATTTTTGATTCTCTGGACAATTCTACAATTGGACAATTAAGTTGCTTTTAGGCGGTGACTTGCGCTGGTCCTAGGACGACTGTTTAAATCATTTTGGCGGCAAAATACAGTAGGAACATGCGAACGGACGAGGTGCCAGAACTAATGTTTCTGGAATAATGGCAATAAAAATCTCGTTTCATAATCGTGTAAAAGTTTGACATGATTGCAAAGCTGCAAATAATGTTAAAAAAAAACTAAAATATTAATTAATTACTTTAAATATTTGAAAAGGTAGTTTGTGATATCATACTACTAAAAACATACCGTAACTGCCACTTGTTCAAACGCGCGCGTCTCGTGTTCGTTTTCGCGCCATTTTAACTACTTTGTTTTGATTCTTTGTTTTTGCTTGTTTTGTGTTTCTCGCGTGTTATCAAGTGCGTATTTTCAGTTTGAGTGCTCGATCTATCTCAAGTCTGCTAAATATGAAGACAAAGGGAGCCTCTCACCGCAGTGAATGTGAGTTTCTCGCGTTAAATTGCACTTTTACGAGGATATTTACGCTATTGTGCACTGTAATTATGCGCAATTCAGTAAGTTTTCAGTAAGTAACCTTATATTTTCAGCCAGCGAAGAGGAGGAGTTCGAGGTGGAGGCGATTGTGGGGAGGAAGATCGAAAATGGAGGGGTATGTTGCCTGATTAGACCCTGTTTTATTCGGCCAATTCCTTTGTTCGTTCATCCTGATAGCGAATGCGCTTTTGAATGCAAAAATACCGTTAATTTACGAAGAGTATGCAAATGCACAACTTGTTGGTAGAGTGATCTTCTGACTCTCTTCAAAATGCGCGCTCACTCGCTCTGTCTAGTCATCGAAAGAACCTGTAAATTTAAGTGAAAGAGAGCATTGCTCTGCTGGTAGCGCGGCATTTTACAAGGGGAAGCGCGAGATGTATGAGAGAGATCGATGTTTCTGGCATACTTCCAACGAAACGGCGTTCTAATTAGTAATTCTTGCAGTTGATCTACCTCCTCAAGTGGAAGGGCTACGAAGAGAAGACGTGGACGCCAATCTCTGAATGCGTGAGTGGCTACAGTAATCTACAATTTTTTAAACGGAACTACCTGGTAGTTATGTCGAAACGGCATTTCAACCATCTTGACACCGGCTTCAACTTGGTGTTTTAAATGGTGGAGCCGGCTTTCCGTGTCCTTTTTGCCATCTCATTTAAAATAAATGAGAGGGAGGGTCTGCCAGAAGAGTCGTCCATGTAGTCATCGATAGCTGTATTAGGTACATTAGTATACCGTGTTTTCGAAAATTGAATGTTCAGGCGTCGTGCCAGAAGCTGATCGATGCCTTCGAGAGGGAGAATCCGTCGTCGGCTACGAGAAACGTCAGTTTTACAATTTAATTTATTTCCAAAAATTAAAAAAAAATACCGATACCCTTTCAATGGAAAACGTCTCACGATGTAGTGGTATCGCTTATTAAAGACCCTATCTTAACGGCGCTTAATGGCACTAGGCCCGATGCGATGACGTCATGACGTCATGCCGCCTTTGATATGACGTCATAGTTCTCATCCGACCCAGTGCCCGCTTAACGAGTTGGTGATAAAGATTAAAACTGAAAATGATCAATCCTGTTCTAGGCTGGCCGTCCGCCCGGATCTTCCATGTCCAATCAGGTTTGTCTCGACACTTTATACTATTAGTTGATTTGTAAATAGTCATATTTGTTGTATTTTGCTCTAAAGGCTGCTAAACGTCACTGAATGCACCTGAATCATGTAAATTTATTGCATTTGACTCACTGATTCCGTGCTTTCAGAAGTCCTCAAAGCGATCGTCGAGGAGAGACAAGTCGAAGTCTTCGTCCGATGACGGCAGCTCGTTCGTTATTTAAAAATTATTTTTCGGTTTTTGTATATTTTTGAAATCGCGAAGTGCCACAGTAACCATCATGCGCCATTATTGTAGCTTATCTATGGAATTCGATGTGATTATGCTCAGTATTCGATCGGAGCGTGTCAGAGGGTACGGTAATCTTATTGATAAATATCGATTTGCAGCTCGGACGACGGCAAGCCGGGCACGAGTGCGACGCCTGCTACCAGGAAAGGCTCGCGCGGCCAGAGGTAAGAGTGACTGTCTGACTCTCTCCAGATTGCACGTTCTCTCGCTTTCTCTAACCTGCGAGAGAGTGTTCAATACGAGGAGAGTACAGAGATCGTAATCTGACGATTGATCGACAACTGGGAGGGGACCTTGACCCGATTTTTTCACTTCGCGTTACAGTGAGAACAGATACCGTAGTAATAGAGTTGGTGTGAGTGCGAGCGGAATCACGGACTTATGCGCGGAACAATTTAATGAATTGTCCACATTCGCGCTCTCACTCACAACAAAACCATGACCAAAATTGTTCATGTAGTCATAGTAGCACGGCAATTTTTTCATCAACACACCAGAGAAAAATGCTCCGCTAAAAATTGCCAATCAGGGTAGTGTGGTGCATTATACGTTCCTGCACGATGGTAACTTTTCAAATTAAATGTACCGTATCTCAGGCAACCTATGCCTAGCTGTTTATCAGGTAGCAATATATACTGTAGAGATACTGTATGTTTACTGTAGAGAATCTATGCATTCCTATTTTTAGCAAGTCTTTCTGTGTTTAAAAATGTTCGCGAAAGGGACCATTTCTTTCAACTAGGGGGTTGATAAAAAAATTGCCGTGTAGTAGCAAGATACTAGTCAGTTGTCGATAAGGTCCCGGTATACGGTAGCAGAACTTATTGATTACTTGGCAGATCATCGCGGGGCGGCAGTCAGAAGTCGCGCGACGACTCGGCATCGCCCACCCGCTCGTCGCCCAAGAGAGCCGCCAAGTCGAGGTACGGTAATCATACGTCAGTCAATCGATTTTCTTTATAAATTTACGGGCTATTGGCTTAATAATTTATATTAGTTTGGAATGGATATGAAGGAGATTGTATGCTGACTGTGAACAAGAATGCTTTTTTCATTAATTTACCAACGCACTTTCTACAGTACCCCTCCCTTAAGTGTAACTGCTACAGTACTCTGTCCCTACAGTAGCCCTGCATTCAGAAGCTCGACGCTGTCGAAGGCGATGACGAAGGCGTTGAGGAGGAGCAGCTCGGAGTCGTCATCGGAGGAAGAAGAGGAAGAGCAGCCGACGTCGTCGTCGAAGGCAGCGGCGAAGAGAAAGTCGAGGTGGGAAATATTGGGAATATAAATATTGAACCTGGGGTTTTTTTCCCTATGCAACATGCTGACAGTGCGCATATCTTAATCAACCTATGAAATGGCTTCCATCACCAAAACCGGGGGAGTACACAGCAAATCGAAGGTCCCGCTGTAACGATAGCATTACTCAAAAAGCAATTAGCATGTTTTTGCGCTACTGTTTGTCTGCTGGAATAGCGAAACACACAAGAATACTCTTTCAAAAACCAAGATGAACCTCCACTTTTTTTGCTGCGATACACCTTGCCGCTTCAGGTTGCAGCAATTCCATGTTACCCTTGCCCTTGTGGCCCTTGCGCTAATGCACGGTCACTTCATAGTCTAATTAAAAATTTTAAAACAAATCGTAGCTAACACATTTACATTCCGTTTTTTGTTTGTACTTTCTTTGTCTCGCTATTATTCTGAGAAACTGCGAAAAGCGCGAGGATATTCTCAAAAAAGAAGATGAACATCCACTTTGGTTTCTGCGAGACACCTTGCCGCTTCAAGTTGCAGCAGTTCCATGTTAGCCGCCAGTGACTCTTACGCTAATGCTAAGAACACCTCATGTAAAATATTTTACAAAATCGTATGCTCTGGTTTTTTTCTTAACTTTTACAAATACATAAATAGTTTTTGTGCGGTATTATAGCTTGACATATTAGCAAAGTTAGATTGGGTACTTCTTCTCATTACACTATTCATAATAACTTCGTAGATCGTCTGCTGGTCGCCCGTCGAAGGCGGCGAGGGACAGCTCGCAGCCGTCGATGACGTCGATGACGATGACTGCGACGTCGTCATCGTCGAGCAAGACCCGCCAGTCGAGGTGCTTAGATTATTTATTATTTGTGTACAAAATTAGCCTGTTTTGCCAAACAGTCGAATTCTGGCATTTTCTCGATGCACTTTACATTGCGGTTTCACCTGGGGGATTTACTTCCTCGTAAATGGGATGTACAATGGAGAGTTGGCTTCGTGTCGTATCTTAAAACATTAAAGCTGATTTAATGTCAACATTCTTGTCAGACAGTTTATGCATATTTGAGCCGCGCACTTCTTAGTTTCATCCGATTCTTATCTTGTGCATACGTTTCTATACCATTTGTGGATCACTATCCAGTTTCTGTTTGATTATGGCGATGGGCATGTATAGTACCGCGCCATGGTTCACCCTCTAGCACCGCTACTAGGATGCAGCTGTAAGGGTGGGCGGAACCCAGGGAAGTGAGGCACTAGTTCGAGTGAGAATTATGACATCATGCCACCTTTGATACATCAAAGGCGGCATGACGTCATCGTTCTCATCTGACCTAGTGCCCATCACTTCAGGCCGTCCCCGATGCACGACGATGTGCCCGCCCTCTCCACGCCCGCCAAGGGAAGAGATGACGCCCGAGGAAGTGAGGGTTACTTTAGGGTAGTAAGAGTTACTGTAGAAATTTTGTCGGAGGAAGTGGGGTTACTGTAGGGTAGTAAGAGTTACTGTAGGAATTTTGTCCGAGGAAGTGAGGTTTACTGTAGGAATGGCTGGACACAATTTTGGGGATTTTCGTGGATATCGTTAACAATGAGTATATGTTGATAAATATCCATTTGGTTTAATTTTAATGCATGATTATGTATCACGCTTATTTTCTGAACTGGGCTTGGCGTTTTTTCTATTTTTTTAAAATAAAATTTCCTTCAACATATCTGAAAAATATGATGTTAGAGGACTGCTCTTTTCGCGCTTCATCCTCTGACTTTATTCAGATCGTCGACTTCCGGAGGCAAGGCGAGCGGCAAGCGCGCAGCTCGCTCATCGAGTGAATCGGAGGACGAGCAGGAGGATGCGAAGGCGGAGCTGCCCGTGCTCAAGACGCCCCCGAGGAGTGAGAAGGGCAAGAGGTGAGGCAGAGTGGATATTGATTGATTGATTTTATTGATTGTTAGTCATTGTCGCACCACAATGGTATACGGTTGCAAAGGGTGGTATTAGGGCGAATGCAGTTCTTGGTGAAATAAGCTCCCGATAAGTGCGTCGGGCAAGAGGTGAGAAAGATGGACTCAAAATAATGCGATATCTTTAAGCAAATGTTATAGGTTTAAAAATCACAGGATTTTATCGCATAGGTAATCCTTTGGGCATGTTTTGTGAAGCTCCCCATTAACATTTTTAAAATCGCAAGACAGGAAAATGAAGCCTGAACATTCCGGAGTGTGATATAACTAATAAAGTAAATTATAAACATGACCTTTACCTTTAAAAACATGACCTTATAAGGTGAAGTCGCAGGTACGTCGTGTACACGTCGTGTTTTTTGCAGTAATTGTTGATGTTATTGAATGAGTGGATAAAAATTGCTAAAAACATGTTTTCTATGTATTTTTGAACACGCTTTTTCTAATGAATACAATAACATGGTATAATTAGTTTAAAAACTAGCCCAAAACATGCCCATTTTTTGCCAAAATGGCCCAAACATGCCCATATTTTTCGATTTTCCCTACCTACCTTTTCCACCACTGGTTGTGATTACAAATTCAATCACTCGACAAAGTAGTTCGGTTAACAATACTTATAAATACTTCAAAAAAAGTTATTCATATTTATAATGCCAGTAGTTCAAGGGGAACCTGTAAGGAAGCCTCACAATTCCAAAATCATGGGATAAATGCCGCTTGTAACTTGCTCTGCTTCTAGATCAAGTCAATCGTCGTCTCGCGTCAAGAAGGAGGAGGAGTCGGAGGACGACGGGCCTTCCTCGTCCGGGAGAAGCGCCAGGAAGAGGTAGTATATGATAGCTATGAAACACAAACTTTGATCTTGATAATTGTCTGTTTTTAGCCGATTTCCTATGTTTAGTGAGCAGTGAAAAAAGGATGTCGCGTTTTAAGGATAATTTTAGTGGAATTACTTTGGAACATTCCAGAAGGCCTCCCGGTGCACCCAAGTCTTCCTCCTCCGAGGAATCGTCGGATTCTGAAGGCGACGATGACGCTAGAGGCAAGGGTCGCAAGGCGGAGAAGAGGTCGGTATTGATTGAAATTGTTGAAATGGGTGCAGAGAAACAATCACTATCGCAATATGCCTTGATTTATGTATTTTAATCGTAACTTGAAACGCGCGAGTAAGCAAAACAGGGAAAGGCAGGGAAGAGACGATTGTATTGTGATTTTTTGGGGTAACCTGTGAAACTATTGATATCGCTAGTTTCAAGACTATACATTTATATTGCAACATGAACCGCGCGAGTAAACGGAAACCATTTGCTGGATTTATTCGACCATGATTAACGATAGTCGTGATTCGTGCTTATAAAAATATTATAGGAACACTAGTACCGGTGCAAAGAAAAATATCTATAGAGCAAAGTTTACTTGATATCACAAGAAAATATTGCTCTATATATTTGTCTGCAACATGAAACGCGCGAGTAATTAAAATTAATTTGTGGAGCCTGAAAAGGCCAATTCAGTCGACCGGTTAGAGTTCCCTGTGCAACACCACTTGCTAATTCGTCGTTTCAATTGGCCTTCTTTAGACGCTCTCCGATCAAGCGTGCGGCCGTGAATCTGGGCGAGTCGAAGAGCTCGTTCGAGGAATCGGAGGATTCGGAGGTGCAGATGACGCCCAGCAGAGGACAGGCTGCCAAGTGAGAGATAGGGAAGGGGTGGAACTGCAAAGTGACTGGTTTGTAAATATTGAATCAGGTATACTGTATACCTACAGCCGAAAATCGGTTAGGGGAGGAGTGGAACTGGGAAATGATTGCATACAACCTACGCGGCCCCCACAATTTATGCAACAATTTATGGGGAAATTTTATGACATTTTTGGGGGGAATATACTAGTTTAAATTTTTTTAGTGCTGCACATAGAAAAGTAATTGACAGGTTTCAGCAAACTATGATTAGCTGAGCGAAACGTGTTTACTCATTCCTATCTTGTCACTATGGAAAAGAAAAATGCCACATGTTCCTCCAATGAGTGAACAATATACATCTATGATACAGTATGCTCTCTGTTGATTATCGATTGCTCATTGCAGAAGAACAGGCACGCTGATCGGCAGCAGCAGCGCGACGCGCGTCGCCAACGGCTCTCCGAAGGCTGCGTAAGACTTTCCCTTTACATTTAAAATTGAAACTGAGATATTGGAGGTAAACTGATGTTTTCAAAATATGCTCATTTCCTCATTAATTTCCAGTTTCAATAAATCGTAATTAGATGGCTGTTATTGGAGTTGATAATCCTGTGGCCTTGTGCTGGTTCTGATAAAACTATTTGGAAGACAATTGGAAGATGCAAGTTGAGGCGGTACGAAACGCACTCTCTTCAGTGCTGAATCTCTCTATCTCTCTACTGTATACTGTATCTATACCGAGTATACTGTATCTCTTCAGCGCTGGCCGCTCTCCTCGTGCTGCATCCTCCTCTGGAGCGGCTCGTCGCTCGCTGATGGATGTGCTCACGGAGCTGCTCGTCTCCGACCCCGTCGTCGAGCCCGTCGCCCTCTCGCCTCCTGGGGTGAGCAGCAGTGATCTTTGGTCTTTGGAAGATCTTTTGCGCGCATGAGAAATGGTCCAGTTTTGTAATTGTTCGTGGGTTATATCGGGAAAAAATTGAATACCTGGTGTTTTGTTAGTTCCTGCTCGCTTCGAGTTTCATGATGGTTACAACACTGATTGGGTTGGTCTCGAAGCAATGTGCACCCCATGGCTTATACAGAAAATAATATCAAAACGTGTGGTGTCAAGTAGGCCTCTATTTGATTGTGAGCTAGTTTATTTAAATAAAGTAAATACTAATTTGCAGAGCAAGAAGACTGGCAGTGGCCGCGGGGAGGAGAGCGAGGCGATCTCGACCGCGCCCGCCAAGATTTTCACGACGGATGAGCTGCCCGGAGTGAGTGATTGGAGGATTGGGTAGTGATCAGGGAGCCGATTATTGTTGGGGATTAAATATTTGATCGAGCCCTGTAGGTGGATATATTGCTTCGAATATTTTGAATGGATGTGCTATTTTTGAGCGGGAGCAGGCAGATGAGAGGTTCTTTCTTTGTGTTTCACAAAAATATTGAATGCGCGAAAATGACTCGAGGTTGATTTTTGTGCCGGTAGAAGGAAATAAATTATTTTGATCCCAAGAGATCACGCGAATATTTATGATTTCCCAAGCCTTTACTGTTGGTCTAGATTCTTGTTGGCAAACATCTGAGTACTTGGTAGAAAATATTTAATCTTTCACGTTTTTTTTGAAAATATTGCCTCTTGTTAGTGAATGTACGAGTCATTTCGCACCCTCTCGCTTGATGTTGCACAAATGTTCGAAAACCGTTGGTATGCAATATCAGAGAGAATTTGCGGTCCAATAAAAAATCATTCCCTACTTGTGATGTCTATAAAATATAGTAAAGGATAATTTCTTGGGAAACTTGAGCATAGAAAGCAGGTTATTTTACATCAAATACGAGATCTCATTCTGCCCTCCCGCTTACTGCTGCACGTATTCTTTAATTGGTAGACAACCCCGTTGAGACGTGATCGGAGCGGCCTTGGCATAAAATATTCAAAATTGAATTTACAATAACTCAACCGGAATTGAGAAATAGTGTATAATGAAAGCGTGGTGTCGTTCCTCGATCTCTAGAGCGAATCTATCCCGATTGCAGATGAAGGTGTGGACTCGCGACTCGTACGAGGAGGAGTACGCGATTCCGAAGACGCCCGCCGCCGACGCCGTCGAGAAGGTCGCCGGTCGTGACGTCGAGAGAATCGTCGGATTCGTGACGCACCCCGTGGTGAGTGCGGGGGTGGTAGCCGCCATATGCGCGATGGGAGGATACGGCAGCTGCATTAAATCAGGGTTTTAAAGTATTGATTATCGATTTGCAGCACCCGTTCGTGCTCGTGAAGCTGGCGCTGAAGAAGGGAGAGGTGGGCATTTTTATTTTTAAAAAAAATAATGAGGAAAATATTTTTACATTTCCCAATAGTTTTATTCAACAACCAGTAGAGTACGTGTTGCACGAATGCAACTAGTCTCAAGGAATCAAATGGTTTCTATTCCTCCCTCGCAATCTGTTTTCGTAAAACATTAATGACTAGACATGACTAGACCTATAGCTTCTCTCATAAGTAGTAATATATCATTGTTATTTATTTGTAAGTTATACTTTAGAAGAGTTTACACAACTGCTGATCAGGTTTTGAACTTTTTTGGAAAATCGAAAACGTCGAATTTTCATATCAGACCATTACATGTTTCACGTGCTCTAGTATTCGCCAGGATGTAAGGACATTTTGATATAGAGCATACATGTTGCAACAAACAAATATAGTAATTGGTCAAGATTATTCGTGCCTTATTGATGCGGTGAGAGTGTGGACTATCTAGGCATGACGAGAGAGTGCGTGAATTGAAGAGAGCACAACTGATGATCCTCCCCTTGCAGACATCGCTGGCCGTGACAGATGCCGTGCAGGGCGTGCACGCCCGCCTCGCCTCGCTCCTCATGCCCAGGGTACGGTATCAATCTATCTATAATCAATCAATAATTAAATTTCTCAAAATGTTGTAATGTTCCCTAACAAACTCCTCACCGGTCAAAGTAATTCGCGATCCAGCCATAATGCCCAGGGTAAACAAGGAGTCGATCAATTAATAATAATTATTATTATTTCGAAAATGATCAAATTTTATCTATAATCAATGGTATCTGAAAATGGATATTTTTACTTTCGATGCGTAGAAACCAGTCAAAGTAATTCGCGATCCAGCCATAATAGTATACCCGGAAACGCAAATCATCGTGCTTCGTTTCACGGAAAAGACAGAGTTTAGAATTTTTGGACACGAATTCTAACACCGATTGTGCTAGCTGTTCCACTCTGATCAAGTAGGATGTGGAAACGCGAATCACGTAACCATCCAAAATTTTGGTTCCAAATCAATTACTTTCCTGTTCAAAAAACAACCCATTGATGTTATCTCCTTTAGACCTTCGCCGACTACTCGTGCCGCATGGCGCAGATGTCCGTCTCGCAGGCGTCAGGAGGCGCGGATGTGGACGAGCCGAGCACCAGCAATGGAAGAGGCGCCAAGCGTCAGAGAAAGTGAAGGCCACGCCCCTTCCAGATAACCCCTCCCCCCACTCGTTAACTGTTGACCCTCTCACCTTATTCTGATCTTTGATCTTCCCTCCCTAATCTAACCTTTCATCTTCTCACCACAATCTTCACCTTCCTATTCCGATCTTTGATCTTTCGCCCTCTCTTTATGTATATTTAGAAAACCCTCCCCTAATGACATTTTCGCAATGTTTAGTACAAGAAGCTAATTTATTCACCGTCTTCCCTTCCCTTTCTAATGGTTTCCTGATTTCCACTCTCTCGTTGTAATTGCTTCTGTTGTGAAATCTGTAAGTGGAAGATTGATTATTCTGGATACTGTAAACTCCCCGCCCTCTTCTTTCTCCCCTCTTACTCTTGTTCTTTGCTCTGTTTTTTTTTCAGAATGTATGTCACTGTTTCCGAATGTTCCAAACATTTAACCCGAATCCATTGCTGAATGAGTAGTGAACCAAGGAAAGTGAACCCACCATTATTCTCGCATCATTCTGGATCTCCCCTGTCGAACATCGGTCATCCTTTATTCACTGTTCTGTAATGAATCCATAACTCTCTGTTTCTCCTACTTTTCCGTTTTTGTTGAAGTTCAGAAGCTGAAGTGTTTCGGTGTTGTAATGATATGATAAATAATACGGTGCGAATTTCAGTAATTCGATTATGTTCAGGGAACCTAGCTTACTTTAACATCAGCATACATCCAAAAAATATTTCTTAAATCATGTTAATGAGTGATACAGTGTGAGGTCCAATGAAAGATTTAGAATGGCCCATAATCTCTAAGCTCCAATGATGAGCTCACCAGTTGTGAGCGCTAACTTTTACCCGTTGCCCTTTAGCACTCAGGACTCTGAATCCCGCGAGGGGAGTTCAAATCTCCCCGGGACCTTCCCTTTTTGCTGTATATTTCGCGGGTTGATAATTTGTTCAAGAACTATTTCCAGCTCTCAGATCGGACACTAATGAGTTGTAATGACGAGTTAATTACTGCTATTCACGAGTCACATCTAACACATCATTGATGTCGTAGTTGTAAATCTCTTTAGAAACGAGGCCGTCCAGGGTCAGAGGTAGGGCGGCAAGAACGGATCACGGGTTGACCTTTTGACCCTCTAAAACGGGTCAGATACGGGTCGGTCAGACCCGTCGGATACGGGTCAGACACGGGTCAAGGGTGAGAGCGAGGAAGGAAGAGGAAGACCGAGAGAGTGCGGTAAATGGAGAGAGCGCAGAGAGACGAGTCTCTCGGCGCTCTCTCCCTTTATCACACTCTCTCGCTCTTCCTCTTCCTTTCGAGAGGGAGTGAGAGCCGCTTCTAACCCGAAAGTACGGGTCAGATACGGGTCAGGGTCATACAATCGGGTGACCCGGCGGAATGGTGAATAGCGCGGGTTACCCGTGACCCGTTCTTGCCGCCCTAGTCAGAGGAGTAAGAAACAAATATTATGCAGCTCGAGGTAATATGGTAGCACTTATTTATGATCTTCCCATCGTACTTTTCCAAATAATGATAGTGATGACATCTGAAAGAGAACATCGGATGCTGCAAAGATATTGTAAATTGTTGCCCTATTATTATTATCATAACACGACAGACGAAAGATAAACGTGAAAGGTGCTCCAGAGAACATTTCTGCTCATTAATCATGGAAATTAGAATGTCATTTAATTTCGTGCAACAGAAGAACTACGTGATCGCAAGTCCTCCATGAAACAGTGATGAGCTCAACAATCAAGTGCGCGAACTTTTAGAATAGGATTCGTCGGTCCCGTGGTGTAGCGGTTAGCACTCAGGACTCTGAATCCTGCGACGGGAGTTCAAATCTCCCCGGGACCTTCTCCTTTTGCAGATTTTTCTGCGCTCACTGAAATATTTTCTGCTTTCAGAACTAATTTTTGAAAAATATATTACTGATTCATCGACAAGAGTTCGTTGAACAGTGAACCATGTATAAATTGATTACTGCTTTTCGTTGCGTCAATCATTGATAAATTAATTATTGTTAGTTGCACCTGTTTTCCTCTTGCTTCGCATCCTCACAATGAATATTTATTCATTGATCAACAATTCCCAGCATAAATTATAGTTTTGAATAGTGCTCAACAACAGAACAAAACAGAAGTATAACTTAGCGATAGCAACAAATTGGATGATTTAGGCAATTGATTGATCAGGGAAAATTGAGAATCTCCTATCAAGTTCATCTTTGTCTATTCTGTTGTACAACGGCACTCGATGCAGTTTCTTCTGGAATTTAATTAAGGTTTTTTGCATTCTATTATGAATGAACAGTAGCTACTAAAACACAATGTTCGCGATGAATATCACAATTTGAATTGGAAAAACAGCATACTTTCTCTCCCCTAATCCAATCATGACTCTACTGTTCTAACCTGCAGCCCTCCTCCTTCTTCTCTCACTGACTCGCGTTGCCACACTCTCCTCCTCCGTCGGATCTCCTCCCTGTGCAGCTTCCGCAGAAGCCTGGTTGGTCGTACGAGCTGCAGCGTGCGGCTCGCGCGTCTCCGAAACTGCAGCATAAATGAGATGTCTAACATTCACAAACTTTATATCCAGAACGTTGTATCTGCTTAAATTTTTAATTATTGATTCATGCGTTCGGATTTAAAAAAAAACAAGCTTCAAATTTGTAGATGGTCTTCAGAAATTCCAAAATAAGCATGCTTATGCAAATCTTGCCTGAATTCCTACTCGAAGCGGCACTGGATGACGAATCTGCAGCAGTAGCCTGAGTATCAGCGACGTCTCCATTGGCATCCAAAGCATTGACTGTAATAATTGCGTCGAGAAAAGCAGGTACTTGGTCTGATGTCGGATGAGAACCAACAAAGTTTTATTCTCCATTATTTTGAAATTACAATGAGGTTCCCCATCTGTCGAAACATCTTCTGAATGTGAGAAAATACTAGGGAAGCGTATTTTTTAGCTTTTTCCCGAAAGAGTTCGCATCCGACCGAGTACCGAAAAGATATTGAACGACTCAAACCTGAGGCTGCTGCAAATTCGGCTTCTGCGGCTGCAGCAGCAGCTGCTTCTCGTCTGTCCTTGATAAGCTGAAAAATAGAATCGGATAATACCAAATTTTGTGCTGAATAATACCTGATTCTCGCAAGAAATGAAAAATTCCCTGTCGATTGTCGATTTGCGTTTCCTCAATATATCCATTTCTTCATCGATATCAGCAAGGTACTCCTCGTTTTTTCCAACTCTAAGTGCGAGTCTCTTCTGTTCCATGAGCCTTTCGAAGTGATCCCTGTAAAAGCGCAGAATGCAGAAGTTTTTTTCATAATTTTTTTTGAAATGCGTGATGCTTATTACCAAAGTGAAAAAAGTAAAAATGAATTTAGCTCACCTTGTATTCGAGATTGCCAAACGGAAACCCTGTAATAAGATTGAAAATAACGAATTTTGAATTATTCACTACTCCTACTTGAAATTCTTTAACAACCCTGTTTACTTTCTTTCTCTCCTTCCTTCCCCATCCCCACGACTCATAGCTGCCTCTCGGGTAAGTGATCACTAGGCATGGTCCCCCCCTTCTTTTTTACTCTTCCTCCCTATTGCAGTACACTGTGAGTTTTAAGCGGGACTCTCAGCAAAAACGCGCCTGGTTGAAATATGTTTCAAAAAGGGAGAGAACTCTCTTGTTCTCTCCCTTCCTTCTTGTCTCTGTCGCCGTCGTGAGCGGTCGCTCTGTCTCGAGCTCCGTCTCCCTCTAGTCAAATTGCCCTCCCCCCTCGTCTCTCGTCTCTCCCTTCTTCGACTACCGCTGATCTACCTCGTCGCGTGCTAGTCAGCAAGTGGGTGCTGACGTGGTGTGGTCTAACCCACCGGACGAGGTGAGCCATTTCGACGCTTCCTCCCCCTAGTGCGATGTCAGGAGAAACGCCCTCTAGAACGATTAACAAGGCGGCGCTCCCTCTCGCTGCTCGTGGTCCCACTCCCACTGTATTCGCGACCCAAAAGAGTGTTGATGCTCTCTCGGCCAAGATGGACGCCACTAACGCCTTGTTGGCTGAGGTGCTCTCCCTCTTGAAATCCCACTCTCCCTCCATCCCTCTCTCCTCTCCCCCTGCACTCTCCCCTGTACTCGATGTGGCGCGAGTGGTTTACGAGTCGTGCTGTCGCGTCATCGCAGACAAGGCTGAGTATGAAGATAAAGAGACGAGAGCCGTCATCATCGGACACAAGGAGTTAGATGACCCGACCGCGGGAAAGACAGCTGATGAAAAGCTCGTTGCCGATCTCGTCCAATATGCAGGCAATGACGTGGTGCAGAAGGCGTGGAATGAGAATCGCATCTCATACCACCGCCATCCTGCCGACCGCTCTCCTGCCTCTCGCCCCCTCAAGATCTCATGCCCTGACAAGACGACCCGTGACCTTCTCCTCTCAGGCATTCGAAGCAAACCTGGTCGCCCCACTCCGTTCAAGGAATCGCGCGCCTTCATAAGGAAAGATCTGCCTCCCACGCAGCTCATAATGGAGAAGGAGGCCCGTGCTGAAGCGAGAAAGCGCAATTTCGATGCCAAAAGTCTCGTATGCGGAGTGCGTGATTACACCCTGATCAACTACCGTACCCCACGCCCGCTCCCTCCTAACTACAGCGCCCCCCGCACCGTACAGAACTCTTCTGCCGATGTTCCTCATTCAGGCGACTCTCGCACCTCTACTGCTGCACTCTCTACTGCCACTGCACCCTCGACGCCCGATCCCATGCCCGTTCCTCCTTCCCGTGCTAATCACGTGACGTCTCGCCGAGGATAGGACAATGGCAGCAAGGGTACATTGTTTCCCCCTTTGTCTCCCCTCTTGACTCAATCTAGTCCTCATTCATTTACTGCATCCTCTTTGAGAAATCGATCACCACTTAGTACACGTAAGCATAGAGATTTACCTGTCTCGATATTCTATTCGAATGCCCGTTCTATAAGATGCAAATTGCCCCAACTCTCGTTCCTGCTCTCCTCATTAGAGCATCTTATCATTTGCATATCAGAGACCTGGCTAGATTGTAGTGAGAGCGATTCTTTCCTTGTAGGTGGATTTCCTTATTACATACCATTCCGATGCAATCGCGCGATTTCTAATGATTACGGTAGAGGCGGTGGCGTAGCTTGCTTAGTTCACCACTCCTTGAATCCCATCCTGATTTCTTCCCTCTCTTTTCCTCTTATAGAATGTTGCGTAGTTGATATTCATGTAGATTATTCTCCTACTCTACCATATAAAAAAATTAGGATTTTCACTGTCTACAGATCCCCCTCCGCTCCGATTCTCTCTTTTACACAACTTCTTCAGAATCTAGGGACTCTCATCTCAACCAATTTTCCATGTATTTTAATTGGTGATTTCAATTTCCCCAATATTGATTGGCCATCTCTCTCTTCTCCAACTCAAAATGACCTACTTGATTTTGTTTGCGACCACCACTTTACCCAACATGTCTCGTTCCCTACCCGGCTACATAACTATTTAGACCTCGTATTTTGCAATAAGGACATTATTTGTAATACATCTTCTGCTACTGCATTAAGTGATCATCTAAGTGTGACATTTGATTTAGTTACTCCCTGTCCTCCTCAGAATGTTGGTGCTCCCTCCCGTAATTATCGATTAGCTGATTGGTCATCCATCAATGATCACATTTTCTATCACAACTGGACCCATGCTTTAAGTAACCTTGATGCTCACCAATCGTTTGATTATTTCATTTCTTTCATTAATAATGTCCTTAATATTAGGTTGTAACATAAGTTTTGTCGCATTTCGGAGGTTCACAATATTTCCATGAAGGATACTTCTCAAACATTATCAATGCCTGACCTCCTAGTATATGTTTGGGGTGTTCATGCACATTCAAACCATAGGGTAGAGCTGAACTGCGCACGCTGGCTATGCGAAAAATATTAATATGAACTGATTTAAATTTGGTGCAGATTTTATTAATTCGTTTGATCGGGTGCTAGTTCGCAGAGATGAATAATGAACCAAACTTCTACAGCATGGTGATATACCCCGTCAATGCTCTTTCAAAATATACGCCAGATATGGTGCTATGTTGAGCGGAACCAAAGGTATACTTCACTGAGTGTAAGGTTAGCCGCTGATTCGTAGCCAACTTGACCAACTCTTCTGAATCCAGAATTGCAACAACAGTGACTAACATAAGTGCGTTCAATTACCACTCATGGAGGTATAATTTATCATTAAACAAGTGAGAGAAAGGACACTCCACTTGTGGGAAATTTGAATTTTTATTAATTCAATTCGCGCACAATTTTACCAAAATTTGCAAGTTTAGGTGTTTCGAATTAAAGATTGTCATTCAAAAGCTATTTATTTCCAAACTTATTCCAAGTAGATACTAGTAAGGGAAGGGTTTATGGTTCGGATGGACACAACAAATCTGATATTGAACATGTGTGCGAGGTAGGAATATGAACAAAGTGCCGATTTCAGTAGTTTAATTTACATACCATCGTTCTGAATGGAGCCACTTATCTCAACAGAACCCAATCTACCCCAAACTTTGTCTGCACACTGACCACTTTGGGTGAACTATATTCCACCACTATTTGGATCTGGATATCTACTGAGAAGAAAATTCGGCTTGCGAAAGTTTTCGCGACCGTCACCAACCATCCACATTATACAAACTCGTCTACATTTCTAGAACGATTTTAGTTTGTCATTATCCGTGAGTGGTTCAAAATTATGCACATATGTAGTACTTTACGCAAATCACACAAAATCGGCATAATTTATCCTTTTCAAGAAGAGCTGATGCGTGAAAATGATTTCTAATCCTTATCTCAGTACAACTTTGTCTGACTAATGTGCCTCCTCAACTGCCTTGACAGGACTGAAGTAAAGCGCGTAAGAAAGAGTACGAAGGCCCTCACTGATGATGAATAACGAAATTGAGATTAAATTAATTCGAAGAATTTCTGAGGTTAAAATGCATAAGAGATTAGACGCGACAAAACTTATGTTACAACCTGATACTTTCGTTCCTCTTTCTAATCAATCACCATTGTCTAGATATCCTCGAACTTTGAAAATCCTCTATGGGAAATCTAAGAACCTGATCAGAATTGCCCCTAACAGTCGCGCGTGTGCCATTATGAATCAACGCTTTAACTCTGCTCTCAATAGATTTTACTGTTCCCTCGAAAATCGTATTGTCAAATCTTCTAATCCTAAGCTGTTTTATAATTACTGTAAGGACAAATTAAGTTCTCCTAAGGTCACCCCTTCTGGAATTGTTGACTCTGATGGTTCTGTTTTGTTATCTAACGACCAGAAATGTAGAGCTTTTGATAGTTTCTTTTCATCTGTTTTTTCCCGACCTCAGCATTCTCCGCTTCCCCTTCCTTCCCCTAGGGACCACAAGGAGTACAGCCGAAATGAAGCTATGCCGCCCTAACTATGCTCAAACTGCCCGCTCGGAACCAAACAAGATCATGCTTTTGGCCGTTTGTCGATATCTTTTCTCAGAATCACACTAGACGTCATAAAGTACGAGAAAAGGCGTCAACGGAGAGCGGTAGGAAAACGAGACGATGGAGAGAGGGGGCGGAGCCTATTCCGACCCTTCCCCAGTCAAAATCGCCAAAAATTTGAGCAGGGCTTCGCCCTTTCCCGGTTGCGCCTTACCCTTGTGAGGTAAGGCGAGACAGCGAGGCGGCCGCACTCTTCTTTAGAGCGCGCGCTCTCTACTCAGGCCGGGTCAGAAAAAGGCGAGAGGAGAGGGAGGAGAGGGAGAGAGGAAGAGGGCGATCTTTTAGCACAGGCACCGACTGGTTTACTTAGAAACACAGACAGGGAAATCAATATTTTTTCGATTTATTTTCACCATCTTGTTTGAATGGTTGCTGGCTATCATAATTTCACTATTCAAACCTTGTATCATAAGTCCTCTGCTCACGCATAGCAAAAATTTGGGAAAAACGATGGATCGCGTTACGAAGTTCGATTTTTCAACACGACAGCTGTAAAAACTGTTTTTTGAATAGTAAAATATCGAAAGCACACTTGCTTTCGAATTCTTTTTTTATCAAGTAATTTGGTTAAGAATGAACGCTGTGTTTGTTCTATCTTGCTTTCGAGGGGGAATCGTGTCAGAAGGAAGTGGGCGGAGCTTGTGGTGCCTACCTTCCGCTCAATTCTTTTTCGATTTACCCTCCATTTGTCACGTGGATGTTATTAGTGCTCTTAATAAGCTTTCTCCCAAAGTGAATGTAACCCCCGATAATATTCCGAGCATAGTTCTCTCGAAATGTAAATCGTCTATTGTTTCTCCCCTACTTATTATTTGTAACAAATCTTTGCTTACTTCCCAGGTGCCATCTCAATGGCGTCACGCCCTAGTTAAGCCAATCCCTAAAAAATTAAGTAATTCTATTTCTGATTTTCGTCCTATTTCACTTACGTCGTCTGTTTGCAAAGTTTTCGAGAAGATTATAGGTAAAATCACGTCATTTCTTGATCATAATAATTTGTTTGACCCACATCAAACAGGTTTTAGAAATTGTAGATCAACTTCCACTAATCTTGCTGAGACATATGCACATTATCTCCGCATTTCTAGGCACGGTGCCCCTTTTGACACAATTTATATCGATTTCAAAAAAGCTTTTGACTCAATCGACCATCGATTATTATTACATAAATTGTCTGAGCTAGGTCTCTCTGATCACTTAGTATCTTGGTTTCATGCTTACCTTTCTAGCCGAACGCAATCTGTTTTCATTGATAACTCCTTTTCCCCTCCGTCCCCAGTGATTTCCGGCGTTCCCCAGGGATCTTGTATAGGCCCTCTCCTCTTTATTTTATTTATCAACGATATGTGTAGTAAATTCCCTCAGACTATATATTATTCTGTTTATGCAGATGACCTTAAGTTGTTTGCTGAATCCCCATTATTCTCAGATGATCTGCGATCTGCCTTAAATATTGTTGCTAATTGGTCCTCACAATGGAATCTTGGTATCTCTGAAAAATGTCACATTGTTCATTATGGCCTTCGTAACCCCCGTAGACAGTTCTCAATTAATGATGTTGTTTTAAAAGAACCCAGCAATGACCACAGTAAGTGTACTATTAAAGACCTAGGAGTGCATTTCTCCCCCTCACTGTCTTTCACGCCCCATATTAATAAGATAGTGTCTAAAGTTCGTTCTAAAATGAATCTCATATTTAAAGCCTTTCGTAGCAACTCTCTCGATTTATACCTTAAATCGTACACTACCTTCATCCTTCCTAATCTCGAGTATTGCTCCATCATTTGGAATCCCAGCCATACCGTTGCGTTTACTAAGGAATTAGAAAGAGTTCAGCGTGACTTTACCCGTAGAATGTACGTGCGCTGCTCGGTCCCCCCTATATCTTATAAACGTAGGCTTCATGAGCTTAATTTAATGACTTTAGAACGCCGTAGATTTATCATTGATTTATTATTCCTCCACTCAATTATGCATAATCGCTATACTCTCGATGTTTCATCTCTGCTTATTCGTTCACCTCTGACCCGTTCTCTCAGAAATGCCCACCCCCTTCGTATCTCGTTGCCTTTTATCCCTAATAATTCTAGCTCAACCCTTGTATCTCGTTCATTATCTATCTGGAACACTCTTCCCATAGAATGTGTTAGTTCCTCGCATAATGTTTTTTCTCGTTTAATCCGTTCACAATGTCATACTTTTTATCCCCCGTCTATTATTGCCACTTGGCTAGATCAATAGATCAATTATCCCTCTCCCTCCCATACCCTTGCTGCCAAGCAACATCCAACCGATTCGATCCAATCGACGGACATCCGTTTCTTGTATACACTCTCGCCATTCTTGAAATCTCACCCCAACGGAATAAATGAATGAATGAATGAATGATGAAATGAATGAAGTCGCGTGCCCTCTCATCCGTTGACTGTGCGTCAGGATCAATTTTGAATGTTTTAAGAGAACCATAACTCAATTCTGAATAGAGATTTCAACCTCGGAATTTGGAAAATGAGTTCCGGTTTACGATTGTCTCGAAACTGTGTTGTCAGTTTGTGCTGGCTTGTTGCACTGATACTCCTGCTATCCACATGTAATCTACCGCTCTGTGCATTTGCGTCACCTATCCTCCTACATTGAGTGCAAGGCAGGAGAACAACAAGACAAGTTCCCTATCTTTCACCACACTCTCTAACCTCCCACTCTCTCCTATCATGCTGGCGTCAGATGGACAAAATAATACCTCTTTGTCGCACGGAACGTAAATTTCCACTTCACCATCTCCGATAAGTTTAGAGGACTTGCTACGGCATAAGCAGCAAGATATCTCTTTCTGAAGTTAAAGTAATGTTGAACAAGTTTTTGTCGTTTTGCTGAACATTCATTGATTTTACAATTACCAATTGAAAATATTACTAAGAAAATAATTTCATTTAAATCTTACCCCAGAACGCCATTCGAACAATTGAAGGGCGCACGTTTCATGGAGAGAATGTTTGCACACATCGAGAACCACTGATCGCTGAACACATGTACTTAACGAAGGAGTAGCACGAGCCACCACGAAGATATCACGCCATTCACCTACGAATCGAGCTCAAAGTCGGTTTTGCATAAATCATGCAAGTCGAGTTTTCTTTAGTTTCTCACTCCTCTAGCACCCCGAAACATGCTTACTTCTTTAAATTTGCAAATCACCATTCTGAGGGACCTGGCACCGGGTCATTGCTTCTGGTTCTAACCTTTGCTCACAATTTTCTCGCTCTCACTTCATTTTTGTGAAAAATAGCCGTCTGAGGGTTCCCGGCTTATTTTTTGAGCTCTATCGATCTGCGTTCGGGATGGTCCCTCTGGCTACAAGAAAAGAAGATAACGAGGCAATTAGCACTACGTTATACTTCCCCCATTTCTAGAAAATAGTAAACTATCGTAAATTTAATATGCAGTTTCATTTAAATTTTAAAAAAACTCAGTTTTGTTAGCTAATTTATCGTTTCGCCCGTACCTAGTAATTCCGTATCCTATGTTTAGTGTCTACTTTTGCCAATCGTGGTACGCCTTTCCAAATTGATTTGAACTCATTTTATTCACTTCCGACCGCGCTTGTTCCTAGGTGAGGGGAGGAATGAAATCACGTTTCACCAATTTCTTAGATATACCCGCTTATGTTTCAAAAAATAATGAAACTGGCAAATCGAGTTAGTTTACAAATTGAGAATTGAAACATATCTGAAATTTATTTTTTCAAAATTGTGATCTCATTCCTCGCCTCGCACCACAGTATTAAGCCCCGTGCAGCTCAAAAGTTCGTTTCGCGCTCGTTTTCAAATTAAAAAAAAGCAACGAATTTTCTCTCACACGGAATTTTAGCCTACTGTATCGAGTTTTAATATGGAGCATTTGTGAAACACATTACAATTGGCTCTCAATATTCGTTTGCGTTTCATAGTTCTTCTGAAACACAAATGATCCTGATCTCATTCGAAGCAAGCGAGTGAGAGATCATATATGCTTCATAGTAAATTAAAGTATTATGCTCGTTTTTCGAAATTATCTGTGCACTGCCTAGCGCTTAATACTGTGGCACAGCGTGTCAGAGTGAATCGAAAACCTCATTTGCGTGGCGGAGGAGGGGAGCAAGAAATTCGACTCATTCAACTCATTTTGAGCGGTTGCTTTTGCAAATTTTCTTCATAGTACCTTCTTTGAAAGGATGCTGTGCGAAACCTAGCCCGAAAATGAAAAATCGAAAACCATAGATTTATAGCCTAGTGGTTTTTTCTCTCATTTTATGAAATTCGAATATATTAACTAAGAGCGTAGAAATTGATCGATGTAGGAAGAAAATGACACTTTTTGCCCATTTTTATCACCTTTTCGAGGATTTATCGCTTAAAATAAAATTTATCAAAAATCGAACTCCATAGATTTGTAACTCTTTCCAATGCGAATCCGAAAATGATACAGAAGTAGTACTTATATTCATCGAACTTTTAGATCTCGGCAATTTAAGATAGACAATTTGCAAAATCCATTATTTGCGACCAAAAATGGACGAAATTGTTATTGAAACATACTTGAGCGAAAGTTATTTCGAATGTTGGCAAGATGCAAGATGTAATTTGAGTTATGTTTCGCACGAAATGTGAAAGTATCGTTTCATTATTCCCGTGATTTCGAACAAAAGACCGAACAGAGGGATGAGTGGAAGGTGAAATAAAGGGATTGAAGAAGGACTGTCAGCAAAGTTGAAATTTTGACGTTGTCATAACCATGACCGACCTTTGTACAACCATAAGAGATTCTGAAAATTTCAAATGCGTATCTCTATTTTAAACCGAGTTATCATTCGTTGGCAGAATGCCAAGAGGGCTTGAAGGGAAGGGACGTGCGGGAATTCAAATATCTAGAAGATTTTTCAAAAACAGGTGGGATTCGAACCCACAACTTTTCCATTACGCGGCGACTGCTTTACCACTGAGCTATGCGGTTGACCTTTTGCCTATCCTCTTAGCTCGCGCTATGATCGTTGGATGATTGTCTAGGTCATGGTTATGACAGCGTCAAAAATTTAACTTTGCTGACACTCCTTCTTTAACAAGAAAAAGGAAGTGGAGAGTCTCCGCCACGCAAATGAGGGTTTTGATTCGCTCTGACACGCTGTGCACATACTGACGACGCAATAGTGTATTATTTTTAAAAATTTCATTCTTTTTATGAACACCACACAGCGTGTCAAAGTTTGTTTTGCGCTGCGCTCGGCCGATCATGAAACATATCATTTTTGACGAAATTAGCGATGAAAAGTAACATCAAAATTAGTGAAAAAACATGTCATAACTTAGCTGTAAAAATTAAATATGCACATCTAAAACAACAGAGCTCCCACGATATTAACGAAAAAGTCTCCCCATAATTCTTGATCATTTTCTTTAAATTTAAATTTGGTTTCATGTATTCTGTTAGATTTTCGAACATAAATCGAAAGTTTTGATTGAGAATCATCAGCAATAGGAACCCCTCCACCTGCAGTGTATTTTCATATCCTCATGACGAGCTCTATAATTCGTATTACTTAGAATTTTTCAAAAATGTTGAAACTTTTTGAGAAATACGCAAATTAAGCCTTATTTTCAAAATTTCTCGAAAAGTTTCAACATTTTTGAAAAATTCTAAGTAATACGAATTGTAAAGCTCGTAATGAGGATATGAAAAGACACTAAATATGATGGGGTCCCTATTGCTGATGATTCTCAAAACTTTCGAATTATGTTCGAAAATCTAACAAAATGCATGAAACCAAATTTAAATTTAAAGAAAATGATCGATCATGATAGGGAGGCTTCTTGGTTCGTGTCCTAATGGCTGTATTAGTTCATATACGTATATTTAATTTTTCCAATAAAGTTATGGCGTATCTTTCACAGATTTTGGTTCAACTTACATTGCATATTTCGACAAAAAAAGTTATGTTTCAAGGTCGACCGAGCGCCGCGCCAAACAAAGGAAATCGTTGCTTTGACATGCTGTGCACGAAAGTATTGAAGCTTGAAAAGTAAACAGAAGTGATTAACAATAACACGGATCTCCTGTAATAATGCAGGAACCGAAGCGACAGAAAAATATTTTTGGTCATGGATTTCGCTGAAACCAAAATGACTGACCAAAGTGAGGATGAGGAACTCGCATATCACCTTCGTTTTTCAAAATTTGCATGTTTTGACCTACCACTTTGGAATGCTGTATCTCAGCCAATTTTTGAACTACAGAGACCTAATTTTTCCAATCGATGCGCATTCAGGTAATCTACAAATAAGTTATCTTAGGCTAAGTGCGGCAATTACGTCTTCACTTAGTTTTGCTCAAAAAAGTTACTTTTTGATCAGAAACTACCTTTCATTATCAAAAGGTCACGATTTTTATGCTTGATTCGGATTCCCCATCCCATAATTGGGGTACATACATAGTTCGTTTGTCATAACTCGAGGAGTATCATATCGCCACTCAGTAGGGATAATCTGAACTTCGTTCAATTTTTGAATGAATTGCTTTTCGGATTGTATTTCGCTTACGGCATATGCAAATTTGCAAAGTAAGACTACTACGAGATAGCTCTAGAGCAGGTCTCCAAGAATGACTAAGGGGTACAAGACTCCAAAGTTGGCCGTTTTCGAGATACGGCGTCAAAACAAAAAAAGTGGAACTCTGTGGAAATAACAGGCCTCTCACCAGAGATTCAGGACAAAACGCCCATATCTTGGTACAATCAATTTTGAGGTTTTGGTAGCTCTGGGGGTATTCTATCGTCCAGAATCCGAATCCGGGTCGATCGGCTTCCTATCTCGATCTGCGGCTGCTGCAGCTGGCTGCAAAGATTTGAGAGTCTCACTTTGACGCCTCTGCAAAAGGTTTCAAATCACTCCGATTTTGCTCAAAATTGACCGGTAGGCATAGCTTATGATGCTTTCTGACTTCCCTGATCGATTTTTTGGTAGATCAAAACATGACCTCTGGTCAGTTTTTGCTCCATAACTTTAACAGTTCGGAGCACAAACAAACCAAACTTTTGCATCTAATTGAGCTTTCAATTCTGCATCTACTGGAATTTTTATGGATTTTTACCGCGATTCAAACTCAATGGTTGAGGGTTCGATCCCCCATCGCGGAAAACATGTTTTGCATGCATATTTACTCCATTTGCATCATTTGCGACGATGTTTATACGTTGGTTCGTGCATCTCTTTCTACCGTATATAGGAAGGAACCTTCAGACAGCTGGGAAAACATCACAAATGATGAAAATGAAGTAAATATGCATGCAAAACATGTTGCAAAACATGGGATCGAACCCTCAACCATTGAGTTCGAATCGTAAACACTTATGCGATTTTCAGTATGAGCGGAATGCCACACCCCGCAATTTTGCGTTGTTTTTCGTATGGGAAACATGATAGACCCCAAGGTAAAAATCCACAAAAATTCCAGTAGATGCAGAATTGAAAGCTCTATAAGATGCAAAAGTTTGGTTTGTTTTCCGAACTGTTAAAGTTATCGAGCAAAAACTGCCCAGAGGTCATGTTTTGATCTACCAAACAATCGATCGGGAAATTCAGAAAGCAACATAAGCTATACCTACTGGTCAATTTTGAGCAAAATCGGAGTGATTTGAAACCTTTTCCAGATGCGTCAAAGTGAGACTCTCAAATCTTTGCAGCCAGCTGCAGCAGCCGCAGATCGAGATAGGAAGCCGATCGACCCGGATTCGGATTCTGGACGATAGATTACCCACAGAACTGTTAATATCCCAAAATCGATTTTTTAGATTGTACCAAGAATGTCCCGATTCTCTCGTGAGAGGCCTGATAAGGGGACTCGCTCCACTGTAAATATGGGAAAGATATTTTCACACCGTATCTCGAAAACGGCCAACTTTGGAGTCTTGTACCCCTTAGTCATTCTTGGAGACCTGCTCTAGAGCTATCTCGTAGTAGTCTTACTTTGCAAATTTGCATATGCCGTAAGCGAAATACAATCCGAAAAGCAATTCATTCAAAAATTGAACGAAGTTCAGATTATCCCTACTGAGTGGCTACTGATATGATACTCCTCGAGTTATGACAAACGAACTATGTATGTACCCCAATTATGGGATGGGGAATCCGAATCAAGCATAAAAATCGTGACCTTTTGATAATGAAAGGTAGTTTCTGATCAAAAAGTAACTTTTTTGAGCAAAACTAAGTGAAGACGTAATTGCCGCACTTAGCCTAAGATAACTTATTTGTAGATTACCTGAATGCGCATCGATTGGAAAAATTAGGTCTCTGTAGTTCAAAAATTGGCTGAGATACAGCATTCCAAAGTGGTAGGTCAAAACATGCAAATTTTGAAAAACGAAGGTGATATGCGAGTTCCTCATCCTCACTTTGGTCAGTCATTTTGGTTTCAGCGAAATCCATGACCAAAAATATTTTTCTGTCGCAAAGTGGTCTCTTTTTCCTGCATTTTTACAGGAGATCCGTGATAATATATTCCCACCTTTTTGGAGAGCGCATCACGACAGATGCAGCAAATCTCTTCGTTGCTCTCACTCGCAGCTTCTTCCTCTTCTGCAGCTGCAGCAGACTCCACGGGAGCGGAATCAGCTGCATTGGCTGCAACATCTTCTTCGACCCTCGGTCTCAGTGCCTCTTCGATTCGCTTCTGAAAAATTATCGATTTTATGATAAGGTAAGGATATCTACGTAAGCTAGTGTGGGGGCGAAAAAATGATCCTGGAATACTCAAGAGTCAAATTGTCTCTAAATTAGCCCATAATTGCGTACAACGGTTAGACAGAGGCCGGAATTCTGGTTTTGATTTTAAATGTTGGGAGCATGCTTATACATGCAGGCGGAGCGAAAAACTGTAGAAAATTCGATTTTGATTGGTATGCTTACTACGAAAGGTCGTTCGATTCTTACGCGTGAGGCGTCATATTCCTCCTGCATATTGATCACTACTTGAAATCTCTTCATCAATTTCTCCCTTTCCTCGACGATATCTTGGATGTACTCCTCACTTTTTCCGGATTCTCTGGCACTAAGCATATGCTTCGAAACTTGACTCATCCACAGGCTGGAATTCTTTATTTTTCAATTGAAATGACCTATAAAATGTAAATAAACTAATCCCAATAAAAGTAATGAGTTCATTGTAATTATTGAGCTGTCCAAATATGTCTGATCATCATGATGCAAAACGCCATGATGTAATTTCAAGTTCACTAAACATGTGTAATGGAAAGTTTAAACACTCACGATACTGAGATAAGCAATTCATCCGTCACTCTGTGACAATTAATGGAACCATGCATATCAAGGGATACAACCGCTGGCTGAAAAATAATATAATTTATGAGAATGCAAAATCTAGTGGTCGGTCTCACCGCACTACCCCACCTAGCATTGCCGTTTACTGTAAAATCGCTTAAAGAAGGGGTAACACGAAAGAATGTTAGGGAGTCCCACCACGAAGATATTGCTCGCAATGGGATACTGTAGCCTAATTACCGCGAAAACGAGGCGAAAATTTCGTAGAGCGAGTGAAACATAAAGGAACTAGCCACAACCCTGCTCTGTCAATGAACTTTGCGCATATGAAGCCGTTCGCCTAAGAAACGATCAACGTCATGATGGGTCTGGCACAGTAATTTTTTGAAAACTTGTGGAATGAGGTTCTCAAGGGTGCTGATAATCATGGTCTACTTCATTTTGCTCCAACTCAACCGGTTGAGCCAGGCTGCATGTAGGCTGCACCTACATTATTGTTCATAACTCAGATACCGGTTGAAGAATCAACTTCGAATTTGTACAGAGGAACAATAAGATACCTGTGACCCCATCGACCTTGAACATGCAAATTTTGATTTATGCAAATACCATCTAAATTTTGTTCTCGAATATAAGGTCAAAGCTGAAAACGTGAATCACATAGAAAAATGCGTCATGTTCTGAGGATCATTTTTCCTACCCATGGTTGGGTGTTTGAACTTGTCGGTTTTTTGCTACATCTCATTTTTTCTGTTAACTTTGTGGAGCCGGAATCTCAAAACTACCTAAAAGCCGGCTCTTGAAATATCAAAAATTCAAAAATTCATATAATTTTTCAAACTTGAGTAAATGAGTCGATCAAAAAAGAAACATGACCGTCGTCTCGGACTGAACAACTTTCATGCCTATGGTTTTTGTGTACCTTGTAGAGAAAAGAATGAAAATTCCAAAAATTCAATTTTCGCACTACAAAATCAGTGATTTTCGGGAGTTTGCGAAAAAAGATGTATCACATCCAGATGAGAAAATTAAAGGAGGAATATTTGTCTAAAAATCGCGTTGAATGTCAAAAAAAGCTGATTTTTCGGTTACAATCCAACACTTGGAAGTAAATTATCAAGCGTTTAGGCCGAAAGTAATAGAGTTTTAGTGTTTTTACACTAAGTCATGATATGAACAAAAAAAAAAATGTCAGAAAAATGTCAAAAAACGCGATATTTTCTTATTTTTCAAAACTCGATTTTTCGCCCCTAGAAAATGAAAAAAAATCGAGGTTTGGGAAATCAGAAAATATCGCGTTTTTTGACATTTTTCTGATTGTTCATATCATGACTTAGTGTAAAAACACTAAAACTCTATTATGTCATAACTCGAGGAGTATCATATCGCCACTCAGTAGGGATAATCTGAACTTCGTTCAATTTTTGAATGAATTGCTTTTCGGATTGTATTTCGCTTACGGCATATGCAAATTTGCAAAGTAAGACTACTACGAGATAGCTCTAGAGCAGGTCTCCAAGAATGACTAAGGGGTACAAGACTCCAAAGTTGGCCGTTTTCGAGATACGGCGTCAAAACAAAAAAAGTGGAACTCTGTGGAAATAACAGGCCTCTCACCAGAGATTCAGGACAAAACGCCCATATCTTGGTACAATCAATTTTGAGGTTTTGGTAGCTCTGGGGGTATTCTATCGTCCAGAATCCGAATCCGGGTCGATCGGCTTCCTATCTCGATCTGCGGCTGCTGCAGCTGGCTGCAAAGATTTGAGAGTCTCACTTTGACGCCTCTGCAAAAGGTTTCAAATCACTCCGATTTTGCTCAAAATTGACCGGTAGGCATAGCTTATGATGCTTTCTGACTTCCCTGATCGATTTTTTGGTAGATCAAAACATGACCTCTGGTCAGTTTTTGCTCCATAACTTTAACAGTTCGGAGCACAAACAAACCAAACTTTTGCATCTAATTGAGCTTTCAATTCTGCATCTACTGGAATTTTTATGGATTTTTACCGCGATTCAAACTCAATGGTTGAGGGTTCGATCCCCCATCGCGGAAAACATGTTTTGCATGCATATTTACTCCATTTGCATCATTTGCGACGATGTTTATACGTTGGTTCGTGCATCTCTTTCTACCGTATATAGGAAGGAACCTTCAGACAGCTGGGAAAACATCACAAATGATGAAAATGAAGTAAATATGCATGCAAAACATGTTGCAAAACATGGGATCGAACCCTCAACCATTGAGTTCGAATCGTAAACACTTATGCGATTTTCAGTATGAGCGGAATGCCACACCCCGCAATTTTGCGTTGTTTTTCGTATGGGAAACATGATAGACCCCAAGGTAAAAATCCACAAAAATTCCAGTAGATGCAGAATTGAAAGCTCTATAAGATGCAAAAGTTTGGTTTGTTTTCCGAACTGTTAAAGTTATCGAGCAAAAACTGCCCAGAGGTCATGTTTTGATCTACCAAACAATCGATCGGGAAATTCAGAAAGCAACATAAGCTATACCTACTGGTCAATTTTGAGCAAAATCGGAGTGATTTGAAACCTTTTCCAGATGCGTCAAAGTGAGACTCTCAAATCTTTGCAGCCAGCTGCAGCAGCCGCAGATCGAGATAGGAAGCCGATCGACCCGGATTCGGATTCTGGACGATAGATTACCCACAGAACTGTTAATATCCCAAAATCGATTTTTTAGATTGTACCAAGAATGTCCCGATTCTCTCGTGAGAGGCCTGATAAGGGGACTCGCTCCACTGTAAATATGGGAAAGATATTTTCACACCGTATCTCGAAAACGGCCAACTTTGGAGTCTTGTACCCCTTAGTCATTCTTGGAGACCTGCTCTAGAGCTATCTCGTAGTAGTCTTACTTTGCAAATTTGCATATGCCGTAAGCGAAATACAATCCGAAAAGCAATTCATTCAAAAATTGAACGAAGTTCAGATTATCCCTACTGAGTGGCGATATGATACTCCTCGAGTTATGACAAACGAACTATGTATGTACCCCAATTATGGGATGGGGAATCCGAATCAAGCATAAAAATCGTGACCTTTTGATAATGAAAGGTAGTTTCTGATCAAAAAGTAACTTTTTTGAGCAAAACTAAGTGAAGACGTAATTGCCGCACTTAGCCTAAGATAACTTATTTGTAGATTACCTGAATGCGCATCGATTGGAAAAATTAGGTCTCTGTAGTTCAAAAATTGGCTGAGATACAGCATTCCAAAGTGGTAGGTCAAAACATGCAAATTTTGAAAAACGAAGGTGATATGCGAGTTCCTCATCCTCACTTTGGTCAGTCATTTTGGTTTCAGCGAAATCCATGACCAAAAATATTTTTCTGTCGCAAAGTGGTCTCTTTTTCCTGCATTTTTACAGGAGATCCGTGATAATATATTCCCACCTTTTTGGAGAGCGCATCACGACAGATGCAGCAAATCTCTTCGTTGCTCTCACTCGCAGCTTCTTCCTCTTCTGCAGCTGCAGCAGACTCCACGGGAGCGGAATCAGCTGCATTGGCTGCAACATCTTCTTCGACCCTCGGTCTCAGTGCCTCTTCGATTCGCTTCTGAAAAATTATCGATTTTATGATAAGGTAAGGATATCTACGTAAGCTAGTGTGGGGGCGAAAAAATGATCCTGGAATACTCAAGAGTCAAATTGTCTCTAAATTAGCCCATAATTGCGTACAACGGTTAGACAGAGGCCGGAATTCTGGTTTTGATTTTAAATGTTGGGAGCATGCTTATACATGCAGGCGGAGCGAAAAACTGTAGAAAATTCGATTTTGATTGGTATGCTTACTACGAAAGGTCGTTCGATTCTTACGCGTGAGGCGTCATATTCCTCCTGCATATTGATCACTACTTGAAATCTCTTCATCAATTTCTCCCTTTCCTCGACGATATCTTGGATGTACTCCTCACTTTTTCCGGATTCTCTGGCACTAAGCATATGCTTCGAAACTTGACTCATCCACAGGCTGGAATTCTTTATTTTTCAATTGAAATGACCTATAAAATGTAAATAAACTAATCCCAATAAAAGTAATGAGTTCATTGTAATTATTGAGCTGTCCAAATATGTCTGATCATCATGATGCAAAACGCCATGATGTAATTTCAAGTTCACTAAACATGTGTAATGGAAAGTTTAAACACTCACGATACTGAGATAAGCAATTCATCCGTCACTCTGTGACAATTAATGGAACCATGCATATCAAGGGATACAACCGCTGGCTGAAAAATAATATAATTTATGAGAATGCAAAATCTAGTGGTCGGTCTCACCGCACTACCCCACCTAGCATTGCCGTTTACTGTAAAATCGCTTAAAGAAGGGGTAACACGAAAGAATGTTAGGGAGTCCCACCACGAAGATATTGCTCGCAATGGGATACTGTAGCCTAATTACCGCGAAAACGAGGCGAAAATTTCGTAGAGCGAGTGAAACATAAAGGAACTAGCCACAACCCTGCTCTGTCAATGAACTTTGCGCATATGAAGCCGTTCGCCTAAGAAACGATCAACGTCATGATGGGTCTGGCACAGTAATTTTTTGAAAACTTGTGGAATGAGGTTCTCAAGGGTGCTGATAATCATGGTCTACTTCATTTTGCTCCAACTCAACCGGTTGAGCCAGGCTGCATGTAGGCTGCACCTACATTATTGTTCATAACTCAGATACCGGTTGAAGAATCAACTTCGAATTTGTACAGAGGAACAATAAGATACCTGTGACCCCATCGACCTTGAACATGCAAATTTTGATTTATGCAAATACCATCTAAATTTTGTTCTCGAATATAAGGTCAAAGCTGAAAACGTGAATCACATAGAAAAATGCGTCATGTTCTGAGGATCATTTTTCCTACCCATGGTTGGGTGTTTGAACTTGTCGGTTTTTTGCTACATCTCATTTTTTCTGTTAACTTTGTGGAGCCGGAATCTCAAAACTACCTAAAAGCCGGCTCTTGAAATATCAAAAATTCAAAAATTCATATAATTTTTCAAACTTGAGTAAATGAGTCGATCAAAAAAGAAACATGACCGTCGTCTCGGACTGAACAACTTTCATGCCTATGGTTTTTGTGTACCTTGTAGAGAAAAGAATGAAAATTCCAAAAATTCAATTTTCGCACTACAAAATCAGTGATTTTCGGGAGTTTGCGAAAAAAGATGTATCACATCCAGATGAGAAAATTAAAGGAGGAATATTTGTCTAAAAATCGCGTTGAATGTCAAAAAAAGCTGATTTTTCGGTTACAATCCAACACTTGGAAGTAAATTATCAAGCGTTTAGGCCGAAAGTAATAGAGTTTTAGTGTTTTTACACTAAGTCATGATATGAACAAAAAAAAAAATGTCAGAAAAATGTCAAAAAACGCGATATTTTCTTATTTTTCAAAACTCGATTTTTCGCCCCTAGAAAATGAAAAAAAATCGAGGTTTGGGAAATCAGAAAATATCGCGTTTTTTGACATTTTTCTGATTGTTCATATCATGACTTAGTGTAAAAACACTAAAACTCTATTACTTTCGGCCTAAACGCTTGATAATTTACTTCCAAGTGTTGGATTGTAACCGAAAAATCAGCATTTTTTGACATTCAACGCGATTTTTAGACAAATATTCCTCCTTTAATTTTCCCAAATACAACTTTTCCTGGGGTAGAAATGGACGTAGATTCTGAATCTGAAGAGATCTCATCTGGATGTGAAACATCTTTTTTCGCAAACCCCCGAAAATCACTGATTTTGTAGTGCGAAAATTTAATTTTTGGAATTTTCATACTTTTCTCTACAAGGTACACAAAAACCATAGGCATGAAAGTTGTTCAGTCCGAGACGACGGTCATGTTTCTTTTTTGATCGACTCATTTACTCAAGTTTGAAAAATTATATGAATTTTTGAATTTTTGATATTTCAAGAGCCGGCTTTTAGGTAGTTTTGAGATTCCGGCTCCACAAAGTTAACAGAAAAAATGAGATGTAGCAAAAAACCGACAAGTTCAAACACCCAACCATGGGTAGGAAAAATGATCCTCAGAACATGACGCATTTTTCTATGTGATTCACGTTTTCAGCTTTGACCTTATATTCGAGAACAAAATTTAGATGGTATTTGCATAAATCAAAATTTGCATGTTCAAGGTCGATGGGGTCACAGGTATCTTATTGTTCCTCTGTACAAATTCGAAGTTGATTCTTCAACCGGTATCTGAGTTATGAACAATAATGTAGGTGCAGCCTACATGCAGCCTGGCTCAACCGGTTGAGTTGGAGCAAAATGAAGTAGACCATGATTATCAGCACCCTTGAGAACCTCATTCCACAAGTTTTCAAAAAATTGCTGTGCCAGACCCATCATGACGTTGATCGTTTCTTAGGCGAACGGCTTCATATGCGCAAAGTTCATTGACAGAGCAGGGTTGTGGCTAGTTCCTTTATGTTTCACTCGCTCTACGAAATTTTCGCCTCGTTTTCGCGGTAATTAGGCTACAGTATCCCATTGCGAGCAATATCTTCGTGGTGGGACTCCCTAACATTCTTTCGTGTTACCCCTTCTTTAAGCGATTTTACAGTAAACGGCAATGCTAGGTGGGGTAGTGCGGTGAGACCGACCACTAGATTTTGCATTCTCATAAATTATATTATTTTTCAGCCAGCGGTTGTATCCCTTGATATGCATGGTTCCATTAATTGTCACAGAGTGACGGATGAATTGCTTATCTCAGTATCGTGAGTGTTTAAACTTTCCATTACACATGTTTAGTGAACTTGAAATTACATCATGGCGTTTTGCATCATGATGATCAGACATATTTGGACAGCTCAATAATTACAATGAACTCATTACTTTTATTGGGATTAGTTTATTTACATTTTATAGGTCATTTCAATTGAAAAATAAAGAATTCCAGCCTGTGGATGAGTCAAGTTTCGAAGCATATGCTTAGTGCCAGAGAATCCGGAAAAAGTGAGGAGTACATCCAAGATATCGTCGAGGAAAGGGAGAAATTGATGAAGAGATTTCAAGTAGTGATCAATATGCAGGAGGAATATGACGCCTCACGCGTAAGAATCGAACGACCTTTCGTAGTAGGCATACCAATCAAAATCGAATTTTCTACAGTTTTTCGCTCCGCCTGCATGTATAAGCATGCTCCCAACATTTAAAATCAAAACCAGAATTCCGGCCTCTGTCTAACCGTTGTACGCAATTATGGGCTAATTTAGAGACAATTTGACTCTTGAGTATTCCAGGATCATTTTTTCGCCCCCACACTAGCTTACGTAGATATCCTTACCTTATCATAAAATCGATAATTTTTCAGAAGCGAATCGAAGAGGCACTGAGACCGAGGGTCGAAGAAGATGTTGCAGCCAATGCAGCTGATTCCGCTCCCGTGGAGTCTGCTGCAGCTGCAGAAGAGGAAGAAGCTGCGAGTGAGAGCAACGAAGAGATTTGCTGCATCTGTCGTGATGCGCTCTCCAAAAAGGTGGGAATATATTATCACGGATCTCCTGTAAAAATGCAGGAAAAAGAGACCACTTTGCGACAGAAAAATATTTTTGGTCATGGATTTCGCTGAAACCAAAATGACTGACCAAAGTGAGGATGAGGAACTCGCATATCACCTTCGTTTTTCAAAATTTGCATGTTTTGACCTACCACTTTGGAATGCTGTATCTCAGCCAATTTTTGAACTACAGAGACCTAATTTTTCCAATCGATGCGCATTCAGGTAATCTACAAATAAGTTATCTTAGGCTAAGTGCGGCAATTACGTCTTCACTTAGTTTTGCTCAAAAAAGTTACTTTTTGATCAGAAACTACCTTTCATTATCAAAAGGTCACGATTTTTATGCTTGATTCGGATTCCCCATCCCATAATTGGGGTACATACATAGTTCGTTTGTCATAACTCGAGGAGTATCATATCGCCACTCAGTAGGGATAATCTTAACTTGGTTCAATTTTTGAATGGATTGCTTTTCGGATTGTATTTCGCTTATGGCATATGCAAATTTGCAAAGTAAGACGACTACAAAATAGCTCTAGAGCAGGTCTCCAAGAATGACTAAGGGGTACAAGACTCCAAAGTTGGCCGTTTTCGAGATACGGTGTGAAAATATCTTTCCCATATTTACAGTGGAGCGAGTCCCCTTATCAGGCCTCTCACGAGAGAATCGGGACATTCTTGGTACAATCTAAAAAATCGATTTTGGGATATTAACAGTTCTGGGGGTAATCTATCGTCCAGAATCCGAATCCGGGTCGATCGGCTTCCTATCTCGATCTGCGGCTGCTGCAGCTGGCTGCAAAGATTTGAGAGTCTCACTTTGACGCATCTGGAAAAGGTTTCAAATCACTCCGATTTTGCTCAAAATTGACCAGTAGGTATAGCTTATGTTGCTTTCTGAATTTCCCGATCGATTGTTTGGTAGATCAAAACATGACCTCTGGGCAGTTTTTGCTCGATAACTTTAACAGTTCGGAAAACAAACCAAACTTTTGCATCTTATAGAGCTTTCAATTCTGCATCTACTGGAATTTTTGTGGATTTTTACCTTGGGGTCTATCATGTTTCCCATACGAAAAACAACGCAAAATTGCGGGGTGTGGCATTCCGCTCATACTGAAAATCGCATAAGTGTTTACGATTCGAACTCAATGGTTGAGGGTTCGATCCCATGTTTTGCAACATGTTTTGGACATCCGATGTTCAAGGTACGCTAAAACGAAATATATGATTCCACTTTACTGGGGCCAGTACTCTGATATGCAGATGATGCATCGATATTTTGTTGGGACCCCGATTCGAAAGTCGAGCTCATTTATGAATAGCTATACAAAATCGATTTTCTCGATTAATCTGATCAAATCTGATCGATCTGATCGATTAATCTGATCCGTTTCTTACTTCACAATTGCCTACTGCGAAATTGTTAGGAAACAACATATGTATCTTCTCGTATATAACTCAAAATAAAATTGAGAAATTATGAGATTTTTTTGTTATCTGAGATAGAAAATGCTCATAAAAGCTTGCCATGCCAAGCATATGCATTAGCGAATACAGACCTTTCTGGAAAGATTCTTGAAGCAGATTTCACATTGAGGAATTGAATTATTGGAGTGATGAATAACGTTCGAACATCCGTTCTTGATCATTCTGCAAAGAGGAGAAAACACAAGCTAGTTATTCACAAGGTAAGCTATAAATTTATAAATGCGATCATTCCAACAATGAAAAACACACACAGGAACGAAACTAAACGGGACGATGTTCAAATGTCACCTATCTGGACCACAGCGAATGGAATACATAATATTAAACCAACAACACATATTTACAGAAGAGACCGGAGGAGGAGCAAACCCTCTGGCATATCTTCCTCAATTAGTAGAGTGTCTAATAGAGGAAGTGATGCCAGTGGTGTTGCTTTTCCTAACTCGCATCTTATAAGATATACATATCGCCCAAGATCTTCCAACGCGTTAGAATTCTCCCCGCTTGCTCTGCTGTTACTCGCCCAACACACCATGAGCGGTCAAGTCGGAAGTTAAATGTTCATTCGCAGACGCGGGATTCGTACGATAAAGACTCACATGTTCAAGGAAATGACTCATACTGTTACCAGTCTGTGATTGTGAGGGCGAGACGTGATGTGATTTATCCTCACTCTCGTCCGAAGTGTAACTTCTTGGGATACATTGATCACTCTATTTACCTATCCCGCTCGAAGAGGCCTCCGATAAATGATGGAATCGCAACAAATGTATTAATCTTCTTTCTAAAATTGTCTCCGGTGTAAACAATCGCGCGCTTGATCGAACGCCAAGTGCAATAAAGGCCCACGCATTTATGCAAATATAAACACAATGTTTGCATTCGGCTGTCCGTTTGCTAAACAACTGTGCTGTTTAAAAAAAGGATATACTTCAAATTTTACTGAAGAACTTTTTGTGATTTCTTGAACGACTCTCATCATCCAGTACAAGCTCTCAGCTCTAAGAGGTGGACGGAACCTTTTATTCCGAAGAGCTGGTAAAGACCAAGTGTACAAAGTAGAGTCAACAAATCAGGAGCATCGCTATTGAGAAAAGAAGAAATATATAATCAAATGGATAGGTAATCACCACGATTTTTAAAGTTGGGAATACTCGAAATAAGTCACATCCCTCGCATACTTATTGCCAATTAGCACACAACAGAAAATTACAAAATAGTGTCCAGCGCTCTGTAATTGCTGATTCTTAGCTCTGAAGAAAACTCTGCAAAAACAATACAATATATACTCCTTCTGTTCGTCTCCTGTTTTATTGAGAGGTCGGCATTATTTGATATCAAGAATCGCCCATTTCAGGGAAGCCCACCTTTTCCTCGCCACACATTTTCAAATGCGCTTTCCCTCGATGACCTTGATCTTTTGACCTTTCCTACTCCAGATTATTGATTTTTCGTTCTCCGGTAGGTCATGCTGCGCACTATTAACGATTTGTTTGCCCGCGGTTTATCCACGACTTATAAGAGTTGTCACATGGGAGAATTAGAGATGAAGTACACATCTCAGGAGTTTTTGAGTCGAGAGACCAGAAGCGAAGACGTCCGAGTTCGAGCTAGAGTTCCCGAGTTGGGAAATTCCGCCTGTTCATGCATTGCGGTCGAATTTCCCAGTTGGCCACGAGAAAACAATGCGCCTATCAGGCGCAATTCCTTTTTTCGCGCCTGCCAGGCATTTATTTCAAGTTCCTTTTGAAACATGCATGATATTATAAAATATCTAAAACGTCAAATCACAATTATTTATATTTCATTTGAAACCCCTATCACATTGTTTCTGTCTCGGCTGAGATGACGAAATTGTTTCGACCGCAATCACAAAATGATCGGGTGAATGATTGGGTTAGGCGCCTGGCAGGCGCCTGATTGAATTCTGTTGTTCGCAACCAGGTGCTTTATTTATCGCGTACAATAACGAGTCAGGCGGCCTAGGCGCCTCTCAACTCGAGAACTCTAGTTCGAGCTGTGGTAGGCAATAAGTTCCCGTGTCGGGGACTGATCAAGCTGAAAATTATTAGCAAGAGTGTCATTGTCCATTCTCCATTCGTGCGCGTGGTCGTTTCCCACTTCTCTCCCAGTTCACAATCGAATGCCCTTGGCGTAGCTTGGACGACCGCCAAGGGTCGCCTGTCCAACGGATGCCTGCTACAACACTGCGGATTGGGACTCTCAACGCACGGACAGTGATGGGGTATGACAGAAGCGCAAAGACAAAAGCGCAACTCGAAATATCTTATTCGAAAGTTGCGATTCAGCTTCGTTGTTGGTGTCGACAGCGTTCTGACCCGACACAGAAGTTAGCTGAAACTTGCAATCCTTCTGAAACATAAAATGTACTGCCGCGAATCTACCTTTCGATGCACGAAAGTGACCAGGCGGATTTTTTCATCTCTAATATGAGATGCAACTGTGCTCAGAGTGATGAATTTGGGGGGGGGGGGGTAATTGTTTTATGTTTCAGAGTGTTCCCAAATATGGAAGCGCTTTCAAACAGCCTATTCCTGCATTTTGCAGTCCGGACTTCGCGGAGAAATTCAAAATGTTAATCCCTTTGTCTATCCTTTTCTGGAGAGTACAATGGGGGTCACACAGCGTGTCAGAGGGGGGAAAAAGCACATTTGCGTGGCAAATTTCATTCCTTTCATTTTCGGATTGCAAAGTGAAAAAGCGGTGATTTTCGCTATTTTGTTGTGCTTTTTCATGCCCAGCTGTTGAACTATAACGAATTTTGCAAAACCGCTACATAGAATTGTGGAAAACGTGTTTACGCAACTGTATGCACCAACGCCATCTCGATAGCTTCACTCTCCTCTGAGGAGTTCTAACTTGAATGGGCCGAACTGATGCATTGAAGCCACTTCAATGCTTTTTACAGTGTGTTTCAGTCAACGCAGAATAACCAATTGTGTTTCTCGTTTGATTAGATATCGTTTTAACTATGTTTCAGCTGCCAATAACGATCGTATTTTTCTGATTTTGTCAAAGTTTCACTGATATCAATGATTTTAAATATGTTTCTCAATATTGATAATATATTTTGCCCACTATTTTCAAAATCAGGGATGACTTTCCATAAACCGACTCTAAGAGTGATAATAAGGTACAGTGAGGGGGCGAGTTCGATCCGAAAATCGATCTGCCACACAAATGAACTTTCATCCCCCCTTTTACACGCTGTGGGTCACTATTCCCCTGTCATTTCCCTGAGAATGCGATTTGGGCGGACAAATTTATAGCATTGTTTATTAACACTTAGACCAACGAAATATCTTAGCGGATTTCGATATGTCCTCCTTGCCTTCGAATGCAAGCCTTGAGACGGCTCTCGTATGAGATGGGCAGTTCCCCCAGGTATCGTCATCCAATGCCTTGAGAATTGTAGGCTTGAGGCAATCCAGAGTCAGGTATTTTTTAGGGGTGTCATAGGATATATCATGCTAGAGATCAAGTTTAGAGAAGCATAGAAATGCCCGATCAAACTAGACACAATCGATCACTGAGAGAATGACTCATAGTCTAATAATAGAACACAATTTCTAAAAATAGATTTGTCAAGGACAAATCGCGATGGAAAAAGTAGAACGCCCACGCAAACGCTTAGTCATCAATAGTAAAAAGAATATGATGCGGTAATGCCCTTTGGTAAAACATTGGGACGAGAGTCTCGAGTTCAAAGAGCACATCGTGAGGAGTGACTATGGGAAATGGAGAGAATCAGAGAAGAGGAGTATAGGCGAGATAGCATAGGCACGACAGCTAGGTAGAGGGATTGGCGCAGGTATATAAAGGAACGGCTGCAAGTAGAGAGGACTCAACTCGACACAGCAACAAGGCCTGGGCGGAAGCCCTCCTCCGAACTCCTCCTAGTGGGGATACGGTAGGAAAAGTGGCCCTCCTTCTTCCTCCCCATTCCATAGGTTCCAGCCTACCAATGCGTGCTTGATTCTCCCATCCATTTCACCCTCTTTGTTTCTCTCGCTTTCTTGTTGTCGCGCTTACATCTTGCCTCGCAGACTTATTGGCTCCCCTCGTGTTAATTGATGACAGCTGACGTTCGCTCTTGCGTTTCCCTCGCGATCCCAAGACTATGTCTCTCGCACCATCTCTCGCACGCTCACTCGTGCTTGTTATTGGGGTGTCCGGAAAGTTCGTATAATTTTTTGTTTTTATTTTTTATTCAATGCTTTACAATTCTCAGTGACCAATGTATGCCCCCTTTTTTCTCACTACCTCCCTCCAGCGATTGGGCAGGGACTCGATTCCTCTCTTCCAGAATGCGGATTTCTTCGAGACCGCCCAGTTCACGAAAGCCCTCACAACTTCATCTCGATTCTTGAACTTCTTTCCTTTGCAGAAGTCAGAGAGAGAGCGGAAGCAGTGGTAGTCGCATGGGAGAGATCCGGGGAATACGGTGGATGGGGAATCCTCTCGATCTTCAGCTCGTCCATTTTCTTCTGGGTCATCTTCGCTCGATGTGGGCGAGCATTGTCCATCAGAAGAAGAATTTTGCCCTGGATCAGGAGTCTGGGAGGGACTCTGATCGCGACATCTTCCAATTGTTCAGAGAAGAGGTCGGCATTGATGCTGGTGCCAGGGGCGAGGATCTCCCAGTAGATGGGACCGAGCACTGAGAAGAAGAAGCAGAGGAGTTCCTTCTTTCCGTACTCTTCCTTCTTCGGGACGAGCGTGGGCTTCTCATCTGCATCCACCCATTGCAGTCTCCTCACAGGGTTATCGTACGTGATCCACTTCTCATCTGTAGCGATGATGGAATTGACCCATCGAAGATTGGATCTACGATGGAGTAATTCCCGACAGACTTGAACACGATTTTTCAGCTGTTCGGGGGAGAGGTCATGGGAATCACTTGTGGGAGTTTCGGCTTCTTCCCAGATCGATGGAGGATATCGGACACCGTTGATCTGGGAGTACCAGTATCCTTCTTCAACTCACGCACACTGGCCATGGGCTTGCGCTTCAGTGCGCGGAGAACGAGAGGCTGATCGAGGGAGGGAGGGCGTCCAGAGCGGGGTTGATCATCGAGACCAAACTCCCCTTTCTTGAAGCGGGAGAACCACTTATAGCAGAAGGGTATGGAGGGGGCGTCAGCTCCTTCCGACTGGGCCAGGGCAGAGTGGGCCTCCTTCACGGATCGGCCAAGACGGTAGTAATGAAGTAAAACTGCTCGGAGGTAGAGATGGGAGTCCATCACAAGAATCAATGTAGCAACTAGGAGACTGATTAAATCCTCTCACTACTCAACGTCAGAATGATGCAATACATTGTTGACAAACAGATTGCGCAATCACTGCATTTGATCGCGAACTGACTTTTTTCCGAAGCATTATACGAACTTTCCGGAGACCCCAATAGTATTCGTGATTATGATTATGTTTCCTATGTTACTTCATCTATTGTTACTTCGATGTTATTACCATCATGTACGATAAACATAGATATAGCATACTGTGCCTTGACTACTCGAATCTAGAAGGAGAACTCAGGATAATTATATGCTGAATGGGAGAATTAGAACCACACTTCCATTCATCATATTACAGAACTTGGCCTGTATAACCTCCCAGATACTGAAATCCAGTGGTTACTATCAAGGGAATTGGGGGGCCATTCAGTAGGGGGAATGTGGTCGGGGATGTGCGCCCTCAGCCAATCGAGGGTCTTCTTCGCCTTGTGACTGGGGGCGGAATCCTGCTGGAAGGTCCAATGATCAGAACCGAAGTGATTTCTACTCCAGGGTAGAAGGGCCTCTTGCAGGATGTGCTTGATGTAGTAATCTTTGTCCACCGGAAAACGATGGGAGTCTTGCCAGTGCTTCCCACTCCTCCCCACACCATCGCGTACTTTGGTGAGGCCAGTGAATCCTCTCTTCTCCACTGCTTCTTCAGCACTGTGCACGTACACCCTATCGTTTTGAGTGTTCATCTTCCCCTCCAAAGTGAAGATTTTCTCATCAGAGAACACAGTACTCAAATGCTCGGCTCTGCGACATCTCTCCAAGAGAAGAGAGCATCGATTCTTGCGGAGATTCTTCTGTCTCTCATCTAACCCATGCAGCAAGTCTGCAGCAAAGCTGCGAACCCGCAGCAACTTCTAATTTTTTTTCTGGGTAGGCCTCGGGAATATCTCCAACCTCAAAAAGTTTGGCGAGTATGAAAAAATTTATGTAAGAATAATCGATGTTTGAAAAGTGTTGTTCGATTGCTTCATCACTACGCAATCAGAGATGATGCTGATGACGCAAATTGATGACGCAATGCACGCATGGTATACCTCGATGGATTTGGTAAATAGTGCCACAACATCCAAATTGAAAAATTAGCTACAACAACAGTTATATCAAAAATAAAAATCGTCTACTCACTTTCCGGCGCGACTGTACGTGAGAAGGTGTAAACAGTGAGCTTTTGGATGATCTCGATTTGGTACCTTCACTCGTCGTGATCAGTTACCGGGCTGTGGGAATTGGCGAGTCGTCCATTTGACTTTAACGTGTGACTGCGAGACTTTAACGCAAAGGTCGGATCGTGGATGAGCGAAGATGAGGAGTTCATAGGCAAGCACGGGCTAGGGAGAAGGAAGTCACGAGGTCAGATGCTCGCGCGGGCAATTGACGGCTAAAGGCGAGTTTATCTTCTCCGGCTGTCAAAAACCCTATATTCACATTCAGACTTACCCCGAAAAAAATTTTCAGTGAAGAAAAAAATCTGTTATTCTCGAAAATACGAAGATGGGCGAGAAAGGAGTAAAGCAGGTGCGTGTGCGACGTAGACAACATGATAACTTATTAATTGAAACGAAAGGCGATCGGGGAGATCGTCACAGAGATGTGCAAGCCAGTGCCTATCAAGAATAATGAGGGAGGAGTTGGTGCGAACACGCGTCGAGTGCCATTTTGATCTTCTGGCAGTTAGGCACAGGAAAGACCTTCTACTACACATGCACTCAACCTCAAATTGGTGTCGGTATGGGAGGAATCTTGCGCTCCATGTTTCGTCTTATACTCTTATCGTTGTAGCCGCCTGTCGGTCTGGATTAGAGTTGTCTATTCGAAATTCACTTCGCAATTCCGCATTGATTTGCATTCTCATTTCCCATTTCGCAATTCAGGCGAACCGGCCTATTGTTTTTCGCAATCGTTTCGCAATTATTGCGAAGCGATTGCGAAAAAAATAAACTATATTTGGCCCTCGGAACATAACTCACTCCTCGATATTTGAACGAACTATGCCAAACTCCGATGGGAGAGAAGGGGGAAATGAATGCAAATTGACTGCGAAAGATTGAGAAGTGCACGTTTCGCATTCGATTTGGGGAGGTTCAACGGCATTGCGAGTCAACAACGAAAATAGGCTAATTTGCGTGGCAAAACGATTCTCTGAACGAGTTCGCTCTCTCATTGCGTCTATTTATGCCCCTTAGAGTCGGTTCATCGAAATTCACACTTAATTTCGAAAATAATGGACAAAATAAATTATCGATTTTGCGAAACATACTTGAATTCATTGACTTGTGCTCAATTTCGAGAAAATCAGAAACTCCGATCGTTATTGGCCTCTGAAACTTAGATAAAACGCTATCTAATCAAACGAGCGACAAAAGTGGTTCTTCTGCTTTGATTGAAACACACTTTAACAGTCATGGAAATGGCTTCAAAACATCAGTTCGGCCCATTCAAATTAGAACTCCTTAGAGGAGAGTGAAGATATCGAGATGGCGTTTGCGCACGAAATTCCGTAAAGACTTTCCGCACAAATCACTGTTCTTCGATTATCCGATTTCGCCCTCCTTCGCTAGCAGCACACATAAATAACGCTAAAACAGCCAAAAACAGTTGTTTTTCGCACTTAAGTTAGAACTCCTCCAAGGAGAGTGAAGCTATCGAGATGGCGTTTGCGCTCAAAGTTGCCTGAAGACTTTCCGAAGGAATCACTGTTTTTCGTTTCCTCAATTTCAGCCCTGTTTAGCCCTGTGTAGCAGCGCGCGAAAATGCCCGAAAAATCAGCTGTAATCGCCGCGCTTTCTTCCCGTTCATCCGAGAATGACAGGGATGGATTCTGCCACGCAAATGAGCTTTTTTCTGAGATGACTTGCTGTGCGAAGTAATCGAATTGAGGAATGACAACATGAGAGTTTCACATTTCGAATAGACAACCCTAGTCTGTGCAAGAGCAAAAGTGATTCGCGCCATCAGTCAGGGCAAAAGTGCTAAGGACAGTCTGATTTCGACCGCTAGAAGTACAGCGCATGAGTTGACGGGTATCGGCAAGGTTCGTCAACAACGTGGTGGTTCAAGGCCGATGGAAGGCTCGTTCGATTCACAAACGGGTATTCATTCGATAGTCGCGAACTCCTCGTGCTGCTGCTCTGGTCTGATTCCATCATTAGTTCATCAACATGTACGTTAATAGTGGTTCTAATAGTGCCACTAATAATAACTCTCCTCGTCAACCATACTTTGCTATTAGTGCCACTACTAGAACACTCTATCTGACAGAATCGAAATAGACTTGGCACTGACCGAAAATTCGAACTCCAACTGACTTCAGCGAAATAGGTCGGCCTCGTCGAGGGAAACCGAAGAGCATCGCTAGAAATTCGATCCGCATCCGCGCGGTCGCGCGCGCGGATGTTGAAAAAATACTACGGTAGCACCGATTTCTTTAAATCGACTCCGATCACTGCGGCGGTAGAGGCGTTGCATTCCTTGACAAATTCTAAGACTTTTTTACTCCGGTGAATTTTTCGATCAGATTCGTATCTAACGCTAGAAATCGATAATTCCATTTTTACGGATACAATTTCAATTCCCCAGACATTTTTCAAGAACCCCCACAAATATTATTATTGATTTAGCTTTTGCTTGAGCCGATAAATACTTCAAGAGAAAGGCGCAATTTAAAATTTTCTGAAAGTGGTCTGAAAATTGATTTTAGACTATGATAAACCAATTGGGCAAAGTCGCCCACCTGTTGCACTCGCTTACCGTAACCCAAAAATTACACCATAATTCATTCAAAATTCATTTTGACTGACTTTCAGAAAATTTTAAATTGCGCCTTTCTCTTGAAGTATTTATCAGCTCAAGCAAAAGCTAAATCAATAATAATATTTGTGGTGGTTCTTGAAAAATTTCTGGGGAATTGAAATTGTATCTGAAGTAAAAGTAGAATTATCGATTTCTAGTGAGATAACTGTCTAACTGTCTGTCCTATTGCCTCTGATATACCTCTGACTGTCTGACTCGTGTGAAAATACATCCAGAAAGTTTCCAATGGAAGTTTCACAGTACACCTCTTTTTAAATGAATTGGCATTATCATGACTCATTTCAATATAATACAGTTTTATTTAATATGTCAATCACATATATACTATAAAGATATATTTTAATTACAAAATAATCACGGCATTTCACGGTCCGAATTGCCGGTTGACGAAACGACTTACAGACCCCCAAACGCACTCGCCGATTTTTGTTCACACCACCGTGGGAATAATTAAATTTTTGAATGAGACCGTATCCATTTACGTTGCACAAGGGATGTCGGCATAGGACCAAAAATCAATCGATATTTTCAATCGATATCAGGGTTTCTGCGATGACTTTTTCCCGGCTCCGATTTTGTGTACGGCGGCCAGGTGCGCGCACCACGCCGCAACATGGCGGTGGTGTAGTGGGCGGAGTCTTGGTTTTGTGTGTACGCAAAATGCCGTGAATAATAAAAATAAGTCAGTCAGTGATGGTAGGTTGCTCGGTACCGGCTACCGTATGGCCACGCCGAGCGCTAAATTCGCATATTCAATTGTGCGCACTGGGGTTTTGACCTGCCGTTTTATCGATTATCTTCCCTAATTATAATTATATTTTGGATCCCAATAATGCTCCTAGTTCGACTTCCTCGTTATGAATCGGAACTTGCGCGATTTGTGCTTTTGTACTTGCTGTTTAAAGTTCCCCTAAAAGGAAAAATTTTTCGAATTTGCTCCGTCTACATGAACCGCAATTTCTTGAGCGCCATTTCAAAAATTGTACAGTATCATACGCTAAATCGAGTACCAGTGGGGTGCTGCACAAGACAAGTATTTTAGGAAATGGTCGATAATTGTGTCATGGTAGGTCAAGACTAAGTACCGTACCCAATCGATCGTGCAGTACTCGCAGATACCGTATACCGCTACCGTAACCCAGAATATCGAGAACTAACTTTATTTTCAAAAATCAATATAACGTACCCAATCGATTCTACATTACACATACCGTAACCCTGTGTACAGTACCACCTGTTACCGTAATCCACACCTCTGCGGTCAACCGTAAACTGACTTTTTTCCAAAACTTTTTTCATTCAGTTCATTCTTGCTCTATACCGTACCCTATCGATAGTACAGTACCCCCAGATACAGTATACCACTACCGTAACCCCGATTATCGCAAACTAACTTTATTTTTAAAAAGTCCTGGTACCCTACCCAATCGATAATACAGTACCCAAGTAACTACAGTAACCCAGTTCCGTGGGTCAAATCCTGTTCCTTGGGTCAAACATTTTTCTAAAAATTTCAAACATTTTTCTAAAAATCCAAAATTGATCATAAAATGATTATACAATAATCACATATACGGTAGGATACTTTAAAATAATTTTAAAATCGATTTTAGATTTTTAGAAAAATATTTGACCCAAGGAACTGGATCTGACCCAAGGAACCGGGTTACGGTAGTTGCTTGGGTACTGTATAATCGATTGGACACGGTCCCGGGACTTTTTAAAAATAAAGTTAATTTGCGATAATCAGGGTTACGGTAGTGGTATACTGTATCTGGGGTACTGTACTATCGATTGGGTACGGTATAGAGCAAGAATGAACTCAATGAAAAAAGTTTTGGAAAAAAGTCAGTTTACGGTTGACCGCAGAGGTGTGGATTACGGTAACAGGTGGTACTGTACACAGGGTTACGGTATGTGTAGTGTAGAATCGACTTTTTGAAAAGAAAGTTAGTTCTCGATATTCTGGGTTACGGTAGTGGTATACGGTATCTGCGAGTACTGCACGATCGATTGGGTACGGTACTTAATCTTGACCTACCATGACACAATTATCGACCATTTCCTAAAATACTTGTCTTGTGCAGCACCCCACTGGTACTCGATTTAGCGTATGATACTGTACAATTTTTGAAATGGCGCTCAAGAAATTGCGGTTCATGTAGACGGAGCGAATTCGAAAAATTTTTCCTTCTAGGGGAACTTTAACTAGATGAACGTTGACAGTGTAATTGTAGGCGCGATAATTTCGATGAGTGACTCGGAATCATCCCATGTTCCTAGTGAATAACAATCAGTGATGGGCCTTTATAGTAAACTACTCCCCATCCCCTTTCCTTCAGTCAAGCTCTAGTAGATCAACGATTTATGTTCCTGGTGCCACACACTTCCGACATGTTTCGATTTACCTCTCTCTATTCTACACAACAATGAAGGATTCGGAGACCCTACCGAAGAATGTTTATGACACACATGTCCCCTCTACAAAATCTTCGGGAATTGGACCCAGAACCCCGAAGAAGGCGACTTTTCCCTCACTTTTCCTTTTTCACTTTTCCCTTCTCACTTTTCCCTTTTCCCTCGATCTGGGAGACCCCGTTAGTTACATTTTGAGACTTTGTAGAAAGCTGCTTAAACGAACCCACATTTCAAAGTGCCCGTGAAATGACTATTGCACTAGAGAGTCCACCATCGCACTGTCAAAGAAGGCTTGATATATCTTGGAATGAGGAAATTAATCGGTCGATTCAAATCCCATGATCTGATCCAAGACAGCCATGACCGTCGAGTCGATGATACCAATACTCTCCTCATTCTCCGAGGTGGGGAACGATGGTTGGAATGGTGGGAAGGGCTCATAACGGGGAATGGGAAGTGGGTCCTCTACGATAACAACCATGTGAGAACCAAGAGGGTTGGAAAAGGAGAGCCTCCGTGGAGTGTCTCCAAACTTTACCTGCACCCCAAGAAAAACAAGCTGTCAATGTGGTGGGGAGTGGATGGCGTGATCTACTCGGAGCTACTACCTGAGGGCATGTCAAACACCGGGGCCAAGTACATCACACACCTACAGAATTTGAAGTTGGAAGTCGATCGTTCAAGGCTGAAGGACAAGAAAATGTATATTCAACAAAAGTACCCCCGTCACCAGGTCTCTAATCAAGTCAAGCAGGAACTGGCTGGATATGGACGGATGGTTCTCCCTTACCCCCCCGTATTCTCATGATTTGGCCCCTTCCGATTAGTGGCTTTTCGCAGACCTGACCCATGCCGTTCGAGGTAGGGCCTTCAATTCACGTGGAAGTCTCGAGGTTGAACTCGAGCAATACTTTCATTCGCACTCAGGCGGGTTCTACAGGGAGGGGATCCATACATTGCAGGTACGTTGGGCACATATTGTCAATAATGATGACAAGTATAATTGAACTCATGATTTTCCTTTGCCCAAGAAATAACGTTTTGAAAAAGTGACAAAGACTTTCCCGCCAACGTATTACTTTTAATTTCTTCTAGATAGTCGTCTCGCGTCAAGAAGGAAGAGGAGTCGGAAGGCGCCGGGCCTTCCTCGTCCAGGAGAAGCGCCAGGAAGAGGTGTTATACCATAGCTATGAGACATGAACTCAATTTTATGTTTTTTGCTGATTTACTAGGTTTAGTGAGCAGTAAACAATTTGCTGGTTAATTTTTAGGGTAATTATTTTAATATTCTTTGTGGAATTATTTTTGAATATTCCAGAAGGCTTCCCGGCGCGCCCAAGTCCTCTTCCTCCGAGGCATCGTCGGATTCTGAAGGCGACGACAACGCCAGAGGCAAGGGTCGCAAGACGGAGAAGAGGTGAATATTTTGTGATTTTTTTGGAATGCCCGGCGGAATTATTGATATCGCTGGTTGCAATACTCTATACATTTTTATTGCAACATGAATAAACAAAAAAAAAACTTGCTGAGTTTATTCGACCGTAATTGATGAAGGTATCACTAAGTTCTTTTAGACGCACTCCGATCAAGCGTGCGGTCGTGAATCTGGGCGAGTCGAAGAGCTCGTCGTCGTCCGAGGAATCTGAGGATTCGGTGGTGCAGACGACGCCCAGCAGAGGACAGACTGCCAAGTGAGAGATAGGGGAAGGGTGGAACTGGAAAATGGCTGGTTTGTGGCATCAGTATACCGCATACCTACAGCTGGGAAACAGTTAGGGAAGGGGGTGGAACTGGAAAGTGGCTGGTTTGTAAATATTGAAACAGGGATAAGGTATACCTACAGCCGAAAATCGGTTAGGGGAGGAGTGGAACTGGGAAATTATTGCATACAAACTGCGCGGTCCCCACAATTTATGCAACAATTTATGGGGAAATTTTATGACATTTTTTTGGGGTATACTAGTTTAAATTTTTTTAGTGCTGCACATAGAAAAGTAATTGACAGGTTTCAGCAAACTATGATTAGCTGAGCGAAACGTGTTTACTCATTCCTATCTTGTCACTATGGAAAAGAAAAATGCCACATGTTCCTCCAATGAGTGACACAGGGTGGCACAAAAGTATTGACCCAACTTTGATTTTATCTAATTTCTAACGCGTAACGCTTTTCAGCCGCACCTTTTAGCATTGCACAGCTAAGCTAATTAACAACATATTTGCCAATATTCAGATCTCTACTCGAAACAATATACGAGTTTCAACTTCTGAAAAATATTATCTCTAAATTTAGTGAGATTTCTCAGGAACTTGAATTTGATTTTTCTTCGCCGCGTTGCATGAAGACTAATGATGCAATAGTGATCCTATTTTTGGTGATAGGGGTAATCATCGATGTATTATAATATGATATTCATTTAATTAAAATAGCTTCTGAAACTTTCGAAACGGACGAATCACGGGTTGAATATGAACGGCGCCCAACCAAATGTTTAAGATTAAATCATATGTATTCTCCGAATTTAAAAGCTACCCAATCATTTCATGTGTAGGCATTATTCTCAACCTTTAGGGCTTACAACTATGCACTCTGTACCTAGCTCGATGCCAATCACACATCAGAATATTTGACCAAATGCTTCGACCATGCACTTTTGGTGAAATATCTTGATGCGCGTTTCAGCAATTCAATCGCCGCGTTTATCCATTTTTATGCTTCTAAAATTCATAGTTCGACAATGTTAAAAGACACAGGAGTTTTTAGCCTGATAACTCCATGTTAAGCATAAACTCCAAAAATGTGCATTTTATGCCGCCAAAAGTATGGCATCGCAAACTCTCAATTTCTCGGCCTCTAGAATTCATGGAAACATTTCCTTAAAAGTTCCTAAAAGTGGAATGGTTCCTCTCTACGATGAACTTGATTAACCGGAACTTGCTTATCTGGTCTTATCTTACAACGATTTTTTCGCGAAAATCAGTTGTGGGTCAAGGTAACGCACAACTGATTTACATTTCACAACGCTCCAGCATATTCAATCAATTGATTTGGACACGATGTAAGGGGATTGTAGGTATTGTATAGAGGAATAGTCAGACATGAGCAGATATTCGAACTCTTAAATGTTCGAAAGATATTCGAGGTTACATGTGGGTCAATACTTTTGTGCCGCCCTGTACATCTATGATACAGTATGCTCTCTGTTGATTATCGATTGATTATCGATTGCTCATTGCAGAAGAACGGGCACGCTGATCGGCAGCAGCAGCGCGACGCGCGTCGCCAACGGCTCTCCGAAGGCTGCGTAAGACTTTCCCTTTACATTTAAAATTGAAACTGAGATATTGGAGGTGAAGTGATGTTTTCAAAATATGCTCATTTCCTCATTAGTTTCCAGTTTCAATAAATCGTAATTAGATGGCTTTATTGGAGTTGATAATCCTGTGCCCTTGTGCTGGTTCTGATAAAACTATTTGGAAGACAATTGGAAGATACAAGTTGAGGCGGTACGAAACGCACTCTCTTCAGTGCTGTATCTCTCTATCTCTCTACTGTATACTGTATCTATACCGAGTATACTGTATCTCTTCAGCGCTGGCCGCTCTCCTCGTGCTGCATCCTCCTCTGGAGCGGCTCGTCGCTCGCTGATGGACGTGCTCACGGAGCTGCTCGTCTCCGACCCCGTCGTCGAGCCCGTCGCCCTCTCGCCTCCTGGGGTGAGCAGCAGTGATCTTTGGTCTTTGGTCTTTAGTCTAGGAAGATCTTTTGCGAGTATGAGAAATGGTCCAGTTTTGCAATCATGCTTGGGGAATACCTTGATAAATGAATACCCGGTGTTTTGTTAGTGCTCCCTGCTCGCTTCGAGTTTCATGGTCGTTATAACACTAGTTGGGTTGGTCTCGAAGCAATTCCTTTCGCAACTCTATGATAACATTACTGTCAAAAAATATGGCAATTTCTCGCCCTCTCGCCTCTTGGGGTGAGCAGGGTGATCTATGATCTCTGATCTAGGGAATATAATTTGGAGTATGAAAAATGGTCCATTTTTGCAATCATGCTTGGGGAATACCTTGAAAAATGAATACCCGGTGTTTTGTTAGTGCGCCCTTTTCGCTTTGAGTTTCACGGTAGATATGAGAGACTTTTTGAGACAGTGAACATATGCTTGGCAAGGTGCGAAAAATCGAAATCGCCCTAAATGTGCCCACATGTAGTACTCGACGAGCATAGCAAGGGTGCCACATACGGAGTCTTCTAGATCACTCTCTGCTAAATGAGGCACACTTATTTGAGAAAATGGAAATTTCGAATTTTGCCATTTGGAATCCGATTTGAATGACTGATGTTTTAAAAAATTACAAATATTCCATGAATTATATGTGACAAAATACAAATTGATTGGGCATCTATTCTTGAAGAAACAGCGAAAATACATTTTTGAAATTTTTTAATTAATTCAGATGGGTGGGTATATACCTTTTTTATTTCTCGATTATCTAGAGGGGCATGCATGATATTCATATAAAAAACTAAAAAGAAATAAAAAAATTTTGTTTTTGAGAAATCGTCAAAAATGTTTAAAAAGTCAGTTCTCGATCATCCCGAAAGTACCGTACTTTAGTGACGATAGAGTGTGCGGAATGAAGAGACGATTACACGCATAGCAGGATTACTGTATTTCTACGGTAGAAGATGTTGTATCTTCCTAAGGGTGCATGACTCACACCATCCAGACTATGTCAGCTATCATTTCTCGGCTGCCGTAGCCTGAACTACTGTAACACTGATATTGTAGATACACCAAATGGCACCAATCAAACCGTAGTGGCACAATAGAGGCCGGACAGGCTGGAATGAATTTAGACAGACATACATCAATACTGCTACTGTAGAAATACAGTAATCCTGCTATGAGTGTAATCGCCTCTTCATTCTGCACATTCTCTCATCACTCGAGTACGGTAGTTTCGGGATGATCGAGAACTGACTTTTTAAACATTTTTGACGATTTCTCAAAAACTTATTTTTTATTTCTTTTTAGTTTTTTATGTGAATAGCATGCATGCACCTCTAGATAATCGAGAAATAAAAAAGGTATCTACCCACCCATCTGAATTAATTAAAAATTTTCAAAAATTTATTTTCGCTGTTTCTTCAAGAGTAGATGCCCAATCATTCTATAATTTGTCTTGTATAATCCATGGAATATTTGTGATTTTTTAAAACATCAGTCATTCAAATCGGATTCCATATGGCAAAAGTCGAAATTTCAAATGTCTCAAATAAGTGTGCCTCATTTCGCAGAGATTGATCTAGAAGACTCCGGATGTGGCATCCGAGCTATGCTCGTCGAGTACTACACGTGGGCACATTTAGGGCGATTTCGATTTTTCACACTTTGCCAAGGGTATCTACAAATATGTTCACCGAGTCAAAAAGTCTCTCATATAGCCCTACTTGGATTGGCTTCGAAACAATGTGCATCCGAAATCTCTTACAAAACTATTAACAAAACGTGTGAAGTGAGTCATAATATAATTTGGGGTATGAAAAATGGTCCATTTTTGCAATCATGCTTGGGGAATACCTTGAAAAATGAATACCCGGTGTTTTGTTAGTGCGCCCTTTTCGCTTTGAGTTTCACGGTAGATATAGATCTACTTGGATTGGCTTCGAAACAATGTGCATCCGAAATCTCTTACAAAACTATTAACAAAACGTGTGAAGTGAGTCAGAATATAATTTGATTGTGAGTAAGTGTATTTACTAAATTAAATATGTATTTTGTAGAGCAAGAAGGCTACCGTAGGCCGCAGGGAGGAGAGCGAGGCGATATCGACCGAGCCCGCCAAGATTTTCACGGCGGACGAGCTACACGGCGAGAGTGAGTCGATTAGAGATTTGACATGCTAAATTTTGGGCACTTCTTGGATAGTTGGTCTACACCTCCCCCCTCTTCCTCTACCTTTCTCATTTCTAGGTACTATTCCCTGATTTTCGGTAGCACAAACCCTTTATGATGGGAGGCGAGGAAGTGGGGTGGGCCCGATTGCAGGCATTTTTTTCATTTGAGTGATCAATTTTAGAGCGGAAGCAGTCAAGTGATGGGATTCTCGCTTTGTGTTTCACAAAGGAGTTGAATGCACGGAATTGACTCCTCTTGCTGTTTCACAAATAGTGCAATAATGCTGGAGCCGTTGGAATGCGATTTAAAGTGATAGAATCATTCCGTGCTCACCAATATCATACGTAGAAAATAAGTGCTTTGAAATGTTAGTCTATTTCTGCTGGATAATTTTTGAGTAATGGCTCGCATCTTGCCCTCCTGTACGCAGTCTTTGATTGATCGGGAACCATTGAGACGTGATTGAATCTTCGGTCGCTTGAAATAACATATTCAAAATACTGTATGAAATCACTCGGCCGATAGAGTTGCGAGGGAGTGTGTAATCGAAAGTCTGGTGTTGTTTCTGCTGGAAGTTCCCATTGTATCCAGAATAGTAAAAAGAGGTTTGCTCATCAGCTTTTATCGCGATGGAGACGATTGGGGCTGGCCGCCCATTAGTCTTGATTAATCACATGAAAAATAAATCACACGGAGCGTGTAGTTTCCTGAACGACAATAGTTCGGATGAGAACTATGACGTCATGCCGCCTTTGATAGGTCAAAGGCTTGACGTCATAGTTCTCATCCGACCTAGTTTCGTCAATTTTTCCTCTCTTGCAGATGAAGGTGTGGACTCGCGACTCGTACGAGGAGGAGTACGCGATTCCGAAGACGCCAGCCGCCGACGCCGTCGAGAAGGTCGTCGGTCGTGACGTCGAGAGAATCGTCGGCTTCGTGACGCACCCCGTGGTCAGCGCAGGGGAACGGTAGCCGCACACACGCGAAGGGAGGATACAGTAACTTGATTAGATCAGGGATTGGAAAGCAATGATTATCGATTTGCAGCACCCGTTCGTGCTCGTGAAGCTGGCGCTGAAGAAGGGAGAGGTTCGAAATTTAAATATTTTAAAAATTAATTAGGGTTGTATTCTTTAAAAAGAATCTTTCAATTGATAGATTCAAGAACCTGTAGAGTGCGTGTTTCACGAGTGGTATCGTGGAATCGAACGTTTCGATAACTTTTTTTTCAAATGGTATTTTTTTAAAAATTTTTATGTCGGGTTGTTATATGCGCTGTAGCAGTCGCCAGGAGTTAGTTACATTTTGATAGAGTAAGGATCCATGTATTTTGCCAAGGTGAAGAAGATGATGAAGAAGAAGAAAAAACAGAGTTGTGAAAAAAATGATGATCGTTCCCCTTGCAGACGTCGCACAGCATTCTGACTCGACAGACAAGGGAGCTGAGTCGAACTGCAATCAGTATACTTGAAATCCTTCTGAAACATAAAATCTCCCTCCGTGAATCGCCCTCTCGGTGAACGGAACTGACCAGGCTGGTTTGTGTTTCACTCCAACTATGAGATGCAAAAGTGCTCAGAGTGATCAAATTGGGGGCATTGTTTTATGTTTCAGAGGATTCTCAAATATCGAAGGTCTTTCAAACGGCCTATTTGCAGTTTGGGTTTTCGCTGGAAAATTCAAAATATTAATCCCTTTGTCTACCCTTATCTGGAGAGAACAATGGGGGTCAGAACGCTGTGGTCGCTGGCCGTCACGGATGCCGTGCAAGGCGTGCACGCCCGCCTCGCTCCTCATGCCCAGGGTACGGTATCAATCAATCAATCAATATTTATAATTATAGTTTCGAAAATCATGAAATATTCCCTAACCAATGTTAACCTGGTGGATATGTTTTATTCTTGAGTTTCGGAAATGAGTAAGAATTATCGAGGCCTGGTAGCAGATTCGGAAAGACAAACCATCGTGCTTCGTTTCACTTAAATGATAGTTTAGAATTTTTGGAAATGCATCCTGTCAACGATTGTGCTAGCTGTTCCACCCTATTCAAGTAGTGATGTGAAAACGCGAATCACGCAACCATCCAAAATTTGAGTTCTACATCAAATACCTCAGCGATCAAAGCTTGCCCACTGACTTGTTTCCCCTGCAGACCTTCGCCGACTACTCGTTCCGCATGGCGCAGATGTCCGCGCCGCAGGCGTCAGGAGGCGCGTCGGGCGCGGATGCGGACGCGGACGGGCCGAGCACCAGCAACGGAAGAGGCGCCAAGCGCCAGAGAAAGTGAAGGCCACGCCCCTTCCAGATAACCCCTCCCCCCACTCGTTAACTGTTGACCCTCTCACCCTATTCTGATCTTTGATCTTCCCCCCTAATCTAACCTTTGATCTTCTCACCACAATCTGATCGTTGTTCTTCCCCTCCTATTCCGATCTTTGATCTTTCGCCCTCTCGTTATGTATATTTAGAAAACCCTCCCCTAATGACATTTGCGCAATGTTTAGTACAAACAGCTAATTCATTCACCGTCTTCCGTTCCCTTCTTGTTCTAATATTATCCCTACCACCTCTCTCGTTGTAATTGCAATTGTTGTGACATCTGTGAATGGAAGATTGCTTATTCTGGATACTGTAGGCCCCGACCCTTTCCGTTCAACTCTTGATCTTTGCTTTGGTTTTTCTCAGAATGAATGTCACTGTTTCCGAACGTCCCGATCATTTAACCCGCTTCCATTGGTGATTGGAGTGAGAAGTGAACCCACCACTATTGTTGCATCATTTCGAATCTCCCCTGTCGAACATCGCTCGCCTTGTCTTCACTGTTTTTAATGAATCCAGAACTCTCTGTTTCTCATACTTTTCCTTTTTTGTTCAAGTTCAGAAGCTGAAGTGTTTCGGTGTTGTAATGATATGATAAATAATACGGTGCGAATTTCAGTAATTGTTCAATGTAGTGTGAACTGAGCTTACTGTAGCATGATGATAGTATGCATGCATCCAGGTAATAATTCTAAAATCATGTAAATGAGGGGTACAGTGAGAGGTATAATGAAAGATTTGGTATGATCCCATCTTCTCAACGCTATAATGGTGAGCTCAAGAATTATGTGCGTTAACTTTTACTCACATCCCGTCGGTCCCGTGGTGTAGCGGTTAGCACTCAGGACTCTGAATCCTGCTACGGGAGTTCAAATCTCCCCGGGACCTTCCTTTTTGCTGCGTTTTTCCCTGCCAATGTAAGCAATTTCCTGCATTCTAAACTAGCATTTCAACGTTTATTTAGCAATTTTTGTGCATTATATAACTCTATGGAGCATTGTTATTCGTTGTACCATTCCAGAGATTCATGGTTTAAATAAAGAAGGTGACTGAAATAGTGACGTCATCACGACGTCATCGACTGGTGCTGCATCACATTCGACTGCCTTCTGCTGTGCAGCACTTGCAGCTGCCGAGTTATCATTCTTTGTCTCACTCTTGCCAATAGATCAACTATTTTCCTTCTTTCCCCTTTTCACCTTATTGCTTGACGTAGTGTTTCAAACTGTCGATGGATTTATTGGAATCAAAACACCTTTTCTGGTAATTCCTCCCATCTTAAAATGTGTTCAGAATGTGTTCAGAATGTGTTCAGAATGTTGGGAGTATGATGGACTGATAAGCTCGATGTTGTTTTGATGAATGGATTAACTAGTTTAATTCGTTAATCGCTACCCCTCGCTCTTCAAATATCAATCATTCTCTTTCATCTTCACATCATTCCTTCCTTCTTCATCTCATCCCAGATCGGTTTGACGTTGATGGAAACGTTATTGTGAAGATCGCGCGAGTACAGAGCCATGGGACCTTGCGCCAGCTTTACCTGAAGATCAAAGATCAAAGTCTACTCGCCTTCTCTCCCTTGATGTTAACTACGTGGTCAGCAGTGGTGATAATTTGGGTGTAGCCCAGCATCTCGAGAAAACTCTGCAAGATGATCGACATGGAAAGATAAAGATAAATCGAAAATCAAAATCAAGAAATCCCGAACCTTCGTCTCATAATTAGAGGATGTGCCCCCAGTGTGTTTAGCACCCGTTTTCTACAATGAAGACCATTGAAAGAGGTCTATCATGGTACTAATCTAAGTCGTTGGGCATGCGCATGAATAAGGAAATCATGTTTAGAAATGAGAATGATCTCCTTCCGAACCCAAAATCACGCGTTGTCCAGAAACATGTCCACGATCTCGTTTACTATCACTGATAATCATAGTTGCCCACGCCGGCGGCGACCCCCATAAACCCCTATTCATGGGTGTGGAGAGCGCCCCTGTTTTGAGGGGCGCTCCCCACAGGGACGTATAGGGGGTCATGGTCAAAAATCGATTGCTAGGTCATTGGTAGGTCAAGACTAGATACACCGTACCCAATCGATAGTACAGTACCCCCAGATACCGTATGCCACTACCGTAACCCACGATTATCGCAAACTAACTTTATTTTTAAAAAGTCCTGGTGCCATGCCCAATCGATTATACAGTACTCAACTAATTACAGTAACCTAGTTCCTTGGGTCAGATCCAGTTCCTTGGGTCAAACATTTTTCTAAAAATTTCTAACATTTTTCAAAAAATTTCAAATTGATCTTAAAAGGATCCTACGGTTATAAGACATACGGAAATATAATTTGAAATAATTGTATGCTCGATTTTGGATTTTCAGAAAGATATTTGACCCAAGGAACTGGATCTGACCCAAGGTACTAGGTTACTGTAATTAGTTGGGTACTGTATAATCGATTGGGCATGGAACTAGGACTTTTTAAAAACAAAGTTAGTTTGCGATAATCGTGGGTTACGGTAGTGGTATACGGTATCTGGGGTACTGTACTATCGATTGGGTACGGTACCTAGTCTTGACCTACCAATGACCTTGCAGTCGATTTTTGACCATGACTCCCTATACGTCCCTGTGGGGAGCGCCCCTCAAAACAGGGGCGCTCTCCACACCCATGAATAGGGGTTCATGGTCTGAAAACACCTCGTCGCCATTGTTGGGCAACTATGCTGATAATCTTTGTTCTCTACCTCTCCCCTCACCTCAGCAATCACTGGGTAGTCCAGACCGTAGTTCATCATCGTCTGAAAGAGGCAATCCTTGCGATGTGCCCTGTCCACGTAGATCGACTTGCCCCTCAAGAGCACCTCAATCGATTGGATGAGTACTGTAGATCATTCAGTAGACGATTCCCCATAGGCAATAGATCGCACATCTTCGTTGGGGTAGAGGTCCCATAGCTTATTAAACATCTCATCTTGGGGCAACACATCTAAAAAGAGAGATCAAAGATCAAGAATTGGATATCACCAACCGGTACTCATTTCCAGCTGGGAGCGCTTCGGTTCTGGCACGGAGAAGGGAGCCTTCTTGGGATCTCTATACGTCGGGTAGGTGAGCGCCAGTCCGACGGGTTGATTGTTTTTCTGCAGCATTCACACTGTACACAGCAATTTCGGGGCCCGCAGACTCCGCTCATTCCCTAGGCACATGAAGTTGTTTGCCCGCAGGCTCCGCCCTCGCTTCCTCTACGTACGTTCTCGTAGCAAATCAGACTGGTGTCGACCACAGAATTGGCAGCGATTGCATACTGGTAGACGTACTCCAGCCCATTTCGAGAATTCTCGAAAGTTTTTCCAAGCGCCTGCAAAAGATCGATTGGTTACCGTATCCCGATTACTCTATCCAGCGAGCTAATTCAGTTCACGATTAGATACAGTATCACTCTTTTCCACCTGAGAGAGTGGTTCATCCTCGCATACTCCCTTGCCCAGATCCATCAGATGCGGAAGATGATGCGCACGAAGCTGAAATCGATATTGGAAGTTACAGTATCCCGACGATCAGTTCTCGATCGTTCTACAGTAACCTCATTTTCCCTCTTACCGGTTCGAATCGAAAATTCTGTGGTATGGAGCGGTACTTGATAGCGAGCCGCGCGATGTATGCGTACTGAAACAACGTTTTAGAATGAATAAAAACAAGAACTTCACCTTCTGAGGGGTAGTCATAACTTGAGGAGCGAGGTAGGCAGCCATTCTATGGGCAATTCTAAATGTTTGAGTGTTCACCAACCCTGGGATCCTATTTTTCTCCTATTTTCGTACCTTTTTTTCCAAGAGAGAGTCGAGAGAGGGGGTGGCGACCGTTCGTGAGTAGGGAATGGGTGTGAATGAAATGGATGAGGAGGAGGAGGAGGAGAGGGAAGAGCGAGATAGAAAGAGAGAGGGTGATCGAACGTTCAGTTCTTTATCGATAACGTGTCTAATGAATTGATGACATGTCTAATGTCTTTATTGATGACGTGTCTAATGTCTAATGAATACGACTTTTTTACGTAGTACTTTCACAGGGCATCATTCCCTATTAAAAGAGGAGTAAAGACAAACGCGCGCCCGGTTCAAATATGTTTCAATTAGAAGAGAAATCTCTTCAAGTCGCGTGCTCTCTCGCTCGTTGCCTGAGCTTTCCCTGAGTTTCGAAACTTGAATTTTGACTTTACTCCTCCTTTAAAGTATTCACAAGTGGCCAGTTCATTAACAATCCCAAGCAGCCACGAACAACAATTTTATCATTTCTTAGAATATATTTTCATATTTATAAAAGCTTACTTGTCCAGTCGGTCCATATCTGATGATCTCCGGAAGTCTCTCGCTAAACTCATCGCGGAAATCCGGATCTTCAGCGAAAGGGCTGTCGCAGACGGGGCACTGTGCGCCCGACTGAAATTAACCTCACCAGGATAAAGAACAAGAGATTTCACATTGAGGAATTGAATTATCGGAGTTATGAACAACTTTCGAACATCCAGATTTGATCATTCTATAAAGATGACACAACCTATTGGGGTGTCCGGAAAGTTCGTATAATGCTTCGGAAAACAGTCAGTTCGCGATCAAATGCAGTGATTGCGCAATCTGTTTGTCAACAATGTATTGCATCATTCTGACGTTGAGTAGTGAGAGGATTTAATCAGTCTCCTAATTGCTACATTGATTCTTGTGATGGACACCCATATCTACCTCCGAGCAGTTTTACATCATTACTACCGTCTTGGCCGATCCGAGAAGGAGGCCCACTCTGCCCTGGCCCACTCGGAAGGAGCTGACGCCCCTCCATACCCTTCTGCTATAAGTGGTTCTCCCGCTTCAAGAAAGGGGAGTTTGGTCTCGATGATCAACCCCGCTCTGGACGTCCTCCCTCCCTCGATCAGCCTCTCGTTCTCCGCACACTGAAGCGCAAGCCCATGGCCAGTGTGCGTGAGTTGAACAAGGATACTGGTACTCCCAGATCAACGGTGTCCGATATCCTCCATCGATCTGGGAAGAAGCCGAAACTCCCACAAGTGATTCCCCATGACCTCTCCCCCGAACAGCTGAAAAATCGTGTTCAAGTCTGTCGGGAATTACTCCATCGTAGATCCAATCTTCGATGGGTCAATTCCATCATCGCTACTGATGAGAAGTAGATCACGTACGATAACCCTGTGAGGAGACTGCAATGGGTGGATGCAGATGAGAAGCCCACGCCCGTCCCGAAGAAGGAAGAGCACGGAAAGAAGGAACTCCTCTGCTTCTTCTTCTCAGTGCTCGGTCCCATCTACTGGGAGAGCCTCGCCCCTGGCACCAGCATCAATGCCGACCTCTTCTCTGAACAACTGGAAGATGTCGCGATCAGAGTCACTCCCAGACTCCTGAACCAGGGCAAAATTCTTCTTCTGATGGACAATGCTCGCCCACATCGAGCGAAGATGACCCAGAAGAAAATGGACGAGCTGAAGATCGAGAGGATTCCCCATCCACCGTATTCCCCGGATCTCTCCCATGCGACTACCACTGCTTCCGCTCTCTCTCTGACTTCTGCAAAGGAAAGAAGTTCAAGAATCGAGATGAAGTTGTGAGGGCTTTCGTGAACTGGGCGGTCTCGAAGAAACCCGCATTCTGGAAGAGAGGAATGGAAGTGAGAAAGAAGGGGGCATACATTGGTCACTGAGAATTGTAAAGCATTGAATAAAAAATAAAAACAAAAAATTATACGAACTTTCCGGACACCCCAATATTTATTAAGTACTTTAAATTAACGGATGCGATTATGTCAAGATCGAAAAACAATCATGGAATCGAAACTAAATGGAAAAGTCAGCAATTTTGACCACAGCGAACGGAGTAAATATAATTAAAACAACAACAACTATCTCAAACACTCTGGCATAGCTTCCTCAAGAAATAGAGTATAAAATTGAGGTAGTGATGCCAGTGGGTTTGCTTTTCCTGTCTCGCATCTTATACTACTTCACCCACTCAAGACCTTCCAACGCGTTAGAATTCTCTGAATTAGAATTATTTATCATATCAGGCAGTGGTGCTCAGGTGAGGATGGGGCCATATTCTTCATAGGCGGCGTTCCTCCACTAATCACTGCCTACTAAGAGACAAACTATGAACAATGGGTAAAGACACTTAAAAAATCAGATAAAGATGAAAATATGTTTTCTCTACATTATCATAACACGACATACAAAAGATAAACATGAGAGGTGCCTGAGATAACATTTCTCGTGAATAATAATTGAAGTTAGAATAGTATTGAGAGTCGAGCAATAGAAGAACTAACATTCAGCGATGTTTTTATGCTCACATGTCGGTCCCGTGGTGTAGCGGTTAGCACTCAGGACTCTGAATCCTGCGACGGGAGTTCAAATCTCCCCGGGACCTTCTGTTTTGCATATTTTTTTCCGCTGTTTGAAATATTTTCCTGCATTTAGAACTACTATTTCGTCATTTATCAACTACTATACGATCCTAGCTATATTTTCCTTTATCGATAAGAATTATTAGGTTGTCCGGAAAGTCTTTGTGTATTTTTCGAAACGTTATTTCTTGGGGAAGAGAAAAGCATACGTTCAATTATACTTGTCCTCATTATTGGCAATATGTGCCCAAAGTACCTGCAATGTATGGATCCCCTCCCTTCAGAACCCGCCTGAGCGCGAATCAAAGAAATGCTTGAGAGCATACTTCAGACTTCCACGGTTATTGAACGACCTATCTCTAAGAACATAGGCCAGGTCTGCGAAAAGCCATTAATCAGACGGGGCCATGCCAGGAGAATACGGGGGTGAGGGAGAACCATCCATCCATATCCAGCCAATTCCTGCTTGAATTGATTGGAGACCTGGGGACGGGGAAATTTTTGCTAAATATACACTTTCTTGTCCTTCAGCCTTGAACGATCGACTTCCAACTTCAAAATGCTGTAGCTATGTGACGTACTTGGCCCCGATAATTGTCATGCCCGCAGGGAGTAGCTCCGAGCATATCACGCCATCCGCTCCCCACCACATTACCAGCTTGTTTTTCTTGGGGTGCAGGTGAAATTTGGGGACACCCTGCGGGGTCTCTCCTTCTCCAACAAACTGGGCTCTGCTGTGGTTATTATCGTAGAGGACCCACTACTCATTACCCCTTATGAGCCGTTCTAGCCATCGATCCCGTCCTCAGAGAATGATGAGAATAATGGAATCATCGACTCGACGGTCTCGGCTGGCTTGGTTCAGATCATGGGACATGAATCGACCGATTAATTTCCTCCTTTCAAGAGATCTCAAGCCTTCTCTGACAGTGATATGGGGGCCTCTAAGTGCAATAGAAATTTCACGGGCACTGTGAAGTGGGTTCGTTTCAACAGCTTTCTTCAAATTCCCAAAATGCAACGAACGCGGTCTCCCAGATCGATCCCATTCATTGAGGGAAAAGTCGTCTTCTTCGAAGCGATGGATCCAATTCCTGAAGGTGATGTAGAGGGGGGGGGGCATGTGTATTATAAACATTCTTCAGTAGGGTCTCCGAATCCTTCATCGTGGTGTAGGATAGAGTGATGTAAAGCAGAACATGTCGGAAGTGGGCGGCTCCAGGAACATAGATCATTGGTCTACTAGAGCCTGACTGAAGGGAAGTTAATGGGGAGTTGCTTACTATAACGGACCCTCACTGTTTGTTATTTACTAGGAATGAGGAAAATCCAAAGTGCATTAGGGACGAGCAGTGTTAAAACAAAACCATACACAAAGACTTTCCGGACAACCTGATACTATTCGTTTTCTAAATCCAGTGAATCATGTATAAACTAGTCCGGCTCCCCCCCCCCCCCGCCTTCGGCCCCGGCACCGTCCTAGAAGAGTTCAAAAATGAAAATCATAGATCTGACACAGGGAATAATAGTTGACCCAAGGTTAATTATTTATTGGTACACGGTAGTTGACCCAATGATAATTATTGATTGGTATACTGTATTTCAAAGGCCAAAGTCATAAGGCTGACCCACGGAATAATAAAAAAATTTAATTATTAGCGTTACTTCCTGCTTTTCTCTTACTCCCACTATCTCATAATTCATATTTATTCACAGCATTTTTGCAGCATACATAGTAATGATGAATCGGGTTAATTATTATTATTCGCCGTGTCCAGTCCGACTGCCTTGATGCTGTAGTCGTAGAGTTGCTTGCAAGCGAGGTCGTCCAGGGCATTAGGAGCCGCGCTCTTCGTCTTGCAGTCCTGAACAAGTGCTTTCATCTTTAGTCTAATTGCATCCATTCAATAGACACTTGGGTACTGATTCTTTCAACTTTGAAGCAAAAGGAAAGTTCTGCAGTTAGATAGTAAGCATTAGGGTGGCTGAAATTGATCACGGTTAACCGTCTTGTTTACTCTCTCATACGGGTCATCCGTGAGGGAAAGGAGAATGAGACGAGATAGTCTCTATCTCCACAGTCAATAGAGAGGGTAGGAATGCCAGAGGGGACGGGCAACCGTCTCATCCGTCTCTGATCTGCCGAGGCCCTCTAAATAACGACCCGTTGATCCATTTCAGCCACCCTAGTAAGCATTGTCCTTGTAAGCGCGATAAAGAGTGAGAATAAGTCTCCAACCCTCTCAATTTCTCACGCTCTCTCGCTTAGTCTATTGTGCAAGACAGCTAAAGAATGAGGAAGCAATACGAACCATGAAGTAGCAGCCCGAGACGCCCTTGACTTCCTTCGAGAGCGCCAAGTAGAGGGAGGTCTGTGCGCCGTCCTTCTCAGATTTCAGCATGAATCCACTGCAAAAGCTCGATGATGACGTCATCTACGATGACGATGACGACATTTTGACTAAGATGACGTCATGTACTATGAAGATGACGTCAATTTGGCTTTAGGTGACGTCATCTTGGCCAATTCCACGTGAACTTGCATCAAAAGCTGCGCTATTCTGAAGCCGACACCGAAGTTGCGCCACAATTCCGACGCGATTACACCTGCAATTCGCGAAATAATTATAAAAAAAATTCGGCAAAAGAGGAAGGTCCCGGGGAGATTTGAACTCCCGTCGCAGGATTCAGAGTCCTGAGTGCTAACCGCTACACCACGGGACTGACAAGCTGAGTTGAAAAGTTTGCACACTCGATTGCTAAGCTTGTCACTGGCTCGTGGGAATGGATTTCACTTCTTTCGTTTCGTGCAAAATCGTACCTTCCCTTCTCATGCTGTCGTTAGATATTGAATAGTTTTCAATTTTAATCGATTAATGATTTCAGGATACCGTACCTGGATGGAGCGCGTTCACGGTAACGGTAGTGTTGCCGTTTGCTCGCAGGCGACGCGAGAGCTCGCGCGCGTGCATCACCTGCGAATGATACCATAATCTTACAGTACCCCGGAAATCGACTACCGTATCCGGATACTGTATCCAGATAACTGACTACCGTAACCACTCACATTGGCCAGCTTGGTCTTATTGTAGGCGATGTAGGAGGATCCGAAGCCTTCCTCGGAGTCGATTGAAGAAAGGTCGATCACGGGACTCTAAAGAGAGAAGATTTTATTGTTTACCGTACAGTTCTGATATAAAAAGGGGTGCTATCAGCGAGGGATTTACAATCTTTGAGAAAAAAGCCAGATTTGTTCTCTGTGGTAGGGAATGCATCGAATGATCTGACTCTCCTTCCGCACAATAGCAGGCTAGAAAAAGCGAGAGAGCACGCAAATCGGAGAGAGCCAGACGATTGACCGGTAAACCCAATAAATCCAATTTATGCATGCTGAATTTCTCTACGCGTTATACAGATAGAGCGAGCTTGATCACATTTATTATTTATGAATTGCACTAGCCCAGCAGCAGGTATTGTCGAAATGAACGTTCTGATCAAATAATTATGATGTGAAACATTTCAGCAATCATTTTAACAGATTCCCAGATCCACATCAAATTTAATATGTTTCAAAAGTATTATACGTTGATAGGCCAGAGAGTTGGGCAGTGAATACGAGAGCATCAGATGAAGAAAAAAATATTCACCGATCTTTACTACTTTGATGTTCTTCAACTAGCTGTTAACTTTATCTGTTCTTTTTTCCACTTTCTTTAGTAATTGACATTAGTGGTGGCTTCTCAAAAATGAATCTCTCCATTCTGCTGGAATATTGTCAAGAGAATGACGTCATTCGACCCACCTTGTTGTGCAGTGCACTGGCGACGTTGATGATTCTGCCTTCCTCGGCCTTCTCCACCAGCGGAAGCAGAAGTTCAGTCAGCAGGAAGGGACCTGCGAAGGGTACTGTAGCACTACCGTATCTCCGATGGTTATTGATCGATAATGCAAGGGAAAGAGATCCACTATCTGATGTATCTAATCGTAACAACGTATCGCAGTACTACCATATTCCCGGTTTGTCATTCATCGATAATTTGGGCGAATGGGCAAATATCTAATACATCGATAAATGACATCTCATCATCGACAGTATGCTCTTTTTTGCTAACTTCCTAGCTTTTCAATGCAAGGGAGAAAACAGATGACATCAGCTGTTATCAGCGCATTTACGACCGGCTCCACCAGTGAGATAAGAATGGAAAAGTCTGCACGAAAACATGATGATGAACTCGAAGACAGGGCTATCGATCACAGTAGTGGAATCAGTAATACTTTTTTTGATGGAGCCAATCAATCACGGTCGTTATAATGACTCGCTACCACACCAAAAGATGGTTGTCTGTCTGTAGGTGGTTCCAAGCTATTCCAGTTCTCTATAGTGCTAGCTACCGAACCCAGATGGTTCGTCTGCCAAGTAATCTCATGGCCGTCCTTCGTCCTCTGGTAGCAGCTCATCCAAAGACCCGCGTTGTTGATCAGGATGTCGATGTGTGGCTCGCCTGAGAGGGATCTTTGATCTTTGATCTTATTGTTATAGGGGTCGACCAAGTATTTCAACGATGATCTCTCGCAATATAAATTGCCATTTTGCGTGCGTTTTTTTCTTATCTAACCGGCGAGAGAAAAACATGAAAAAAATATTTATTGTTTGCGAAGTCATTCCAAAACTATCGCCTTGAACAACTCTTTCAAAACATTTCCTCGAAATAGTGAGATGTAAACAATTTATGTTCAGTTCGATTTATTATTTTTTTTCTTTCCCTTCCACACTCAGTCCGAATCTCCAAATAAAAGTTCATGTTCAAATTAATTACCCGTGAAACATACCGATGATCTATCCGTAATCTAAGCTATGGATCTTAAAGTTAGGCTTCGTATAAGATCACAAATCAGTTATCGATCGATACTGACGTTCAATTAGCTTATCAGCGCAGCTCCTCAAGTTCTCCTTGCTGCCCAGATCGCAGTTGACGTAGATGAGACGAGTGGCGTCGCAGCCTTTCTGGAATTTCTCAAGCTTTTGAACATTCATTTACTCGTGATTTGTATTCGGGTTCGAGAAGTGCTATGTCACTGCTCGACTGATCTAGAGAGTGTATGAATAGATGAAGGTTAGTTTTTTTCGAACTAAAACTTTATCCACTTTCTCCATTTTAACCAAGAAAAACACGCTGAATAATAAGTGGATAAAGTATTTGCTGTTATTTCGAGGACCTCTCATTCAGTGAGAGAGATAGAAACGATGAATAAGTTGCCAGAGATGAAAGATCAAACCTTGACGAGAGTGACTTGTGCCTCGCGCGCCCGTTCCTCACTGCGGCACAACATGTAAACCTGAATGAAGAAGTTGTTCAATTGTCCCAGGGTACCTTCCTTTAACAATACTTATATTGCTCTCTTTTGGGAAATTTGTTGACCTTTCGAGGAGGTTTCAGGTTTGTTAAATGATCATTTGCTAATTCAGCGGACCTAAAATCTTCGTTGACTCAAGATGAGCTGTAATGAGATCAGAGATCGCACCTTAGCTCCCCTGAGGTTCAGTTCCCTCACCGTCTCCAGTCCGATGCCCGTGTTGCAGCCTGTGACCACGGCCACCTGAGGGAGATCAAAGGTCGAAGATTAGAGATCAAATATCAAAGATCAATTGGGCTCAGAACTTCACCAGTCTTACTCCTCACGCTCAAGAGTATGAATTGATTATGCACGAAAATGGGAAGTTAGATATGCGTAGGATATGGTAATGACGAATCGATTAAAAGGATATCGTACCTTTCCCTTGGCGGAGACTCGCTCGCGGAACTGTCCGCCCTTGAAGTGCTTCCTGCAGCGAATATCGATCGATTACGGTAGCTTAGTCCACTTATTGAACTTAGAAATTGACTTGTAAGTTTTAGAATCTTTGTCATAGGATCGCATTCGGTTTCACTAATTCTATCAATAGCGATTGATATATGAGGCTTCAATGCCATACTGCTCGTCTAACGTACACACCACTCTCCACAGTTACTCTCCTTATGCAGGCAATTTTATTGGAAACCGATACAGGAAGAGCCTTATTATTGACCTGTCTCCCTTATTCGGGCTTCTTCATCGGTCAGAGATATCGAGAGAGCACGCGATTTGGGGAGAATCAGAGAAATCCTCACCTAATCAGGAAGACAGTGAGAACGCCGACGAGACCGTAGACGACAAGTGAGGAGGGCTCCATCACTGTAAATTGATATTATTGTTAATATTTAAAAATCAATAATCGATGAAATATTGATGAAGATATCCGCGACCAGCCTGAGAATGAGGGCGATTCAATTAAGAATGAGGACATTTGAAATGCATTGGCTACGAACCTAGTCGGGTTGAGTTTCATGCTCCGCATATTGCAACCGGAATCGGTGAGATGTTGATGGGTTGAGGGTGAATATTTTTCAAACCAAAAATTGAAAAAAGTATGGTAAAATAGCATGGTCTGTAATAATGAAGGTATCAAACTAAATTAGCTAGCCAGTAAGATGTGAAAATATTTGTTAAAAATGATAAAATAAAAGACACGTGAAAGTAACCGGAGTGTGCAAGATCCGTGAGACATCGCTCGTAGAAAAGTGAAGGAGGCGATAAGAGAGTGTGGAAGGCAATAAAGAAAGGAAGTGATAGGAATGAAGAGGCAGCTTCGGTCACACATAGTGAAGGCATGAAATAGGTAAAAAATTATGCTTTATTCTGCGTACTATCTCACCTCTCTCTTTCTCTCTCTCTCCTCTCTCTCTCTCTAACAGGCGATAGGGTACGCAGAATGAAAAGCCCTCGTGAAGAAGAGCGTGCAGACAAAGAGAGAAAATACTGTTCCATTTCCTGCCTTCTCGATAGTTAATTTTGGAGCAGTTATCATATGACATCATAGTGTACAGCCCATCGACACGGGGAGCAAAAGTCCCAAATTTCGTAAAGGGTGTGCCACACAAAGCAACCCCTATGCATGCGATGTTTGCCGTCATTTCGAGAAGACTTCGCACTGCCAGCTCGTCACATCCTTCATGCAATTTGCCAATCTCAATTTTGATTTGCTTCAGCGACTTGGGAATCAATTTATGGAACATTAAAGGGGTGCTCCGGGGAATGTTCAATCACCCATGGTGACAGTGTGGATATTGTAGAGGCCACTACCCCGATCAGAAATCACTTTGTCCGAAGTTCCACATATCAGTGCGTTCGCATAAGGATCACACCCCTGCCGGTACAGCAAGAAACATTCAGTGAGATAATCATGCATTTCGTTTCCCTTTGGGTCCTACATCGATTCATATTATTGCCATATTTTAATTAATCTCATTTGCATAATTACACGCACTTGGAGTTTCACTTGTTTCAAACTGTTTTATGTGCTGCTCGGCGGAGGCTTGTCCAATTCGCTTCAAAATTTGGGACTAGGCCCTACTCGACATGCCCTATCCGCCTATGATCTTCGTTTATGCAATTTCGAAATTTTACTTTTTTGTTCAAAATTCAAGATTTTTTATCTCGAAAAGTAGAAAACATACCTGTCCAATTTTTTGATATGTTGTGTCATTACATCTATCGGCCAAAGTTTTTGCGAGGCGCTAGGAAGTTCCACATAAGGGTTACGGCTTTAAAACTGAGAACTTATTTTAGAGGGAGACCCTCTTTTCAACATAATATGGCCTTGAAACACATTCGAATCTTCCTTTCCCGTAGCCGAAATCATTCATTCCTGGCCGCGCGAGAGGGGCGAGCGGTCTCAAAAAAAGGGTTTTCCGCTAAAATGAGTTTTGAGTTTTAAGGCCGTAACCCCTATGTGGAACTTCCTAGCGCCTCGCAAAAAATTTAGCCGATATATGTAATTTATTGAAACAACATATCAAAGAATTGGACAGGTATATTTTCTACTTTTGGAGATAAAAAATATTGAATTTTCGACAAAACAATAAAATTTAGAAATTGCATAGACGAATATCATAGGCGGATAGGGCATATCGAGTGGAGCCTAGTGCCAAATTGTCAAGTGATTTGGACAAGCCGCCGCCGAGCAGCACATAAAAGAGTTCGAAACTAGTCCAACTTCGAGTGCGTGTAATTATGCAAATGAGATTAATTAATATATGGCAATAATATGAATCAATGTAGGACCCATAGGGACATCGAAATGAATGATTATCTCAAAGTATGGTTTCTTGCTGTACCGAAATCTTGGAGAAGTGTGCGGTTCTTACGCGAACGCACTGATATGACTCTGAGGCTATTTACATACGCGCAAAGTTCTTTGATAGCGCAGGGTCGTGGCTGATTATTTTATGTTTCACTTGTTGTACTTCAAACTCGCTTCTTTCTCGGGCTAAATTCACTACAGTTTCCAATTGAGAGCGCAGAATTTTCGTTGTGGGACTCCCTAACATTCATTCCCCGGAGCACTCCACAGCGTGTCAGAGTGAATCAAAAACATCATTTGCGTGGCGGAGGAGGGGAGCGAGAGATTCGAACCATTTGTGATTTTGAGCGGTCTAATTCGAAATTTGTCTTCATAGAGTCGTATTTAAATCAATGCTGAGCGAAATCTAGCCCGAAAATGAAAATTCTAAAACCATACGATTGTGGAGCTATGGTTTTGAGACTGTTCTATGTAATTCATGAATCTTCATCATACCTAGGAGCTTAGATCTCGTTAGCTTTAGCTAAAAATATCTGTTTTTGGCCATTTTTGACACATTTTCAGACTTTTCTAACTTAAACAAAAAATTATCAAAAATCTGTTCCCATACGATTGTAGCACTTACCGAGACGATTCAGAAACGGATACATACGTCATATATTTATGAACTGTGCTCCTTGATCTCGACCATTTAAGATCGAAAATTTTGTAAAATCATTGTTTTTCCCAACAAAATGATCGAAATCGTAATGAAACATATTTGAAAATGGATACCAAATTTTCAAAATCCATTGTTTGTGACCAAAAATAGCGAAATTAGAAATGAAACATACTCAAACGAAAGGTGTTTCGAATTAGGGTAAAATATGATATTTGATTTATGTTTCACGTGAAATGTGAAAACTATCATTTCATTATCCCATTGATTTATTGCAAGAGACCGATCCGTGGGACAAATGGAAGGTGAAATAAAGGGATTAACGTGAAAGAGGAAGTGGAGAGGCTCCGTCACGCAAATGAGGTTATCGATTCACTCTGACACGCTGTGCACTCCTTTAATCGATCGCAGTGGTCCAGATGGTCGATTAGAAAATCCCATTTCACTGAAATATATGTACTTATCTTTGCACTATTTCTCGCGAATTCTGAGCTGTTAGATGATGTTGGAGTCGTTCGAGAGTCAAAAACAATGAAGTCTAGGCTATGCGGGTAAGCGCCACTAGCGAGAGAGCCTTCAGATAAAAGGAGTTCTGAATCTTTCCACTCTCCTTAAAACTCGGCTTATGAGTAACACTCCCTGTCATTGCTGATAAGCTATACAAACAAACAATATCCAGCGCATTTTTCTTCACTTTCCTTCGAGAATTGCGTTTTCTTTTGCAACATGAATTTGGCTTCTTGTGTGTTCTCTACATTACTTGAATTGTTCATCTTTCTGTAAGATCGAAGAGGATTGTAACGACGATCGAACAATCACCATGCAAGAAGACTGTTCAATGGATACGCCCAGCCCAAACGAGTACAATGAAGTAAGATTTTTCACGAAAAAATGTGAACAAAGTAAACAATTTTAGGATTGGACGAGAGAACCGGCTGCATATCACACGATGGAATTCACTAACGGGAAGAGACTGCAAATGGAATTATACTTCGAGAAAGAAAAGATGTAAGTTTTTTTCTCAAATGTAGTTCAAAAGTGGTGGAAAAAAAGTCCTTTTAGAATATTCAATGACTTCATGCGTGTCACTGATTTGGATCAGTTTTATCTCTACTTCAAAAATTATCATCCAGAGTTTGAACCAAAAACAACCTTCCGGATGGTCTTCGAAGATTCGCAAATAACAGTATGTGAATTACTTTCGAGTTACTTTCAAGATATTTCCTGATACAGGGTGCGGAGAAAGTATGGAAACAAAGTTTGAACTCAAATATTTCATCATTCCTGGAAACCTGTTAATACATGTTATAACACGATTTAGCAAATAGTAAGAGGTATTCAACGCGCACTTCAAATAGTTTCCCCTAGTCATGGTTCGACCCCACCAGTTCCGGCAATCAATTATTGACCTTTGGACTACTGGAGAGAGACCAGCTGAAATCTCGAAGAAAGTACGTGTTTCCCGTCCGACCGTGTTCAAGACCATCCGCCGTTTCAAGGAGCTTGGCACGACTAAGGACCGTCCTAGAGTGGGCAGACCTCACTCCGCTGTCACTCAGAAGAACAAGAAAATCGTGCAGAAGCGAGTTGCACGCAATCCCAAGAGATATATGAGGAAGATGGCCCATGACCTCGGGATTAACGAGCATCCTGTCCGCAAGATCGTCCATTCTGGACTCATATCTCACCCTTACAAGATGCGAAAGGGCCATGGTCTGACAGTCATTCAAAGGAAAAGAGACTGAAGAGATGCAAGAAGCTCCTGGCGAGGGCCGAGCATCTTACGACTGTCTACTCGGATGAGAAGATCTTCACTGTGGAGCAGGTCTTCAATAGTCAGAATACGAGAGTGATCGCCCAGTCTGCCGAGCAAGCCAACGCCAGAGGCAGAACCGTCTCTCGAGTTTCGCACCCGCAGTCAGTGATGGTTTGGGCAGGAGTGTGTTCCACCGGCAAGACTCCCCTTGTTTTCGTCGTCAAGCCCGGTGCCAAAGTGAACAAGCACTATTACATCAAGGAGATCCTGGAGAAGACCCTTCTTCCCTGGTCACGTTCCCACTTCAAAGGGCGACATTGGACCTTCCAGCAAGATTCTGCCCCTGCTCATTCCGCAAAACTCACCCAGACCTGGTGCACAAGGCATCTTCCCGACTTCATTCCATCGAATGAATGGCCCTCCAACAGCCCCAATCTCAACACCCTCGACTTTAGCGTGTGGTCGGTACTGGAGAAGGAAGCTTCCTCTACCCGCCACCCAAATCTGGAGAGTCTCAAGAACTCCCTTCAAAAGGCATGGAACAAGATCGACAAGAAGTACCTTCGGGCCGTCGTCGAGTCAGTTCCTTCTCGTCTCAAGGCTGTCATCAAGGCCAAAGGAGGTCAAATCGAGTAACCTCTTGTTGTTATGTTCCTACTATCTCTGATAAATACTGTGTACCGTTTCAAAAGTGTGCGATGGATTTGAAAGAAAATACATGGTTAAATCCATGTTGCCATATTTTCTCCGCACCCTGTATGTTTGTTAGTCTGGAAAATATGCCGTCGGTCGTTGTATAGACCGGTAGCGCAACGAGATTGCGTCGGAAATGAAGAGTTCGAAGGCCGACATTTGAAATCTGTGATATATTTAAAGTTGTAGGTCTCTTACGACAATGAGATCAGATTTCGAATCGGACCGTTAATTGCTCAGAAAATTGGCATCAGCTCTGTCGTATTCCAAGGAAGTCAGCGACTTAACCAACCCGCCGATCACACTCTATCTATTCACTTTTACAGATACGAGAGGTATTGTAGATATTTTCGGAAGTAAAAAAAGATAAATGCTTTCTTAGCGAAACTGCGCGAGGAATTCGAGAAGCGGAAAGAGATAATTTTTGGAAAAACACAGGTTAATTTAAATAATAATAACGCCAACAATACTAATGAAAATAATGAAGTTATAGTAGCAATAATATGGGCAATAACAATAATATAGGCTCTCGCGGAATAAGAGCAGTTACTCCCGAACCACGAAGTGCTTGGTTCCATAGTGAGGTAGGTTAGAAAATAGGTTAGAAAGGCTCAAATTAGGTTAGAAAGGTTAGAAAGGCTCAAATTATTCGTTTAAAGGCAAACTCGGGCCAGGTTGAAATATGTTTCAATTAGGGAGAGAATTCTCTTCAAGTCGCGTACTATCTAGCTCGCTCGTTGCCTGAGCTTTCCCTGATTTGGCTCGCAGCCAACTAACTAACGATAGCTCTGTAATTTTCGTGATATAAAGGTAGCTGCCCTATTCTCCGACTACTTCAACAGCCTTTTACATGGAGCGCCATCGTCTATCGACGACTGTAAAATCGCTTGAAGTGGCTCCAAAAAAAACCCAGCTATGATCAACGAAATACTACACCGCTGCGTGGAAGCCAATGTCCAATATAGAACATACCTCAAGCATCCATTTTTTGTGCAAAGTAAGACTTACGCGATAAATTAATATGTGAATTTTAGAGACCGCCTATTGCCTATATGCTCGAAAACAGTTTTTCGCACTGAGCAGTCGGATTTAGCATTATAAAAAATATTGAACATTCTCTACGAAGGCATACAACCATCCTATACCCAACGACCGCTCACTCACCCATCAGCGGTTCAAAATGAACGAGATAACATCAAATAGTCGATTGGCCAATTGACTAGATAGTCGACTAATAGTCGACTATATAGTCGACTATCAGGCAATAGGCGGTCTCTAGTGAATTTCGTCAGTATTCATTTTTTCCAGTAAATTGGGAATTACTGACTGACTTTCTGGATCATGCCGATCGGTTTCTGTTCCATCAATTGATTCCGATGGGGCTGAAGATAATCAAACTTTGCGTGCGCAAGTTGCATGAAGAATTATGTGATGAGCGAGCCGTTCGGAGTTTAATCAAAATTACTTCAACTATCCACAGTGATGCGCTTCTGGTGAGTTGAAGTGTATTTTCGCTTACATTTTGATGAAAACAAGCTTAGCACATATTGAGTATGTTACTAAGCTCCAATCATATGATCGTACTGTATAAATTGAGTGGTATCAAAATTCAGAAAGAGTTCTTGAACAAGTTCGTTCTATCCGAAAGTCTCGACAAATGGGCTAATATGTGCGTGGATTGTATTACAACCGAATTCGCTATTCTTGTTGAAGAGGTTCGAGGCTTCTAGCATACACCCATATGCATTAAAAATTTAGCGAAGACAACAGCTGATGTCGCTCACCCAGACGCGACCCATCGTGAGTTTGAACTGTATCGAAATATTCTCGTCTCCAATCTTCCACTTGTCTCATATGAAACACAGGGGGGGGGGGTGACAACTGGTAAAACGACAACTGGTAAACTCATCGCCGTTCACTTGCAATTTGGCGCGCCGACTTGGGTGCTCCCCTACATTTGCATATGTAAGTCTTGCTAAAAAGCGATCATGAGTTTTAATCCAAATCAACGTATAGGGTTTCATGGAAAGTGCATTTCCATGACCCCCTATACGTTGAAACTCATGATCACCTGGTAACAAGACTAATACATGCAAATGTATGGGTTCGCACACTGGTTACAATGAAACAACTCCCAAGTCGCTGCGCCAAATTGCAAGTGAACGGCGTCGAGTTTACCAGTTGTTGTTTTACCAGTTGTCACCCCCCCCCCTCCCGAAACACAATGTGAGGCGGACACAGGAGTTTCTAAGCGACAGATTTTGTATGGCACGTGCCAAAAAGTAGAGTCGTTCAGGCATTCCTTCATTCCTTGCTCAATTTCGTGATCTTGAGTCCATAGTTGAAGTGATGTTGATGATATGATAATCAATTATCTATTAGTTGGTTAGTATCAACAATTCCAGCTGCGTCTTCACTATGAGCTGGGCACCGTCGAATGCACTCTCTTCGAAGATCTCCATCCCCAGCTGGTTTCCGACTTTATCGCTTACGACGGAGACTCCGAAGCTTCCCGCAATGAAATAGGATATGCCGCATTTCGACTGAATCGACCGATGTACCACGACGAGCACACATATCAGTGCATCTTCGAAAGAGAGCCATATACAGCAAAAAGAGCAATATGCCGAGCTTCTGCAGCAACATCAGTCGCATTTGCAGCCACAGTCGCAGCAGGTTCATCTGCAGCACCGGCAAGTGCATCCAGATATAGTGCATCGCCTGCTGATGCAACGACGGCAGCAGCGACTACAACAACAGCAACAACAACAACAACAGCAACAACAACAACAACAACAGCTGCAACAATCACCAGGTCGTCTCTTCCTTGCATGCTTCGACGGCGACTCGGGCAACCCGTCCATCTCGATTGTGCCCCACATCCACGGGCAGCGGCTGATGGGCGTGGTCACGACGGGAGCGCAATTCGCGGCGGGACGTAGAGGGAGGTTCCGTTGCAGTGAAGTAGTGAGGCGTTGAAAATCGATGAATTATCTGAAATTCATCGATTTTCAACGCCTCACTACTCGCATACCCTTTCGTGTTTTGTTTGATCTATCGCTAGTTTACTTCTATCCTTCTTGGGATAAATGGATAAATGATGGAATAATCTTCATTGATCATTGTTAACTGATCCAACAACCGACCTTGATCACCGTTGAGATGGTTGTATCTATTTCACATCTTCTCGATTAAGCAAGACAAAAACATGTAATTAATAACGGTAAGACGAAAAAATGTTTGAGAAACGATGGAAGTGAATTGATTGAAGAACATGATTGCTTTGGTTGTGAAGTTTGTCAGTGACGAAAAGCTGTGTTACACATGCACATTATTTGATGGAGAGGGCGTGCAGAGCAAGATAGAAAGTACTCCATTTCATGCCTTCTCTCGCTAGTGAACTTAAGGAGCTGCTCTCTTATCACATCTTTGTCAAGGGAGGGGGACGAAAGTCCTAAATTTCGTAAGGGGTGCGCCGCACATTGCAGCCATGTACACGACATCGAAGTGATATGAGCCTCGTGACTGGATCTTGGAGCTATTCTTCATATGATATTACGTCCAGAAGTAGTGTTCATAAGCGACGAGAATTGAATGTTCCTAACTATTCAATACGTTCCGTGATGATGTAAGGGTACGACGTCATGATAAAAGCATAAATATAATTATAATTATTAATTATAATTATAATTACATAATTATTTCATACGACGTTATGATACAAGCACCACTAGCGAGAGAGCGAAAGAGCCAGCAGATAAAATAGAGTTCTGAATCATCCCTCTCTCTGCAAAATGCAGCCTATGAGTAACACTACCTGCCATTGCTGATAACAACACAAATGTAGCGTGACGTGCTCACTTCGCTTCGGAAATTCTCTCTTGCTGGCGAATTTGCAATCTCCTTCGATATTTGAGATTTCCATTCGTGACTCATTTTTTTCTTTGGATACTATCTGATCAATTATCCAGCTGGTTCATAGAAACTTCGCGTAAAAATAAGATCGCCACCATGGAAGAAGAATCTCCAATGGACAGTGAAGTAAGATTTTTCGCTAATTATTGTATTTCATCGCAAATTCAATACCATGTGGGCACATTTGAAATGAACAAAATAAACAAATTAAGGATTGGATGAGGGAACCAGCTTCATATCATACGATGATCTTCACCAACGGGAAGAGATTACAGATGGAATTCTACTTCGAGAAAAATAAATTGTGCGTTTTTATTCGCGCGAAATATATAAGAAACTCTTTTTTTAGAACATTTGACGACTATACGCCCGTTAATGAATTGGACCAGTTTTGTCTCTACTTCACCTCTATAACATCTCATCCGGATTACAGCCCAAATATTCCAACACCTTTCCGAATTATCTTTGAAGATTTACAAATAGCTGTAAGATATTTGTTCACTCGACAGATGATGAACGAATTCCAAAAATTCACTTAAATAACTACCATTAACACTTTACATAACTACAATCTTTGTAGGCATCTTCCTCAGAGCCACACAGATTCCGAATCGGACCGTTAATTGCTCAAAAAATTGGGCACAGCGCTGTCGCCTTTCAGTAGAACTGGAATAATTAAGATATTATTTTGAAAGCACTCCATTGTAAAATGTTTGTGATGTGGGAGAAATACTCACTTGAGCGATTCCTTGGAGCAGTTGATGAGGCCGTGCATCATTAACCGTACTCGACGAAGGGGCGATCGGAACTGGCCCACCTAGACGGGAAAAGAACGATACAGTTAGGTCGGCAAGTATAACTTGTAATCAGTGTATTGAATAAAAGCTGTAAACATACCTGCGTGCAGAGACGAAAGTTTTCGATGAGTCCGGTTCCGTTGCTCATGAAGTTGTAGGCAGATATGGAGATTACTCCGAGCGGGTGGAATCCGATTAGGTAGTTCTGGAATGGAGATGGGGGCATGATAAGAAGGGAATGGTGAATGGTGGTGCTCACCTTGTTGGCCGGTCGTTGAGAGGTGGGATGGATGGAGAGGGGGAAGTAGCCAGTGAACCACTTGTGGATGGGCAGATTGAGGAAGTAGCGAGAGGCGTATGCTCCTGTCAAAGGGAAAAAACGACGGTAACGGTAAACTGGTGAATGGATAAAAAAATCGATAGTCAGCGTACCCTTGTACGGCGAGTCCCAGTCCCACCACAGCCAGACGCCGTACTTGGCGACCACGAGGGCGTAGCCGTTGAGGAGCTCAAAAGTGGAGGTTACGGTTGCGAATCATGCACAAGAGGGGATTCAAAAGTAGCTTCTGTAACTGCTCTCACCATCCATCTGAAGAGAAGTAGAATGCGTGCAGGCGTCACGAAGGTCGCCCAGAAGTGGTAGAGAACGCCATGTATCTGAATAGGGGAATGGAATCACTAATTATCGAAAGGATGACTGACCTGTAGTCGTCGCTCCTACGGGAGGCACATCGGCGCCAACTCAATGCCCAGTACGGTAGCCAGCCTGAGAGGATATTAGAGATTACGAGGTTTTCCGGAGCCACACAATTCCTAAAGTAATTTCATTGTCAGCGACTTAAAATTCCAGCGAATAGTACCGGTAGAAAATATAAGCACAATAGTTGCATATAATTCCTGAAGTGTTTGGCTCGCGTAAAATAGAGGGCGGGATAGAGCGCGCGTAAACAAGTGACGAATCGAGCGACCACAGAACATGCGAACCTGTACTCGGCCTAAGTGAAGGGAGCAATTTCCTCGAGCAGCTATATTTAAGTTACAAAGCTAGGGCATGTATTCAAACATAAAATAATTACAATCGAAGGAAAAGTAAATATACCTGGAGGTTCCTTCTGTTTTGCCGCGACCAAAACTGTGCCTGGACGGCACGTTTCTCGGCGCCATCGTTCACCTCAATTTATGATATAAATAGGAGCGTAAATAGATCCAATGACGACATGGAACAACATGATGAAGAATAACGACAAGTGGAACATACTCGAAATCAGTATAAGCTTACTATAAAGTGATCGAGCTACCTATATCTTTGGTTTAAATGGAAGGAATATACATCATTGCGGCGGTGCATAACAGATGCTTACGACAAATAAGTAGAACAAAGCTAATTCTGTCCAGTAAACGCGACAGTAGTGTGACGTGGCATAATGGCGACAAGAACTTAACTGACCCCAGCTTCTGTCGCTTTCGCGCCCTTTCTGCCTCGCTAAAAGGTCAGAGAAAGGCAGAGAGCGCGCGAAAGCGAGAGAAGAAGGGGTCAGTTAAGTTCTCGTCGTCATCATATCATTTTGGAAGAGTTTACGGGTAAACGAGGGTGGTTGCTACTCACTCACGTGCTTATAGCATTGCATGACTATGCTTAGTCAATGTTACAACTGTTTAAAACATATATAAACGATACAGAAAGGGAAAAAAAGGAAAATTCAAAGCCGAAAACTGAACGCCAGTGGGCGGAGCTCTAAATAAATATTTTTCACTGATTTTACTGGTAAATATTATTTTTTTACTGTCTTTAGCGTCGGGGGGCGCTAAACCACACCTTCCCGGGGGCCTACCGTAATCCACCTGTTGCAAACGCGTAAATCATTCATTCTTTTATATTTTTATATTGTTTTTTTCTACGATTTTGCTTTATTTTACCAGTACTTAACTAAAAATATTATTAAATAATAATTTTGAGAAAATTATTTTTCACCGCGAATTATCTTTAAGAGTAACTTTAACAATTGACCACAGAAGGTAGGGCTTTTCGCAAATGCTGGAAACAGGAAGGTCTATAATATTTGAATTTCGATGTTCAAATTTCGTTTTCAGGTTGATGAATGCTACATGTTTTGGTAAAATCATTATATGCTCGCACAAACACAAAGTTGAGTCATCAATACAATGTACTTTTCGCGCTAATCCCTTTGAGTTCGATACATCTATTGTCACGGATACACGGTTAACTCAAGTATTTCCGCTGAAGCTCAGCTTGGGACAAGTTAAAAAATGAGTGTATTTTCTGACGGGCCTTTCGCAGCGGACTAGGTTCCCATGTTGTATTGTAATATCCGTATGTAGTACTTTACACATATGGCATAATATTTACCCTATCATAGCTCTGGATTCGCTGAAATGAGTTGCTGGATTCGCTGAAATGTATTTTATTACTGCAAAAGCATATAGGCTCCGCATCCTCTAGTGGCGCCTCATATCCTCTCTTGAACCCGGCTGAAATGCAGCTCGCGGGCAACGGATTAGCCAACATGGAGGAGGAGCATTAACACTTACGACATATAACACAGTAAACCTTTGCGATGAGTGTAGAGAACTCCGGCGAAATCAAATTCGCGTTCTTCTTTTCCCATTCTTCAAGGCACTCATGAAGGACAAACTTGTACAGGAAAACTCGCTGGAAACTTTTAATTTAATTTAAAAAATGCGTGCTACCTCTACTACTTTAATGAATGCAAATATTAAAAAAAATGCAATAGTGAATATTCAGTATTGCATGCATGCTCACCAGTAACTCATCACTGCGGAGGATTCAGAAAACACACCAGAAGTGGGGTCTGCCGATATTGTGCGCAGACTAGTTCTCATTTGAAAATTGACATGTACAGAGTTTCGAAATAGCTGTTTCAAAATGAGTTTCACAAGATGTTTTAATTATTTAGCTATGTTTTGCTCTGCAACGCTGAAGGTTTCACAGAATATATTTACTCAGTTAAATCACTTCGCTGTAGTGCAATCGAGGGTGCGAAAATTGATCTCCGCCATCAGATTGTCTGGTCTGAAACGCTGTGCAGTGAGAAATGGAATATGTTTCAATTTCAATCTCGTGCAAACAAAGAAAGCTAATGTGATTTCTCACTCTGTGGCGCAATCTGAGCGGGGAGACAGCCTAAATCACCTAGAAAAATGCACGTAACTTAAGGGAGCAGAACTTTAGCACTATACTATGTATACGAAAAATGATCGCCAGAGCGAGGCGCATCTGCTAGCACAATTGGAGGTTTCCATTTTTGCCTTATATTCGAGAATTGAAATTATATATAATTACCATATCTTCAACTATGCAAATTTGATTTAAATGGAATCATTCTGAACTTATTCTACCACTGTGCAAGTTTGAAGTCATTTCATTAATGGGTTTTTGAGATATTGAAAGAAAGGTAGGTGCAGCATACATTCAGCCTGGCTGAACTGGTCGAGTTGACGCAAAATGAAGTTGACCACTGTGTTCAGCGCCCTTGAAAACCCATTTGTACTAGTTTTCATAAAAACACTGTGCCAGACTTTGTTCGACTCTTAGAGAATCGAGCTCATAACTGTGCAGGGGTTCACGGATGGCCAAAAATTCGATAAATTCCAAACTTTTTTTCTGAAGTGTGGGTGCCGAGTGCTGATTGACGGCCGCAATGACTAAGGCTAGGGGTCGATTTTGAAAAAGTTACAGGTACACCCCATTTTGGGGTCGAAAAAATCGATATATCAGAATGAAACGTGATATAGATTTTCTGATGTATTTTCACGCGTAGAAAAAGAATTTCGATATCTGAGTGCGATAAAATGCGAAATATACAAGTTTAGCCCGAAAAACCAGTTTTTCGTCGAAATAATCAACTATATCGATCTACAAATGTCCGAGGTGCACATTCTCGATACGATTTTCGGACTCTACGTTAAAAGTTATGTATACTGTGAAATTTTAAGAATTTTAAAAGTACAGACTTTTGAGATATTACGATCCAAAGTCCGAAAAATACGTCAAATTGATGAACATGGGTTCGCATGGCCCCGAAAATGTTCGCCCCCTAGAGCTCTACTGGTCCAAAAACAATTCGTTATGTCTTATGCAATCATTTCCATCATATATCTACTTCAAAAAAAGAGAAAATCACAAATCTGAAATTTCATTTTTTCCGCCTCTGTTCGAGGGTCGAAAATATCAATTCATAAAAATTGTAAATAATAGAGGTTTTCAGACATTTTTCCATGCGTAGAAACTGAATGCTCATGCCAGAGCTCATGAAAAGCATGTTTGACATCATTTTGGCAAAGATCAATTTTGAACTTTTTTTCAATTTTTGATTTTTTGACTTTTTTAAAATTTATGTTCTATATGATGTTACCACCTTAAAATTGATTAAAATGATTGTATAATACATATCGAATTGTTTTTAGACCAGTAGAGCTCCAGGGGGCGAAAATTTTCGGAGCCATGCGAACACATGTTCATCAATTTTTCATACTTTGGATCGCAATATCTCAAAAGTCTGTAATTTTAAAATTTTTTGTGCAAAGTAAGACTTACGCGATAAATTAATATGTGAATTTTAGAGACCGCCTATTGCCTATATGCTCGAAAACAGTTTTTCGCACTGAGCAGTCGGATTTAGCATTATAAAAAATATTGAACATTCTCTACGAAGGCATACAACCATCCTATACCCAACGACCGCTCACTCACCCATCAGCGGTTCAAAATGAACGAGATAACATCAAATAGTCGATTGGCCAATTGACTAGATAGTCGACTAATAGTCGACTATATAGTCGACTATCAGGCAATAGGCGGTCTCTAGTGAATTTCGTCAGTATTCATTTTTTCCAGTAAATTGGGAATTACTGACTGACTTTCTGGATCATGCCGATCGGTTTCTGTTCCATCAATTGATTCCGATGGGGCTGAAGATAATCAAACTTTGCGTGCGCAAGTTGCATGAAGAATTATGTGATGAGCGAGCCGTTCGGAGTTTAATCAAAATTACTTCAACTATCCACAGTGATGCGCTTCTGGTGAGTTGAAGTGTATTTTCGCTTACATTTTGATGAAAACAAGCTTAGCACATATTGAGTATGTTACTAAGCTCCAATCATATGATCGTACTGTATAAATTGAGTGGTATCAAAATTCAGAAAGAGTTCTTGAACAAGTTCGTTCTATCCGAAAGTCTCGACAAATGGGCTAATATGTGCGTGGATTGTATTACAACCGAATTCGCTATTCTTGTTGAAGAGGTTCGAGGCTTCTAGCATACACCCATATGCATTAAAAATTTAGCGAAGACAACAGCTGATGTCGCTCACCCAGACGCGACCCATCGTGAGTTTGAACTGTATCGAAATATTCTCGTCTCCAATCTTCCACTTGTCTCATATGAAACACAGGGGGGGGGGTGACAACTGGTAAAACGACAACTGGTAAACTCATCGCCGTTCACTTGCAATTTGGCGCGCCGACTTGGGTGCTCCCCTACATTTGCATATGTAAGTCTTGCTAAAAAGCGATCATGAGTTTTAATCCAAATCAACGTATAGGGTTTCATGGAAAGTGCATTTCCATGACCCCCTATACGTTGAAACTCATGATCACCTGGTAACAAGACTAATACATGCAAATGTATGGGTTCGCACACTGGTTACAATGAAACAACTCCCAAGTCGCTGCGCCAAATTGCAAGTGAACGGCGTCGAGTTTACCAGTTGTTGTTTTACCAGTTGTCACCCCCCCCCCCCTCCCGAAACACAATGTGAGGCGGACACAGGAGTTTCTAAGCGACAGATTTTGTATGGCACGTGCCAAAAAGTAGAGTCGTTCAGGCATTCCTTCATTCCTTGCTCAATTTCGTGATCTTGAGTCCATAGTTGAAGTGATGTTGATGATATGATAATCAATTATCTATTAGTTGGTTAGTATCAACAATTCCAGCTGCGTCTTCACTATGAGCTGGGCACCGTCGAATGCACTCTCTTCGAAGATCTCCATCCCCAGCTGGTTTCCGACTTTATCGCTTACGACGGAGACTCCGAAGCTTCCCGCAATGAAATAGGATATGCCGCATTTCGACTGAATCGACCGATGTACCACGACGAGCACACATATCAGTGCATCTTCGAAAGAGAGCCATATACAGCAAAAAGAGCAATATGCCGAGCTTCTGCAGCAACATCAGTCGCATTTGCAGCCACAGTCGCAGCAGGTTCATCTGCAGCACCGGCAAGTGCATCCAGATATAGTGCATCGCCTGCTGATGCAACGACGGCAGCAGCGACTACAACAACAGCAACAACAACAACAACAGCAACAACAACAACAACAACAGCTGCAACAATCACCAGGTCGTCTCTTCCTTGCATGCTTCGACGGCGACTCGGGCAACCCGTCCATCTCGATTGTGCCCCACATCCACGGGCAGCGGCTGATGGGCGTGGTCACGACGGGAGCGCAATTCGCGGCGGGACGTAGAGGGAGGTTCCGTTGCAGTGAAGTAGTGAGGCGTTGAAAATCGATGAATTATCTGAAATTCATCGATTTTCAACGCCTCACTACTCGCATACCCTTTCGTGTTTTGTTTGATCTATCGCTAGTTTACTTCTATCCTTCTTGGGATAAATGGATAAATGATGGAATAATCTTCATTGATCATTGTTAACTGATCCAACAACCGACCTTGATCACCGTTGAGATGGTTGTATCTATTTCACATCTTCTCGATTAAGCAAGACAAAAACATGTAATTAATAACGGTAAGACGAAAAAATGTTTGAGAAACGATGGAAGTGAATTGATTGAAGAACATGATTGCTTTGGTTGTGAAGTTTGTCAGTGACGAAAAGCTGTGTTACACATGCACATTATTTGATGGAGAGGGCGTGCAGAGCAAGATAGAAAGTACTCCATTTCATGCCTTCTCTCGCTAGTGAACTTAAGGAGCTGCTCTCTTATCACATCTTTGTCAAGGGAGGGGGACGAAAGTCCTAAATTTCGTAAGGGGTGCGCCGCACATTGCAGCCATGTACACGACATCGAAGTGATATGAGCCTCGTGACTGGATCTTGGAGCTATTCTTCATATGATATTACGTCCAGAAGTAGTGTTCATAAGCGACGAGAATTGAATGTTCCTAACTATTCAATACGTTCCGTGATGATGTAAGGGTACGACGTCATGATAAAAGCATAAATATAATTATAATTATTAATTATAATTATAATTACATAATTATTTCATACGACGTTATGATACAAGCACCACTAGCGAGAGAGCGAAAGAGCCAGCAGATAAAATAGAGTTCTGAATCATCCCTCTCTCTGCAAAATGCAGCCTATGAGTAACACTACCTGCCATTGCTGATAACAACACAAATGTAGCGTGACGTGCTCACTTCGCTTCGGAAATTCTCTCTTGCTGGCGAATTTGCAATCTCCTTCGATATTTGAGATTTCCATTCGTGACTCATTTTTTTCTTTGGATACTATCTGATCAATTATCCAGCTGGTTCATAGAAACTTCGCGTAAAAATAAGATCGCCACCATGGAAGAAGAATCTCCAATGGACAGTGAAGTAAGATTTTTCGCTAATTATTGTATTTCATCGCAAATTCAATACCATGTGGGCACATTTGAAATGAACAAAATAAACAAATTAAGGATTGGATGAGGGAACCAGCTTCATATCATACGATGATCTTCACCAACGGGAAGAGATTACAGATGGAATTCTACTTCGAGAAAAATAAATTGTGCGTTTTTATTCGCGCGAAATATATAAGAAACTCTTTTTTTAGAACATTTGACGACTATACGCCCGTTAATGAATTGGACCAGTTTTGTCTCTACTTCACCTCTATAACATCTCATCCGGATTACAGCCCAAATATTCCAACACCTTTCCGAATTATCTTTGAAGATTTACAAATAGCTGTAAGATATTTGTTCACTCGACAGATGATGAACGAATTCCAAAAATTCACTTAAATAACTACCATTAACACTTTACATAACTACAATCTTTGTAGGCATCTTCCTCAGAGCCACACAGATTCCGAATCGGACCGTTAATTGCTCAAAAAATTGGGCACAGCGCTGTCGCCTTTCAGTAGAACTGGAATAATTAAGATATTATTTTGAAAGCACTCCATTGTAAAATGTTTGTGATGTGGGAGAAATACTCACTTGAGCGATTCCTTGGAGCAGTTGATGAGGCCGTGCATCATTAACCGTACTCGACGAAGGGGCGATCGGAACTGGCCCACCTAGACGGGAAAAGAACGATACAGTTAGGTCGGCAAGTATAACTTGTAATCAGTGTATTGAATAAAAGCTGTAAACATACCTGCGTGCAGAGACGAAAGTTTTCGATGAGTCCGGTTCCGTTGCTCATGAAGTTGTAGGCAGATATGGAGATTACTCCGAGCGGGTGGAATCCGATTAGGTAGTTCTGGAATGGAGATGGGGGCATGATAAGAAGGGAATGGTGAATGGTGGTGCTCACCTTGTTGGCCGGTCGTTGAGAGGTGGGATGGATGGAGAGGGGGAAGTAGCCAGTGAACCACTTGTGGATGGGCAGATTGAGGAAGTAGCGAGAGGCGTATGCTCCTGTCAAAGGGAAAAACGACGGTAACGGTAAACTGGTGAATGGATAAAAAAATCGATAGTCAGCGTACCCTTGTACGGCGAGTCCCAGTCCCACCACAGCCAGACGCCGTACTTGGCGACCACGAGGGCGTAGCCGTTGAGGAGCTCAAAAGTGGAGGTTACGGTTGCGAATCATGCACAAGAGGGGATTCAAAAGTAGCTTCTGTAACTGCTCTCACCATCCATCTGAAGAGAAGTAGAATGCGTGCAGGCGTCACGAAGGTCGCCCAGAAGTGGTAGAGAACGCCATGTATCTGAATAGGGGAATGGAATCACTAATTATCGAAAGGATGACTGACCTGTAGTCGTCGCTCCTACGGGAGGCACATCGGCGCCAACTCAATGCCCAGTACGGTAGCCAGCCTGAGAGGATATTAGAGATTACGAGGTTTTCCGGAGCCACACAATTCCTAAAGTAATTTCATTGTCAGCGACTTAAAATTCCAGCGAATAGTACCGGTAGAAAATATAAGCACAATAGTTGCATATAATTCCTGAAGTGTTTGGCTCGCGTAAAATAGAGGGCGGGATAGAGCGCGCGTAAACAAGTGACGAATCGAGCGACCACAGAACATGCGAACCTGTACTCGGCCTAAGTGAAGGGAGCAATTTCCTCGAGCAGCTATATTTAAGTTACAAAGCTAGGGCATGTATTCAAACATAAAATAATTACAATCGAAGGAAAAGTAAATATACCTGGAGGTTCCTTCTGTTTTGCCGCGACCAAAACTGTGCCTGGACGGCACGTTTCTCGGCGCCATCGTTCACCTCAATTTATGATATAAATAGGAGCGTAAATAGATCCAATGACGACATGGAACAACATGATGAAGAATAACGACAAGTGGAACATACTCGAAATCAGTATAAGCTTACTATAAAGTGATCGAGCTACCTATATCTTTGGTTTAAATGGAAGGAATATACATCATTGCGGCGGTGCATAACAGATGCTTACGACAAATAAGTAGAACAAAGCTAATTCTGTCCAGTAAACGCGACAGTAGTGTGACGTGGCATAATGGCGACAAGAACTTAACTGACCCCAGCTTCTGTCGCTTTCGCGCCCTTTCTGCCTCGCTAAAAGGTCAGAGAAAGGCAGAGAGCGCGCGAAAGCGAGAGAAGAAGGGGTCAGTTAAGTTCTCGTCGTCATCATATCATTTTGGAAGAGTTTACGGGTAAACGAGGGTGGTTGCTACTCACTCACGTGCTTATAGCATTGCATGACTATGCTTAGTCAATGTTACAACTGTTTAAAACATATATAAACGATACAGAAAGGGAAAAAAAGGAAAATTCAAAGCCGAAAACTGAACGCCAGTGGGCGGAGCTCTAAATAAATATTTTTCACTGATTTTACTGGTAAATATTATTTTTTTACTGTCTTTAGCGTCGGGGGGCGCTAAACCACACCTTCCCGGGGGCCTACCGTAATCCACCTGTTGCAAACGCGTAAATCATTCATTCTTTTATATTTTTATATTGTTTTTTTCTACGATTTTGCTTTATTTTACCAGTACTTAACTAAAAATATTATTAAATAATAATTTTGAGAAAATTATTTTTCACCGCGAATTATCTTTAAGAGTAACTTTAACAATTGACCACAGAAGGTAGGGCTTTTCGCAAATGCTGGAAACAGGAAGGTCTATAATATTTGAATTTCGATGTTCAAATTTCGTTTTCAGGTTGATGAATGCTACATGTTTTGGTAAAATCATTATATGCTCGCACAAACACAAAGTTGAGTCATCAATACAATGTACTTTTCGCGCTAATCCCTTTGAGTTCGATACATCTATTGTCACGGATACACGGTTAACTCAAGTATTTCCGCTGAAGCTCAGCTTGGGACAAGTTAAAAAATGAGTGTATTTTCTGACGGGCCTTTCGCAGCGGACTAGGTTCCCATGTTGTATTGTAATATCCGTATGTAGTACTTTACACATATGGCATAATATTTACCCTATCATAGCTCTGGATTCGCTGAAATGAGTTGCTGGATTCGCTGAAATGTATTTTATTACTGCAAAAGCATATAGGCTCCGCATCCTCTAGTGGCGCCTCATATCCTCTCTTGAACCCGGCTGAAATGCAGCTCGCGGGCAACGGATTAGCCAACATGGAGGAGGAGCATTAACACTTACGACATATAACACAGTAAACCTTTGCGATGAGTGTAGAGAACTCCGGCGAAATCAAATTCGCGTTCTTCTTTTCCCATTCTTCAAGGCACTCATGAAGGACAAACTTGTACAGGAAAACTCGCTGGAAACTTTTAATTTAATTTAAAAAATGCGTGCTACCTCTACTACTTTAATGAATGCAAATATTAAAAAAAATGCAATAGTGAATATTCAGTATTGCATGCATGCTCACCAGTAACTCATCACTGCGGAGGATTCAGAAAACACACCAGAAGTGGGGTCTGCCGATATTGTGCGCAGACTAGTTCTCATTTGAAAATTGACATGTACAGAGTTTCGAAATAGCTGTTTCAAAATGAGTTTCACAAGATGTTTTAATTATTTAGCTATGTTTTGCTCTGCAACGCTGAAGGTTTCACAGAATATATTTACTCAGTTAAATCACTTCGCTGTAGTGCAATCGAGGGTGCGAAAATTGATCTCCGCCATCAGATTGTCTGGTCTGAAACGCTGTGCAGTGAGAAATGGAATATGTTTCAATTTCAATCTCGTGCAAACAAAGAAAGCTAATGTGATTTCTCACTCTGTGGCGCAATCTGAGCGGGGAGACAGCCTAAATCACCTAGAAAAATGCACGTAACTTAAGGGAGCAGAACTTTAGCACTATACTATGTATACGAAAAATGATCGCCAGAGCGAGGCGCATCTGCTAGCACAATTGGAGGTTTCCATTTTTGCCTTATATTCGAGAATTGAAATTATATATAATTACCATATCTTCAACTATGCAAATTTGATTTAAATGGAATCATTCTGAACTTATTCTACCACTGTGCAAGTTTGAAGTCATTTCATTAATGGGTTTTTGAGATATTGAAAGAAAGGTAGGTGCAGCATACATTCAGCCTGGCTGAACTGGTCGAGTTGACGCAAAATGAAGTTGACCACTGTGTTCAGCGCCCTTGAAAACCCATTTGTACTAGTTTTCATAAAAACACTGTGCCAGACTTTGTTCGACTCTTAGAGAATCGAGCTCATAACTGTGCAGGGGTTCACGGATGGCCAAAAATTCGATAAATTCCAAACTTTTTTTCTGAAGTGTGGGTGCCGAGTGCTGATTGACGGCCGCAATGACTGAGGCTAGGGGTCGATTTTGAAAAAGTTACAGGTACACCCCATTTTGGGGTCGAAAAAATCGATATATCAGAATGAAACGTGATATAGATTTTCTGATGTATTTTCACGCGTAGAAAAAGAATTTCGATATCTGAGTGCGATAAAATGCGAAATATACAAGTTTAGCCCGAAAAACCAGTTTTTCGTCGAAATAATCAACTATATCGATCTACAAATGTCCGAGGTGCACATTCTCGATACGATTTTCGGACTCTACGTTAAAAGTTATGTATACTGTGAAATTTTAAGAATTTTAAAAGTACAGACTTTTGAGATATTACGATCCAAAGTCCGAAAAATACGTCAAATTGATGAACATGGGTTCGCATGGCCCCGAAAATGTTCGCCCCCTAGAGCTCTACTGGTCCAAAAACAATTCGTTATGTCTTATGCAATCATTTCCATCATATATCTACTTCAAAAAAAGAGAAAATCACAAATCTGAAATTTCATTTTTTCCGCCTCTGTTCGAGGGTCGAAAATATCAATTCATAAAAATTGTAAATAATAGAGGTTTTCAGACATTTTTCCATGCGTAGAAACTGAATGCTCATGCCAGAGCTCATGAAAAGCATGTTTGACATCATTTTGGCAAAGATCAATTTTGAACTTTTTTTCAATTTTTGATTTTTTGACTTTTTTAAAATTTATGTTCTATATGATGTTACCACCTTAAAATTGATTAAAATGATTGTATAATACATATCGAATTGTTTTTAGACCAGTAGAGCTCCAGGGGGCGAAAATTTTCGGAGCCATGCGAACACATGTTCATCAATTTTTCATACTTTGGATCGCAATATCTCAAAAGTCTGTAATTTTAAAATTCTAAAAATTTCATAGTGTGCATAACTTTTAATTTAGATTCCGAAAATCGTATCGAGAATGTGCACCTCGGAATTATTAGATCGATATAGTCGATTATTTTGACGAAAAACTGGTTTTTCGGACTAAACTTTTTTTTTGCGCATTTTCTCGCACTCAGATATCGAAATTCGTTTTCTACGCGTGAAAATACACCAGAAAATCTAGATCACGTGTCATTCTGAGATACCTGCAACTTTTTTAAAATCGACCCCTAGCCTTAGTCATTGCGGCCGTCAATCAGCACTCGGTACCCACACTTCAGAAAAAAAAGATTGGAATTTATCGAATTTTTGGCCATCCGTGGACCTGTTACGACTCTGGTGGACGGTCTCTTAAGAATTATTGCGAAAATAACCAAGGAATTGATCGCTTAATTGTCTGTGTTCCGTTTCTTTGGAATATTGGGATATTTGTCTTTTTTTCGATTTTCGGCAGCTGAAAAATTCTATAAAATTACGATTTCAGATCATGCACGCACGCGAGCTCACGAGAAGACTTCGCGCCAGGGGAAACACTACCGTAACCATCAACGCGCTGCATCCGGGTACGGTATTGATTATTTATCGATTAATCCCGCTTTTAGGATCAATTCCTACTGAAATCGCTCGCGACTACGACAACATCTTCTTCAGGGCCGTATCCAAAGCATTGTTCGTGAACTTTCTTGAGTTTCCTTCTTTCGGCTTTAATGTTGCCGAGTAGCTTATGGTTAGAACATCAAAATTATCCATGATTAGTCCTTGAAATGTAATTTATTTTCAAATTTTTGAATGAAAGAATATTAAAACAGTCCTTTTTTGCAGTTCCTTCTTCCTCAAAACTTGGAAAGATGGCGCACAGACCTCCCTCTACTGTGCTCTGTCTACTGAAGTGAAGGGCCTGTCAGGAGAGTACTTCTCTGTACGTTTCTATCTACATTATATTTAAAATGATGATTGAATAATTACCCTATTCTGTTAACTTATTTTTTCTCAAAAAAAACAAAAATAAAATAAAATATTCGCAGGACTGTGCTGTGAAGACTCCGGCTCCGCTGGCCCTGGACGATCTCGCTTGCAAGCAACTCTACGACTACAGTCTCAAGATTACTGGACTAGCTTAGACGATCGATAATTTAGCCAACATTATTCTAGTTGACAAGATATATTGCCAATTCGACAGGATTGATTTTTACAAATATCTGATTATGTGCAAAAAAATTAGATGAAAAAAACAAGTAATAAAATTCGGTGCATACGGTTATTCGTCTTCATGAATTTTCTCACGACAATTCTTTATTCACATACAATAATAATCACATGCAAAATAGCGGGCTAACCACGTAGTGAGCACGGATTGTCTGTGTTCAATGGTCAGTGACTTAATGATATGGAACTGCATGTCCAATACATTTCTATTGCCGAGAAGAAGAGTTCCAAGGTCAGTCAGTCAGTGCGCCTTAATCCAAGAATAATCCAAGGTGTATCATCTCAAGTGAGCCGCCAACACATCCTATAAAGCACAATTACAAGTCGGGGTGTAAGACGCATCCGTTTTGTCGTGCACCCATGTACGAGAATTAAGACAGGATATATGAATATGGGAAAAGAGAGAGAGAGAGATCTATCGGCTCTCGCCGATACAAATTACGCAAATATACAGGCGAGTTAATCTGTGTCAGACAAAAATACTAACGAACCTTTTCGGAGTTTGAGGCCATTATGGAATTAATCAAGGCAAGTTCTTATCGCATGAAGTGCGAGTACGCTTCTCGATGACATTCTCGGTAGATTGAGGAATTTCCAGATTCTAGAACAACAAATTAAGATAACGTTCCAAGACGATCGAATATTGATTTGGAAATCAAAAGATGCCTGCTCTTCGTGGAAAATTCACACCAAATTGTAAAATGATAAATATTTTGAAACGTAGAATTGGCCATTACATTATCCTATCCTGAGAATCAAATTTTATATTTTTACCATCTGAAATTTTATCAATCTTTTCTTTATTCGAAAACATCTAGTCGTCGTTTTATGAATTTTTTGAAGAAAAAAATCAGTTTGTGATAGCAGTCCCAGGAATGCGAAGTGCTGTTTCTGCCTTTTCCCAGCGTCGAAAATTCATTCTGTCTCATTTGATCGCCTGTGTTCTCCATTCATCTTTCAAGCCTATTTTTTTGCTAATTAATGTAATTGTAATGGAATTAATTGCAGAGTCCTGCACACTCTCTTCTTCATCATCTATTAGAATGCCTACCAATAAGTTTTAAGATAATATGAATACTCTCTTTTTTCGAACAGTTCTTAAAGTTTGGGGATCGTGCTCGAATATTAAGAATATACGTGAGTGATATCTTAATTATTTCGGTTGTGCTCTACTTGTTATTAAATTTCTCCAATAAAAAGGACTATATGTCGAATGCGCGATCATTTTCTCCTAAGGTTTCATGTTGGCAAACACCATTATTTCCGGAAACGCAGTGTGCGCCATCAATTTTGAGTAAAATAATTTTCTTATCAAGTAGAGCACAACCGAAATAATTAAGATATCACTCACGTATATTCTTAATATTCGAGCACGATCCCCAAACTTTAAGAACTGTTCGAAAAAAGAGAGTATTCATATTATCTTAAAACTTATTGGTAGGCATTCTAATAGATGATGAAGAAGAGAGTGTGCAGGACTCTGCAATTAATTCCATTACAATTACATTAATTAGCAAAAAAATAGGCTTGAAAGATGAATGGAGAACACAGGCGATCAAATGAGACAGAATGAATTTTCGACGCTGGGAAAAGGCAGAAACAGCACTTCGCATTCCTGGGACTGCTATCACGAACTGATTTTTTTCTTCAAAAAATTCATAAAACGACGACTAGATGTTTTCGAATAAAGAAAAGATTGATAAAATTTCAGATGGTAAAAATATAAAATTTGATTCTCAGGATAGGATAATGTAATGGCCAATTCTACGTTTCAAAATATTTATCATTTTACAATTTGGTGTGAATTTTCCACGAAGAGCAGGCATCTTTTGATTTCCATATCAATATTCGATCGTCTTGGAACGTTATCTTAATTTGTTGTTCTAGAATCTGGAAATTCCTCAATCTACCGAGAATGTCATCGAGAAGCGTACTCGCACTTCATGCGATAAGAACTTGCCTTGATTAATTCCATAATGGCCTCAAACTCCGAAAAGGTTCGTTAGTATTTTTGTCTGACACAGATTAACTCGCCTGTATATTTGCGTAATTTGTATCGGCGAGAGCCGATAGATCTCTCTCTCTCTCTTTTCCCATATTCATATATCCTGTCTTAATTCTCGTACATGGGTGCACGACAAAACGGATGCGTCTTACACCCCGACTTGTAATTGTGCTTTATAGGATGTGTTGGCGGCTCACTTGAGATGATACACCTTGGATTATTCTTGGATTAAGGCGCACTGACTGACTGACCTTGGAACTCTTCTTCTCGGCAATAGAAATGTATTGGACATGCAGTTCCATATCATTAAGTCACTGACCATTGAACACAGACAATCCGTGCTCACTACGTGGTTAGCCCGCTATTTTGCATGTGATTATTATTGTATGTGAATAAAGAATTGTCGTGAGAAAATTCATGAAGACGAATAACCGTATGCACCGAATTTTATTACTTGTTTTTTTCATCTAATTTTTTTGCACATAATCAGATATTTGTAAAAATCAATCCTGTCGAATTGGCAATATATCTTGTCAACTAGAATAATGTTGGCTAAATTATCGATCGTCTAAGCTAGTCCAGTAATCTTGAGACTGTAGTCGTAGAGTTGCTTGCAAGCGAGATCGTCCAGGGCCAGCGGAGCCGGAGTCTTCACAGCACAGTCCTGCGAATATTTTATTTTATTTTTGTTTTTTTTGAGAAAAAATAAGTTAACAGAATAGGGTAATTATTCAATCATCATTTTAAATATAATGTAGATAGAAACGTACAGAGAAGTACTCTCCTGACAGGCCCTTCACTTCAGTAGACAGAGCACAGTAGAGGGAGGTCTGTGCGCCATCTTTCCAAGTTTTGAGGAAGAAGGAACTGCAAAAAAGGACTGTTTTAATATTCTTTCATTCAAAAATTTGAAAATAAATTACATTTCAAGGACTAATCATGGATAATTTTGATGTTCTAACCATAAGCTACTCGGCAACATTAAAGCCGAAAGAAGGAAACTCAAGAAAGTTCACGAACAATGCTTTGGATACGGCCCTGAAGAAGATGTTGTCGTAGTCGCGGGCGATTTCAGTAGGAATTGATCCTAAAAGCGGGATTAATCGATAAATAATCAATACCGTACCCGGATGCAGCGCGTTGATGGTTACGGTAGTGTTTCCCCTGGCGCGAAGTCTTCTCGTGAGCTCGCGTGCGTGCATGATCTGAAATCGTAATTTTATAGAATTTTTCAGCTGCCGAAAATCGAAAAAAAGACAAATATCCCAATATTCCAAAGAAACGGAACACAGACAATTAAGCGATCAATTCCTTGGTTATTTTCGCAATAATTCTTAAGAGACCGTCCACCAGAGTCGTAACAGGTCCACGGATGGCCAAAAATTCGATAAATTCCAATCTTTTTTTTCTGAAGTGTGGGTACCGAGTGCTGATTGACGGCCGCAATGACTAAGGCTAGGGGTCGATTTTAAAAAAGTTGCAGGTATCTCAGAATGACACGTGATCTAGATTTTCTGGTGTATTTTCACGCGTAGAAAACGAATTTCGATATCTGAGTGCGAGAAAATGCGCAAAAAAAAAGTTTAGTCCGAAAAACCAGTTTTTCGTCAAAATAATCGACTATATCGATCTAATAATTCCGAGGTGCACATTCTCGATACGATTTTCGGAATCTAAATTAAAAGTTATGCACACTATGAAATTTTTAGAATTTTAAAATTACAGACTTTTGAGATATTGCGATCCAAAGTATGAAAAATTGATGAACATGTGTTCGCATGGCTCCGAAAATTTTCGCCCCCTGGAGCTCTACTGGTCTAAAAACAATTCGATATGTATTATACAATCATTTTAATCAATTTTAAGGTGGTAACATCATATAGAACATAAATTTTAAAAAAGTCAAAAAATCAAAAATTGAAAAAAAGTTCAAAATTGATCTTTGCCAAAATGATGTCAAACATGCTTTTCATGAGCTCTGGCATGAGCATTCAGTTTCTACGCATGGAAAAATGTCTGAAAACCTCTATTATTTACAATTTTTATGAATTGATATTTTCGACCCTCGAACAGAGGCGGAAAAAATGAAATTTCAGATTTGTGATTTTCTCTTTTTTTGAAGTAGATATATGATGGAAATGATTGCATAAGACATAACGAATTGTTTTTGGACCAGTAGAGCTCTAGGGGGCGAACATTTTCGGGGCCATGCGAACCCATGTTCATCAATTTGACGTATTTTTCGGACTTTGGATCGTAATATCTCAAAAGTCTGTACTTTTAAAATTCTTAAAATTTCACAGTATACATAACTTTTAACGTAGAGTCCGAAAATCGTATCGAGAATGTGCACCTCGGACATTTGTAGATCGATATAGTTGATTATTTCGACGAAAAACTGGTTTTTCGGGCTAAACTTGTATATTTCGCATTTTATCGCACTCAGATATCGAAATTCTTTTTCTACGCGTGAAAATACATCAGAAAATCTATATCACGTTTCATTCTGATATATCGATTTTTTCGACCCCAAAATGGGGTGTACCTGTAACTTTTTCAAAATCGACCCCTAGCCTTAGTCATTGCGGCCGTCAATCAGCACTCGGCACCCACACTTCAGAAAAAAAGTTTGGAATTTATCGAATTTTTGGCCATCCGTGAACCCCTGCACAGTTATGAGCTCGATTCTCTAAGAGTCGAACAAAGTCTGGCACAGTGTTTTTATGAAAACTAGTACAAATGGGTTTTCAAGGGCGCTGAACACAGTGGTCAACTTCATTTTGCGTCAACTCGACCAGTTCAGCCAGGCTGAATGTATGCTGCACCTACCTTTCTTTCAATATCTCAAAAACCCATTAATGAAATGACTTCAAACTTGCACAGTGGTAGAATAAGTTCAGAATGATTCCATTTAAATCAAATTTGCATAGTTGAAGATATGGTAATTATATATAATTTCAATTCTCGAATATAAGGCAAAAATGGAAACCTCCAATTGTGCTAGCAGATGCGCCTCGCTCTGGCGATCATTTTTCGTATACATAGTATAGTGCTAAAGTTCTGCTCCCTTAAGTTACGTGCATTTTTCTAGGTGATTTAGGCTGTCTCCCCGCTCAGATTGCGCCACAGAGTGAGAAATCACATTAGCTTTCTTTGTTTGCACGAGATTGAAATTGAAACATATTCCATTTCTCACTGCACAGCGTTTCAGACCAGACAATCTGATGGCGGAGATCAATTTTCGCACCCTCGATTGCACTACAGCGAAGTGATTTAACTGAGTAAATATATTCTGTGAAACCTTCAGCGTTGCAGAGCAAAACATAGCTAAATAATTAAAACATCTTGTGAAACTCATTTTGAAACAGCTATTTCGAAACTCTGTACATGTCAATTTTCAAATGAGAACTAGTCTGCGCACAATATCGGCAGACCCCACTTCTGGTGTGTTTTCTGAATCCTCATGATGAGCTCTACAATTGCAAAAGACAGATTTTTTGATTTTTTTTCAAGTATTCGAGTAATCATGAAAAATGCTTGTTTTGTTCCACGTTTACAGCCGTTTTTCGAATACTAAAAACAATATCGAAAATCTGTCTGTTTGTAGAGCTGATCATAACGATTCAGAAAATACCCCAGAAGTGGGGTCTGCCGATATTCTGCTCAGACTAGTTCTCATTTGAAGCGGAAAATGTAACAATAAGAGTGATTGTCGTTTCATGGAGCCAGTGAGCGAGATAACAATTCCAAAATTTAAAACGCGATATGACATGAAATGCGTATTTTCAAGCAGTTTTTGTGATGAAATACAATGATGGGGTAGCTTTCACAGCAATTTTTTTTCATCAGCAGATGCAGAATTTAATTCTCTATCATCCTGTTTAATTCGTTTTACGAATTTTGTCCTCTAATTATGTCATACGGTAGCTTTTATGTCACGCATTCGTCGACGCATGTTCGAAACCTGCCCGATGCATCAATCTTTTGCCATTGTGGATTTCGTCCTACCCCAATATTCTAGAACGCAATATGTGTTTTAGATCAATATTTGATCGAACCCAACTAGTGATGACAAAAAAGTGATTCAAGCCGGCTTCAAACCAGCATTTTCACCGCTTTAGCCTGTTTGCCGGATGACACAGGCGGCCATTCCGAGGCCTTTTTTTGGTCATTGTTATCATTCGTTTATTGTATCAATTAACCAACTATTCTAAGTGCTAGAATTGATCTCAATAAAAAAAATAGATTTATCTTTCAACAACAATAAAACAACAGCTAATCAGTACCGCCAGTTGAAGTTCGAATCGAAGATCTTCTCACTCGAGAGTAAACGTCGCATTCTCCTGAACGAAGAAATTCGTTTCAAATTCAAAACAATAACGCACAGAAATGCACATTCAATGCGAAAACAAAATTCGAAAACTCACGAGTCCTCTCAGCTCCAGCTCTATCAACTCCTCTCTCGTCTCTCTGCTCGATTCGCGTCTCTTCCTCATCCAGCAGAAGAAGACGACGGCGGCACAGACCATCAGCACCACAGCCACAGCGACGAAGATGATCCAGATGGAGACTCCTATCAAAGGAAACCTCATCAATCGATTACTAAACGAAATAAGGTAATACGCCATGACAAAATGATTCGTACCTGTCTCCACGCATTCGTTGCCGTACGGCACGTATCCTGCCTTGCAGCGACAGCGGAAGACCTCATCCACGAGGACGCAGATAGCGTTGACGGGGCAGCCGCACAGCATAGCAGAGTGAAGGATGTAAGTAACGAAACAGAAAGAGTGCGAGGGGCGACCATGTAAATCGCTCACAGCCATGTAAATACTATATGCATTGCCTGTATTATCGCGTCTATTCTCATCGCATAAATTTCCTTGTCTGAAGTTTTATGTAATATGGAACAGGGTCCACTAGGAACAGGGTCCACCCACATGTTTTCCTGATCAGGATTGAGGAATTCGAAATCGGGGCCTACGGCCCCCGTCACCTTTTCCGGATCAAAAGGGTAATATTTTCGAACTACGTTTCGGCTTCATTTTTTGGTCAGTTCAATCCATATTCAAGGATCCAGCAAGAGGCTTAATCTGGCTCAAAGTCAGCTGGAAGAAAGCTGACGCGCTGGTCTGGTGCACACTGCCCGATGGAACGGAGGTATATATTATTCTTTCCCTTCCCCATATCATTCCTGGTTATTAAAATAATAAACATCATAGACGAAACGTCCGAAGTGGGCAAGCCTACCCGAGCTGCTCGCCCGTAAAACGGGTCTACCGTGCTTAGAAGATGAACTCGGCCATATCTACTTCGTCGAGGAAATCGAAATAACTCTTAAATGCACCGGATGGTGATCCAAATCTTAATAAATGATTTACAAAATGGTGCAAGAAAAAAACAACAGTCGAAAATAACAGGCAAAAGATTGATGCATCGGGCAGGATTCGAACATGCGTCGACGAATGCGTGACATAAAAGCTACCGTATGACATAATTAGGGGACAAAATTCGTAAAACGAATTAAACAGGATGATAGAGAATTAAATTCTGCATCTGCTGATGAAAAAAAATTGCTGTGAAAGCTACCCCATCATTGTATTTCATCACAAAAACTGCTTGAAAATACGCATTTCATGTCATCTCGTGAGCGCATGCACCAATTCTTACGAAAACATAGATTAAAGCATAACTTTTCATGCTCTTTCGAATGATATATAGCATGCCGGTAGATATTGAGTTTCATTTTTCAAAAATGTTGAGGTAGGGACACAAAAATCACGTGGGGGCATACCTTACACTCAGGTATGACACCCCCAAAGTTACAAGTCAATACGATCATTTTGAAGCCTTGAGCCACCCCCCACAGTGGGGCGTCCGATTCTTACAGAGAACGCGTTTTAACAGTAAGTCCCTGCCATATTGTTACTAACATTTGCTTAGTCATATTGTTATATTTTAATTTCTTAATTAAATTATGGCGAATGTTTCAACCACATTTTCTATCACTTCACCGCTCAGCGAAGATGAATGGAGAGAAATGGTCCGCCGCGAGAACAAAGGAATTTGTCTGGTATGACACGCTGTGCACTGTGCGGCACAATCTGAGGGGGAGACAGACTAGATTAGTCAGAAAAATGCACGTAACTTAAGGGAGCAGAACTTTCGCACTGTACTATGTATACGAAAAATGATCGCCAGAGCGAGGCGCATCTGCTAGTGCAATTGGAGGTTTCCATTTTTGCCCTATATTCGAGAATTGAAATTATATATATTTACAATATCTTAAAATATGCTAATTTGATTGAAATGGAATCATGCTGAACTTATTCTACCACTGTGCAAGTTTGAAGTCGTTTCATTGATCGGTTGTTGAGATATAGCAAGAAATGTAGGTGCAGCCTACATGCAGCCTGGCTCAACTGGTCGAGTTGACGCAAAATGAAGGTGACCATTGTGTTCATCCCCCTCGAAAACCCCTTTTCGCGAGTTTTGGTAAAAACAATGTGCCAGACCTTGTAGGATATTGTTCGACTCTTAGAGAATCGGGCTCTTATTACGTTCTCTGGAGGACGGTCTCTTAAAGAAAATAATGTAACAATTTGCCAATGATGTGCATAGCCTACGAGACGGCTGTAACCACCATGATCGTGTCTCGATGTTTCTCATATTACCATTACCTCAGTCAGTATACGACTACTCACATTAGCCAGTTTGGATCTGACGTAGGCGGAGAATGTGCTGAATTCCTCCTTTTGGTCGACCTTAGAGACATTAATGGCTGCGCTCTAAAAGTTCATTGTTTGCTTTATCCTCTCCAAGATGTGAAATCAGTCTTTAGAAGGCTTCGAGATTCGAAAGACGTTGATTTTCATGAAAGATAATACAAATGATTAGATCTCTGACGTGGAAGTGGCCGACGCTCGAGACATTGACGATTCTGCCCTCAGGCGCCTTCTCGACAAGCGGCAAGAGGAGTTCAGTGATCAGGAATGTGCCTGAGAGAAGCACATCATAATCGCAATAGTGAATTGCACTAAAATTTGGCTAATATTGTAGGAAGTCAATAAATAGAGTCCGGCTACGGTCCAGATGCGGTATCACCATCAATTGTTTTGTAATCATGTGTCTGAGTGTGAGAACTGACTAATGACAAAAATACAAAAATCAATAATATGCGTTGGTACCACTATCATTTGTCTCACCCAGATGGTTGGTTCCCCATGTCATTTCGTGTCCATCAGCAGTCTGTCTATAATCTCTCACCCAGACACCAGCATTGTTGACGAGAATGTCGATGTGCGACTCGACTGATAATGTTATAATTATTACGTAACATTAGCCTCACTAATATCATATCAGGGGGCCTTCAATTGATTTCGTAATAACGATGAAACATAACTTGGTTTCAAAACACAATGGGGCAAAATACAAAACGTACGCTGTTGCATTTTCTCAGCGCATTTCCTGATGTTTTCCCTGCAACCTAGGTCGCACTGCACGAAGATGAGACGAGAGGAGTCGCAGCCGGACTGGAAAATTACTGCGCTTTTATCATTATCTCACCCTTCCGAATCTAGCACCCAACGAATATCCGATTATGGAGCTTCCACTGACTCTGCGCAAGGGTTTGCATGTGGTATTTTGAATTTTAGGCAGGATATATCATATATGTTTCAGCTAGATTATAAACAGCGATGCGATCGTACGAAATCGTTGAGTGGTTTGATCAGAGCTCTAAACAACAACACATAAACAGAACCTTGACCAGTTCCTCCTTTGCAGCAGCAGCCCGTTGCTCGCTGCGACACAACATGTACACCTGATAAGGTGATATGAAGCCGTTCGCCTAAGAATCAAACAATGTTCCAATGGGTCTGGCACATCGATTTTTCGAAAATTTGAGAATTGGGGTTCTCAAGGGTGCTGATCATCATGGTCAACTTCATTTTGCGCCAACTCGATTGGTTGGGCCAGGCTGCATGTAGGCTGCACCTAGATTTGAGGACATAACTCCGTAACCGATTGAGCAATTTATTTGAAAATTGTACGGAAGAAAAATAAGATACCTGTGACCACGTCAAGCTTAAATTTACATATTTAATTTTATGTAAACTTAAAAAAATTCGATTCTCGAATATAAGGTAAAAGCCAAAAACGAGAACTTCACCGTCAAATGCGCCGTGTTCTGAGGATCATTTTTCGTATGCATAGTTGGGGGTTTCCGCTCATCGATTTTTTGCTACATGTCCTGAACTGATTCATTCTCATGACACTGGATCGCTCAGGGCGCGCAGAGAGCGACGAATGAGAATGTGTTTCACTCCCACTAGTTATTTTTGATTTTACAGACTTCTCAAATAACAAGTGGGAGTGAAACTCATTCTCATTCGTCGCTCTCTGCGCACCCTGAGCGGTCCAGTGTGACGAGAATGGATCAGTTAAGGACATGTAGCAAAAAACTGATGAGCGGAAACTCCCAACTATGCATACGAAAAATGATCCTCCAAACAACGCGCATTTCACGGTGTAGTTCTCGTTTTTGGCTTTTACCTTATATTCGAGAATCGAATTTTCTTATGTTTACATAAAATTAAATATGCAAATTTAAGCTTGACGTGGTCACAGGTATCTTATTTTTCTTCCGTACAATTTTCAAATAAATTGCTCAATCGGTTCCGGAGTTATGTACTCAAATCTAGGTGCAGCCTACATGCAGCCTGGTCGAACCGATCGAGTTGACGCAAAATGAAGTTGACCATGATGATCAGCACCCTTGAGAACCCCAATTTTCAAATTTTTGAAAAATCGCTGTGCCAGACCGTGTTCGATTCTTAGGCGAACGGCTTCATATTTTATCCTTTCCTGGCCAACGGTACATTTTATGGGGTGCATTTTTTGACGTTTTAGCCCAAGCGCAACTAACCTTAGCTCCCCTGAGATTCAGTTCCTTCGCAGTTTCCAGCCCGATGCCCGTGTTGCAACCAGTGACCACGGAAATCTGGGAAAGATCAACGACCAAGTGATAGCAATAACAAAAATTATTTACTTCTCCCAACTAACGGCGTTGCATTGTCCCTTATGCAAGATAAAAACAACGAATTGTGGTCACTCAATAGGAAAACTCAAATGTGTGCACCCTAACCTTTCCTCTGGCAGAGACATTCTCCGTGAACTGGCCACCCTTGAAGTACATTCTGAAATAATTCATTCATCATTCAAATTCGAGGTGACTCGATCTAATGAGATGCTCACCGTGCTCGATAGACAGCGAAGGCTCCCAGAGCAAGAAGAATAATCAGCCCGAGCATTCCTGAAAGACGGAAAAGATAAAGTGGGAACCGACAGAGTGACAATTGCTGTTATTTGAACGCGAGGGAAGAAGGGGACCAATGTTTTCCTTTGCATCCGCACAGCACTAAAAACGAATTCTGCACCCACAATAAACAATGAGTTGTATGTATCAATAAGTTAGGAATGCGATGAATATTGAAGTTATTTAATGACTCTTAACTTATACAAGTGGATACAGGTAGACCCACTAGGTAATGGTAAAGTGAAAGCCAAATCCTGTCTTCGGGTAGCTTGCTCGCTCGCTCGCGAGAGAACATTGCTAGGCCAGTGTCAATTGGACGCACTAGTTAGCGAAATGCACTAAGGAAACGAAAGTAATCGAAAAGAGCGAAAGAGTGAGAAAGAATTGTCGATTGCAATGAAGAATGGTGGCAATCAGCGAAATGATAAGGGGGTATGAAACGTGTACACACACATTTTTTGTCGCATTCTCTTCAGTTTCCACACTCTCTATCTTTAGAGAGGAAATCATGATTTGATCAGAAATAGCATGCTGCGTTATTATTTTTCGTTCTCTGCAGTGAAGTGCGAGTGAACGACTATAAGAGTGACTATCTGAGAGAACCGAGCAATATCACCTATAGGCCGTACAACGAAAAATAAAGTGCTGATTTTAAGATCTCCCTAGGGGTAACTTTTCACGTAGAGTTCGAAAATCGACCTTAGAAAGCCGTACCTCTGACCCCTCGTTTTCAGTGTCGCGCTGTTGCCAGGTGGTCAGTTTTTGTAACTTATGCACGGCTCATCCAAACCCCATAAATGCATAGTAATTCTGAAAGATCTCGACGAGATAAGCATTTTTACTGTTGAAAGTGAATGACTAGCTCATCTGTGAAAAAAGTTATGGTCATTTAAATTTTAAAATTCGCCGGCCTGAAAAAGTTTCAAAGTCTGTGCACTTTTAACTATGCTCATTCGATTCTACATGAAAAGTTACCCCTATGCACATAATTGCGGGAAAATTGATGGGTGGTAAAGCAGGTTTATGAAACGCGAAATATGAAAATGCGTGTATTCTGTGAAGGTTTTCTATAGTTTTCAGTCGATCCACTGTGACTTCAGATCAGTTTTGAGCATTTTATGACTATTTTATCCCAGTGGAAATAAATGAAGCTGAAAAAGCCGAATTTGGCGCTTTTTCAAAAATCCGATTTTATTCACATCGAATTTTCCCAAGTTTATGGCCACTCAACTTTCCATTTTAAATCGGAATCCTGCATTTGCTCAGCAGATCTTCCAGTATGCCTCGACATAAGTCAGAAAAAGTATTAGTGAGGCCGGTAACATATGAGTAAGTCATGATTATTGTTGCTTGAAAATGGTTGACGTGAGTGAACAATTATTGATTAAGTTGGTATTTACAAAGTTCGCGAAGACTGAGGAACAAACTCATGTAATTTTCAACTCTCCCAATATGCGCCAACTTAATAATGGATGTAATTTAAGACGTCCAATTATTTGAAAAAAAAATGGTAAAATTTTAGTCATGCGAATATAAAATTATGCAAAGTATAGTTTAAACACCAGTAATCGACTTAATTCGTATGAGAAAGTGATAAATTGTTGAAATATCAATCATTCACGCTAAGCTTTTCGCAAATTATACAATTTTTATTTTCAATCCTTCGCAAAAACAGGTTTTCAAGCAATAATAATCATGACTTACTCATATGTTACCAGCCTCACTAATACTTTTGCTGACTGATGTCGAGGCATACTGGAAGATCTGCTGAGCAAATGCAGGATTCCGATTTAAAATGGAAAGTTGAGTGGCCATATACTTGGGAAAATTCGATGTGAATAAAATCGGATTTTTGAAAAAGCGCCAAATTCGGCTTTTTTCAGCTTCATTTATTTCCACTGGGATAAAATAGTCATAAAATGCTCAAAACTGATCTGAAGTATTTCGCGATTCATAAACCTGCTTTACCACCTCTCTTTTTTCCTGAAATTATGTACCTAGGGGTAACTTTTAACGTAAAATCGAATGATCATGGTGACAAGTACACAGCTATTGAACCTTTTTCAGGCCGGCGAATTTGAAAATTTATATGACCATAACTTTTTTCACAGATGAGCTAGTCTTTCACTTTCAACAGTAAAAATGCTTATCTCGTCGAGATCTTTCAGCATTACTATGCATTTATGGGTTTGGATAAGCCGTGCATAAGTTACAAAAACTGACCACCTGGCAACAGCGCGACACTGAAAACGAGGGGTCAGAGATACGGCTTTCTAAGGTCGATTTTCGAACTCTACGTGAAAAGATACCCCTAGGGAGATCTTAAAATCAGCACTTTATTTTTCGTTGTACGGCCTTTGGTCAGTTCTCTCAGATAGTCACTCATAATGCGGGTCACCGTCTCTCCATTTCCCACTAACCGCGTTGATCAAGAGACAGTGTGAAATGAAGAGACGCCCGAATTATGAACTCTACACAGAATACGACACAATTGTCTCTTCACTCACACTTCATTGCTGAGCTACAGAACAACTGGAAATTTATGATCAGTTCACCATTCAACCTTCACTCTCGCCTCATTCTTTAGTGACATTCTGACAATATTCCTTGATGCACCTGTATTCTCGACAAAATGCCGATGCGTGCTTTGATTGATTATTTCATTTTTTATTATCAGGTGTGGCATTCCAAACACTGCATCACGATTGTCACGTTAACTTCATAATGATGTTGAAGCATAGCACGAATTGTTGTTTATCAACGCATATTTCTAGTTTCGTTTAATAGCATCGTGTGAAACATGTTTCCGCTTAAATTCTTACGTGATATAGAACCTTGCGTTGATTGCTTCTATAAGCAAATTACCATCTTGAAATGAGAAGAACGATCTTTTCTGACCCCAAATCTTGATATGCGCCAAAGAAAATTACAACCGATAAATATTGTATTGTATTGTATTGTCCGCGCATTTCTTTATGTTTTCCTTGTTATTGTGATCGCTATTGACGTACATAGATGAGACTAGGGTACATCTAGGGAAAGCCAGAAATGTGATAGACAATTATGCCTGGAAATGTGTTTCAATATTTTCACATGTGGAGCAAATCTCTCAGAAATTAATTCTTTCTCGATCTTTCATTCAGCAAACAAAAAAACTGTGAAAACTAGTCACACCGACAGGAACTATATTTTTACTTTAGTAACTACAAAATACTTTATTCTTAGGATAGTCAACACATTTAGATGCTAGCTTTCAAGCGAGTCCTACAGCCTTGAGACTGTAGTCGTAGAGTTGCTTGCATGCTAGATCATCCAGCGCCAGTCGAGACTCCAGCATCCTTGCGCAGTCCTGAGATTTAGAACTCTCATTTTGCAACTGTATGCGAAAGACGAGTGATGTTTCGTTATTTTTTATTCCACCAACAAACGACGCCCCTTCAAAAAAGTGAACAATTGAGAATTCTTTGAGGGACAACTGAAGCACATGTTATTTTATTTTACGGGAAGTGCCTAATGAACAAGATTTTCTTTGTAAAAATTTTCTTTGTAAAAAAAGTGCTCTTAGTTCGCTCACGTGTTTCTCTATCTAATTCTCCCTCTATATGATATCATATCACTGAACGTCGTCTATCACAGACATGGAAAGACTGACAAGCTAAATTTAGGGTTCCTAATACGCTTACCGAGTAGTAGTGCCCGGAGACGCCCTTCAGATCCGAAGAGAGAGCGCAGTAGAGGGAGGTCTGGGCTCCGTCCTTCCACGATTTGAGGAAGAAGGCACTGAATTTTGCATTTGATTGTAATATATATTTTAATTCCAAAGATCACTGGTTCCCCGCTAGCATTAGTCGGAAGAGATTTTTCAAGATTTCAAATATTTATGAAACACAAAAAAAATGTTGCAAAAAATGTTGAAAAAAAAATGTTTGTTCATAAAGAAAAATGTGGAATGTGTTGCTTTCGATATTATCGGATGCCAGTAATTCCAAGACAATTTTATCAATCGATATTAATCTACTCACACAGTGGCCAGCATGATTGAGGCACCGATACCCTGATCACGGAAGATCTCAGTTGCGATGACTCCTGAAAACGGAGATTGATCTTTGATCCGAACAGCCATATGGACGTCATATTGTAAGCCAAACAGCAAATAAACAAAGAAAACATTAATCGAATTATCCAGTGAAAGGTCAAACGGACGGTTGATCTTCGATCTATTTCGCACCCGGATGGAGGGAGTTAATCGTTACTGTAGTATTCCCCTTTGCACGAAGGCGATGAGTGAGTTCACGTGCGTGCATCACCTGGAAGAGTGAATATGCTTTAGTATTCGATCAAATATGACATTTGGCGAAGATTGCAATTTAAAATTATTAAAAGATGCAGTAAAACGACATTACAAAACATTGCCCTAGCATCTAAGAACCGGCAATATTGGTCTTAATTTACAATTAGAAAGCTCAATTAGTCAATGATATCAAGAAACAAATTAGACAATTTGACCACTCACATTAGCCAGTTTGGACTTGCAGTAGGTTGACATCGAGTTGATGTCGTTGTACTTCTCTTGATCATCGATAGTGGACAGATCCATTGGAAGAGGCTACAATTATGGAAGGAATCAATCAGTTCGTTTTTTTTTCATTTAGGCTAATCGATGTTTACATTATGTTTCACAAATGTCACAAATTGACCTGACATATAACAAAATCATTGTCGATTACTGGGAATAATGCTTGGGAATATCGAAAAAAATGAAAGACCCAGTTCAAATGATTTACGTTCAAGGAGTATCATTGCTTCTGAAGAGTTGGTTTCAACTCACAACATCGTAGTGTCCCAAGCTTGAAACGTTGACGATTCTGCCCTCAGGCGCTTTCTCGACCAGCGGCAGGAGTAGTTCAGTCAGTAGGAAGGGGCCTGTGACGGAATACTGTACAACTGATAGCGAGAAGTTAACACGACTCTTCAAAGAAGCATTACTTTGTCCTCAACTCATTCACTCACCGAAGTAGCGAACAAAATATTTTTTTAATGTTCTGAACGTCATGTTTCAGCGGTAATATAAAACTACAGATAATGTATAAAATTGATGGGCGGCTCTTTCTGTATGAAATAAAAAAAATTAAAAATAATACGCTGTATCATAATCTGTGATTTTATTGTAAGAAGGAACTCGGGTTCTTTCGAATTTCTCACCCAAATAGTTCGTTCCCCATGTCATCTCATGACCGTCCTTCGTTTTCTCGTATTTGCTCGTCAGAAGTCCAGCATTGTTGATGAGAATGTCGATGTGAGGCTCGACTGGAATGAATACATTAGTGAAATGCAATAGTTTTCAATTATAAACAAGAATGTTAGCTTTACGAAGAACGGAAAAATAATGAGTAAGGAAACAAAAGAAGTGTAGAATAGCTTACGTTGGTTCATTCGTTCAGCGCATTTTCTGATGTTTTCCTTGCTGCCGAGGTCAAGATTGACGTAGATGAGACGAGAGGCGTCACAGCCGGACTGGAACACTCGGCTTCACGTCGTAGTTCAGGTATGTGTCAAAGTCTCAGACCGAATTTGGATTTTGTGAATTAGAAATGCGTTTCAAATTTACCATAAACCATTTAAATTTCAAAAAAAATGATGCTTATTGTGGACCTTCGCGAAACAGCAAACAAATTGCAAAATATCACCAAATCAACAAACATGAAAGTTACCTGAACCAGTTGTTCCTTGGCTGCAGCAGCCCTCTGTTCGCTGCGACACAGCATGTACACCTGAGAGAGTGACCTTTGACCTTTCTAATCACGCTCGATAACTAGCCTTAGCTCCTCTCTTGTTGAGTTCCCTCACAGTCTCCAGTCCAATTCCCGTGTTTACACCAGTAACAACGGCCACCTGGCAAAGATCAAAGTTCACACTGGCTCATCGACTTCGAACCTTCCCCTCGGCCGAGATTTTCTCCGTGAACTGGCCGCCCTTGAAGTGTCTTCTGAAAATAGCAATTAACTACTGGTTATTGAACTATCCAGAGCATCAAATGTGAGACAATTTTTATTCTATCGTACAGTGAGAGTGTGGAGAACGGACTCCTAGAATTGGAGACACAAAATTCACCTCGCGAAGTAGAGTCCCACTGCTCCAGCTGCAGCAATCGCAGCGGTCTTGCGATGCTCGCAATGGCAATTTTGTAGCTGCATTTCTGAAATTCTATGAATTTCCAATGTTCTAATGAGGAGTGTGCAAGTTAAAATGCAAATTGGCCAAAACGTGGATGAATGTGAGCTATTTTCTTCAAATATAGTGTTATAAAAAAATAGAAAAAAAACACAAAATGAGGATTTTCCTATGGAAATAAGGTAGAAATCGATAGAAACGACGAAATGGATATAATCTCCCATGCGCAATGGAAGCATGAGAGACGAGGGATTGAGAGAAGGCAAATAATAGGCAACAGAGAGATAAAACGGGCAGAAATAAAGCCTAGATGTGCACAGGTGAACTTTTGTGCGTTGCACAGTGTGATATTTTGGGATACTGTGTCTCTAGTGCGCGCTATTAATTGCAAGCGATTTCATTTAAAAAATCAGATGAAAAAAAACGATAACGGTGGCGCTACTCATCCTGTTCACCGGAATTAGCAATCTCCGCAATGGGGATGCATCGACAACTGCCATCGATTAGCCAGCCTTTGGAAATTACTTCTACAAATATCAAAAGATAGTTAGGCCCCGGAAACAGTCATTAACCACATCAATAGAAAATATAGATGTGAAATCAACACATAGCTCAACACTTAATTATTTGTCTCAAAACACTTTATTAGCAAATAAATTAGATCCCTATTAAAGCAGTTGATCAGGCCAATCCAACCGCATTCAAGCTGTATTCGTAGAGTTCCTTGCAAGCGAGGTCATCCAGAGCAACAGGGGACTCGAGCTTCCTCGCGCAATCCTGGATTGGGTTGGATATGTATGTTGTATTATTCTCCAATTTTTGTTGCCTTTCAACTCGACTTGTAATTGAGCATTTTTAAAAAATGACAATAAAACTACTACTAAATTCGATCAAATTAGGTGACTTAGAAGACCGTCTGAAACACATGTAATTTTCCGCGTATGTCTTTTTGATTTCAGTTCTCATAGAAACTACATTGATTCTATCAGAAAATAACGTGAACTTCAATGAAGCTTACCGAGTAGTAGTGTCCGGAGACACCCTTCAGGTCGGTCGATAAAGCGCAATACAGGCTGGTCTGGGCTCCGTCCTTCCACGTTTTGAGGAAGAAACACCTGCAAATTGACTTATTAAGACTGTCATTGAGCTATAATTTTTATTATGTGCCGTCGCCTTTGACAGCCAGCAGAGTGTCATTTCTAACGAAGCCAATCTTGCTCACGTCACTACGAACTAAGCAATAAATGACCTCCTCACTATTTTTTTCCAATCTTGATCTCCTCACCCTAAGGCCAGCATGAGTGTCAGGCCGAAACCTTGTTCTCGGCCGATCTCAGTTGCGATAACACCTGAAGGTATTCATCATTGAACTTCCCAATTGCCCGGTTTGAGAGATTTAAAAAAATTGCTTGATCTGATTGGAAACAATGAAATCTTGAATTATCTTCGATCTGAATAGCCACAAGAATTCCTCTATTCTTTCTACGTTCTCTCACAGACTAGATCCTTTAAAAGTTAAATGAATGAAGGGACTCATTTTTAGCGAATCCATCCCTATTTTTTCCTTCACTTACCCGGGTGGAGGGAGTTGATCGTTACTGAAGTGTTTCCCTTGGTACGAAGCCTGTGAGTGAGCTCTCGTGCGTGCATCACCTGCGAGGTCATTCGTGCATGTAAAGGAGGAGTATCACATTTGCACATTCTCTGGGTTTTTTTCCAACCAGTAGGTGGGCAACTCCCCACTAACAGGTCAGGGCACTGGCTAACCAGTGGTTGGCCTATACTCCGCCCACTAAAACTTACCCAGTGGTTAGAAGTTTCTCACCAGTGGTTAACCATTTGGAGTGGGCGGAGTTTAGGCCAACCATTGGTTAACCAGTGCCCTGACCAGTGCCTAGGGAAGTTGCCCACCTACTGGTTAGAAGATACCAGAGTTGCGAGCGCAGTGCCTTCGTGGTGGGACTCACTAGAATTCATTCGTGATAATACTTCTTTAATTCCATAGTAATCAAAGAGTTTAGTCGAACAGAACGAAGATAACAATACAAATATCTATAGATCAATGATCACATTTCACACTATCGATTGCAGATCGGCCAACATAATAGAATAACAAAATTAATAGCAGAAAAAGCTCACATTAGCCAGTTTGGACTTGCAGTAAGTCGACATCGAGCTACTGTCGTTGTAGTTCTCCTGGTTGTCGATGGTGGAAAGATCCATAGGAAGAGGCTGAAAAGATTAGGCGTGATTAAAACGCGTTCTCGGTAAGAATGGGAGAGGGGTCGCACAATGCATCTAAATGATCCTATCGAGCTGTAACTTGGAGGAGGTAATGTGTATGAGTAGGGAACAGTTCCACATAAAAAGTAGGTCAATAGCTTAACTTTTTGACCTACCTACAAACATCAAAGATACGGCCACATGTTATATGCCATTCGAAAGAGCATCGAAAGTTATGCATAAATCTCGCTTTTCATCGAGTTTCATTTTTATTGACGTCCTGTGTGCATGAAAACGTCAATATTGTTAAGGTTTTTGATTTTTAAAGATACAAAGATGCCATTTCCTATTTCCAATTTTAAGACCAGTAGATTGCGCCGTGAATTTTTACATAAGAAAGATATTTTCAATTCAAGAATCTCGTTCCTCCTAGTGGTCATATCATGCAATTTCCAACAGAAATAATATGCGTCTGACCGCGCGCTTTCCGGAGCGAGACGGGAAATGAGAGAAAGTTGGATGATGGCTGATTGTTTTAGATATGTTCCAGTGAATATATAACAATTGACTGATTAGATAATTTTAAATAGTCACTGAAACAAATTTTAAAGTTGTGAGATTCGAACCCACGCTATGATTTTTTTGTTAGAAAATGCATGAAATGACCTCCTCCAAGTTACAGCTCGATACGATCATTTTGAAGCATTGTGCCACCCACTATAGGCGACTGCCCCGCTATTACAGAGAATGCGTTTTAATTAGTTCAATATCGAGAGCAGATTATGGACGAATGTATTTAATTGAGCTATAATGCCATATGTTTCAAAATTGGCATAAGATTATATTAGGTTGTTGCATAAGTCTTGTGGTTTTTTTGAGGTATGAACACTTTTATCTCTGGAACCTTTTACATTGTACACATGAACTTAGAAGTAGTTTCCCTTAGCATCAATGGTCTTCTGCCACAATTCGGGCAACTTGAAGATTCCACCCTGGTAGAAAGAAAGGGGATTCGATTTGAAGAAGTTCTTCAACGCGATCTCGACATCGGCTCTTTTGTTGAAGTGCTGTCCTCTGAGGAAGTGGTAGAGGGCCGAGAACAAGTGGTAGTCGGAAGGGGCCAAGTCAGGTGAATAAGGAGGGTGAGGTAAGATCGTCCAGCCGAACTTCACCAGCTCAGTCTTCGTCGATCTTGCAGTGTGGGGGCGCGCGTTGTCATGTTGAAAGTAGATACGAGCACCCTGTCCGTACCTATCCTCGAGTTTTGCCTTCAAAGTCTGTAGTTGAGTAATGTAGACATCGGCCGTGATAGTCTTCCCCATCTAAGAGCTCCCAGTGTTCGATCCCATTTACGCTCCACCACACGCACAGCATGATCTTCTTGCCATGAATATCGGGTTTGGGAACATCTGCTGCCTTCTGATCCGCATCGACCCACATGTGCACCCGCTCATTGTTATCGTACCTCACCCACTTCTCATCTCCAGTGACTAGATGGTTCAGCCAATCGGTGTTCCTCTTGAGAGTGAGCAAAGTCATCGACATATCCATCCTCCGATCCATGTCATACTCCGACAGGTCATGGGGAACCCACCTCCCAAGTTTTGGCTTCTTTCCGATTGTCTTGAGTCCCCGGCTGATGGTTGAATAGTCGTGCCCTAAGGTATCCTCTAGATCGCGCACGGTCTGGTAGGGGTCTGCTTCTATCTCGGAACGCAATTGATCCAGATCCAGAGAGTGGGGTCTACCAGACCTCTCCTCATCGGCCAGGGTAAAGTCCTTATTCTCAAACCTGTGGAACCATCTTCTCACAGTCTCGTCAGAGGGTGCATGTGAGTGATAAACATCCACCAGTTGACGATGGGATTCGGGCGGTTTCAAGCCCGACAGGAAGAGAAACAGCATCACGTTCCGAATGTGGTGAGGGTCGGGCACGAAACGATGAGGCATTCTCTCTCAGAGGACTAGAGTGGACTGATGCAAAACATGTTTTTAAGAGAAGGGATGGGCCCCTATCTAGTGTAAACAGAAAGGCAGACAGCGATAACAAATGACTCAGAGGGGTGACGTGAAAGTGTGTACACAAAAAACCACAAGACTTATGCAACAACCTAATAGCCTAATACAACCTAATACTAATACTAGAGATTTTGATATCGTTATCATCGACGGTTCACTGAAACAAATTAAAAATAACACTCACGACATTGCTTTTTAAAGTTAAATTCATAAGGTGTCCATCCCGGAATCGGGAGATGAGATTATTTCCTGCTCACCACATCGTAGTGTCCCAGACTGGAGACGTTGACGATTCTTCCCTCATCTGCCTTTTCGACAAGAGGAAGGAGCAGTTCAGTGAGCAGGAAGGGACCTGTGATAGGTTACTGTATCCCGAGAGGACGACGCGCCTCGTCAAATAAACATTACTTTGTTCACTTCTCATTAATTCACCGAAATACTAAAGATTTTCTTTGTAAGAGTCGTGTGCCATGAATAAATTAATCACCCAAATAGTTCGTTCCCCATGTCATCTCATGACCATCCACTGTCTTCTCGTACTTGCTCGTCAGTAGTCCAGCATTGTTGACGAGAATGTCGATGTGAGACTCCACTGCAAGCTAAACGCTAATAAACACAGTTATTTATTGAATAAAAGAAGACGTGCAAGATATCTGCATATGTTAGTTTGAGTCTCAAACTTTGAGATACAAAGAAAGGAACGCTTTTGCGTGAGGAAACAATAGAAGTGTAGAAAAGCTCACGTTGGGTCATTCTCTCGGCACATTTTCTGATGTTTTCCTTGCTGCTGAGGTCGCAGTTGACGTAGATGAGACGAGAATCATCGCAGCCGGACTGCATATTTGTATATTTAGAAAATGGTTATGATTATGCTAAGACCATCAATGTAATGTAAGAATTTATACAGAAAAATAACGAAACAAATTAAGCGGTGGTTGTTTTATGTTTCAGAATGATCATAAATAACTTTGAGAAACATGAAATTCAGTGTTCGCGAATGGCAAGGTTTAAAAAAATCTTTAAAAGCTGGAATCCACCTTAATCAGCTGCTCCTTGGCTGCTGCAGCCCTCTGCTCGCTGCGACAAAGCATGTACACCTGAGAGGGTGATCTTCGATCTCTGTAAACATGATCGATAACTAGCCTTTGCTCCCCTCTTGTTCAGCTCCCTCACAGTCTCCAGTCCAATACCCGTGTTTCCACCAGTGACGACAGCCACCTGAGAAAGTTCAAAGATGACTCGAAATTATTTATCGATTCCTAACCTTTCCCTCGGCAGATACTTTCTCCGTGAACTGACCGCCCTTGAAATGTCTTCTGAAAATAACAATTCACTGATAGTTGGTGTACTACCCTGTGAAATGATTGAAAGACAATTTTAGGGATGGCCTCGCAAAATGCTTATCTTCGCTCTTTCCTCAACGATCTGATCGGAAAAATGCAGAATGAATGGTCATTTCTTTCTTGCCATCTCTTCTCACTTGACGAACTGAGGGAGTGTGCGGAGTAGGGTTCCGGAATTGGGCGTAATTGGGCATCTTTTGAATCATTTTCGGATATGTTTCATGTACAATATATAGTATGCATATATAGTGCAAATGAAACATACCTGAAAATGATTCAATAGATGCCCAATTACGCCCAATTCCGGAATCCTAGTGCGGAGAAGCGATAACTCTCAGAATGTAAGGAGCAAGATTCACCTTGCGAAGTAGAGTCCAACTGCGCCCGCTGCAGCAATCGCAACGGTCTTGCGGTGCTCACAATGACAATTTTGTAGTTGCATCGCTGAAATTCGATGAATTTCTAACGTACTAATGGGGACAATAAGCAAGTTAGCGTGAGAATTGGCGAAGAAGTAGAGGATTATGCGCTGTTTGCTGTGCTAAAAATATAAAAGTCCAAAATGCGGATTTTCCGATGAACACAAGGAAGAAATCGATAGAAACGACGAAATGGATAACCTCTCATGCGCAGTGCGATGGAAGCATGAGAGGAGAGAGACAGTGAGTGAGATGGCAAAAAACAGTCAGGACATAGATAACAACGAGCAGAAATAGAGCCTAGATGCGCACAACCTTTGTGCGAGGGCAGTGTGCGATTTTGCGCTCGTGCACAAGGTTGACCCAAAAGATATCGTAGGAACATCCTATCTGATATCACACATCTATAATACGAATATGTTTCACAAGTAGCTAATAATAACACCCGATTCGAATACCTCTAGTGCGTGCTCCTTGGATCTTTTAAAAATGAACAAAAGGAAAAAAAAGGTATTCATGTGAAGTCAACACATGGCGCAGAACACGATCATCTGTCTCATCAACAACAGTTTATCCAAATAAATAAGGGCAAATATTAAGACATCATCTTAGGCCACTCCGACCGCCTTCATGCTGTAATCGTAGAGTTGCTTGCACGCCTGATCACTCAGAGCGAGTGGAGACTCGAGCTTTCTTTTACAGTCCTAAGATTTACCGAATTTAAAAATTAGGCATCCTTTGGTTAAAGGCTTCTTTACCGTGAAGTAGTGCCCAGACACGCCCTTCAGTTCGGCTGATAGAGCGCAGTAGAGGGTGGTCTGGGCGCCGTCCTTCCACGATTTGAGGAAGAAAGACCTGCATTGTTTATTTAATTTTTTTTTGAATTTCCTTGAAATGCTTACCTCTCATTGGTCGGAGTAGAGTTTTCAAGCTTTCTAATATACGTGAAACGCAAAAATAACTAGTTGAAAAATCTGCACTTACGCTGCGCCCATGAGGAAACGAGCGATGACTCCCTGATCTCGGAATATCTCCGTTGCGATTCCACCTGAAATATGGATTGATCTTTGATCTGTATGCACAAACACTGTTGATCTTTGATCTTTCGCGTACCAGGATGGAGCGAGTTGATCGTTACGGTAATGTTTCCCTTGGCGCGTAGGCGGTGCGTGAGCTCGCGAGCGTGCATCACCTGCCATTAGATTAATGTAGCTACCGTAACTCATTTACTTTCAGCAGCTACAGTAATTCGTTTGTACTTACACTAGCGAGTTTCGACTTGTTGTAAGTGAGATGGGATAGGCTTGTGTCGAACTGATCCTCGTTGTCGATTGTTCCGAGGTCAAGAGGAGGGCTCTGCAATGGTACATTGTTTTCAACGTAATCTCAGATCACTAGTTAATGATAAAATCAATATTATTGTAACAGTTAAAGGAGGAGTAAACTCAAAATTAATTTTTTCAAGCTATCACGTGCACGGCCTAGAGCTTCATAACGATATGAAGCTCCGAAATTTTCACATTGATAACTCCATTCCGAACAGAGTTATAGCTAGTCGGCTGGGAGCCAGATCAGGAAAAGCTCAGGGAAGGGGGCGAGATAGCACGCGACTTGAAGAGTGTTTGCATTTACTCCTCCTTTAAGTTACACGATATTTTCGAGTACCTAGTGCAACTCAAATAGAGTTGGCTTCGCAAGACATTTCTCTCGTAATTATCCTTGCTTTATCGCATTAGAAGAGAACAGAGTTAAAGGAGAATTAAATGCAAACGCGCGTACGGTTAGAATATGTTTCAACTAGGGACGCACTCTCTTCAAGTCGCGTGCTATCTCCCCCCCTTCCATGAGCTTTCCCTGATCTGGCTCCCAGCCAACTAGCTATAACTCTGTTCGGAATTGAAATATCACTGTGAAAATTTCGGCTCTTCTTATCGTTGTGGAGCTCTAAGCCGTGGATGTGATAGCCTTAAAAATGAATTTTGAGGTTACTCCTCCTTTAAGAGATTTTGTTGCTCAGTCATTCCTAGTTCTCGGGCAGCAGTTTCCATAACGAATTCAACTCACTCTATAGTGTCCCATGCTCGACACATTTACTATCCTTCCCTCTTCGGCTTTCTCGACCAGTGGGACGAGGATGGAGGTGAGCAGGAAGGGACCTAAAACGGGAAGATGATGCAGAACGAAACAATCGAACAATTTGTGTTTCACAGTCGTATTATTGAGACTGAAAGGAAAGGCATTCTCCATTCTCCATTCTCCATTCTCCATTCTAGCGCTCGTGATGGGCGGTCGTCCCTGACCCCGCTCTTTTCCGACCTAGTTTGGGGAATCCTCTCCCGTCAGCTTGGGCAACCCGGAGAGTATCGCCTACTTGGTACACTTTAAGAGGAGGAGCACGGACGGATTTCCATCGTCTCGAGTGATCTACCGTCAAGAAAGCCCCGCTGTCTGCGTTGTGAGTTCCTAACCGGCGCAAGTCAGGTGTTCGGCGGCAGGATGATTTACTTCGATGCTCAACGGAGATCCGTCACGATCGTCCCTACAGTTGACCAGAGAAGCCAAAGAAGATCCCATCCCTTGACCTAACGACGCTCTGAGACCGAAGATCCCCATTCCTTCCACACTGAAGTCACCCTCCTGCAGGACCATTGTGCCTGACGTCAGGATAAATATGATGAAAATATATGATATGATGAAAGGCAAGTGGATTGATCGCTTCCACTGTCAATATTAAAAAAAACTTTTAAAAAAAGAATTTCTGTCCTTAACAAGGATATCATTTATTGAATTTTTAAAAAAATATCGCTTCACCCAAATAATTCGTTCCCCAGGTCATCTCGTGTCCGTCTTTCGTCTTCTCGTATTTACTCATCAGCAATCCCGCGTTGTTGATGAGAATATCGATTTTTGGTACGACTGAGATAAAATATGAAAATCAGCTTTAGATCAGTTCCATCATAAGCTACACAACCAATATTAAATTCACATAAACTTACGTTGATTCAGTTTCTCGGCGCATTGTCGAATGTTTTCCTTGCTGCTGAGGTCACAGTTGACGTAGATGAGACGAGAGGAATCGCAGCCGGACTGCATATTTAGTTAGATATTTATTTTACTTATTTGGACGTAATACTGACTCTGAATTTAGTCAATAATTCAAGATCTCGAAAATTCTTACGAGAGCAATATGTTTCACAAAACTTACAAACAGGAATTGAAACTAGTGGGTTCGTTGAAATGCCCATCTCATTGTTTAAAAATAAAATAACTACTACCTTGACCAGTTCCTCCTTTGCAGCGGTAGCTCTCTCCTCGCTGCGACACAGCATGTACACCTGCAGATGATTGTTGTTCTTTGATCTCTGATCTACCATTAAAAACGTTCTACAAGTAGGGGCGGCTCTCTTCCTTTTATCAGACCAGGGAGAACATGCGGAGTGCAGAGAGTAATTTAAAGTTAGATATTTCTAGCGAATACTCACCTTGGCTCCTCTTCGGTTGAGTTCTCTGACTGTCTCCAGTCCGATTCCCGTGTTTCCTCCAGTGACAACAGCAACCTGGGAGAGATGAAAGATCAATGAGTACACTGTACGGTTGTCTATCCGGAATGCAATTCGTAATTTAACAAATAGAGCCAATTCAACACCCAGTCGAGACATAATCGTGTTGAGAAAATGCGATCAAACGAGTACCTTTCCAACCGCGGAAACATGCTCCGTGAATTGTCCCCCTCGGAAGTATTGTCTGAAAAGAGATTCAATGGACTATTCATTAAGATTGCCGCATATTGATGATAATAAAAGCATAGATAGATTTCTCACCTCGTAAAATAGATTCCGACAGACCCTGCAGCAACTGCAACAAGAGCTTTCCTTGTACAGGTGCGGCTGAGTCGCTGCATCACTCAATGCTTGCCTGAAACGCAAAATGGCTAGAAAAAAGCAAAACGATCTAGTGCTTTGTTGTAGTCTTTCGTATGATGAAAGATGGAGAGACATTGATAATACATCCACAACAGGCTGAGGAAAATCGAGAACAACAACAGATCTAAAAACGAATAAAAATCCATTGTCCCAGAAAGGATTGATGAACTCTGACCGGGATGATAAGTAATCAGTTCAAAAGTAAAGTATGCAAATATACAGCATTTCGTGCCATTTAATGAGGAGACTACACTTGCTAACACAGATTGCGAAAGGCACAAGTGATAAGCAACTGATGAAAGCGGACAGAGAATGCGCCCAGTTTCTTACACCTGAAAGAATGCTGTCTGTTGAGGGATAATTCAGAAGTTGCAAAAAAGGTCAACTGCGAAATTTCAGTTGCATTGCATTCGAATTGGAAGCCGAAAAATGTATTCATGTGAGATGAACACATATTTTGGCATTGAATCATCCTCAATTGAAATTCTTTATTGTACAAATACAAAAGATCGTATCGTAAATGCACTGTTTTCTCAAATCAATCCGACCGCTTTCATGCTGTAGTCGTAGAGTTGTTTGCAAGCGAGATCATCCAAGGCGAGGGGCGACTCCGCCTTTCGAGCGCAATCCTGGAAAATTTGAATACTCCAATAAGTCCAATAAGTCTAATGAAGAGCTGTTGGCATCTTGACCTTCCTTACGGCATCATCAAAAGATTTAAACAATTCGCCTAACCCATGACAATAAACACGGAGTATTGTTCCATCCATTAACGGCTAGAGGATATACAAATGGATATTCCTTTCATGACGTTGCACAATGTTAGCTTGTATCTGTACCGAAAAATATTGTCCCGAAACGCCTTTCAAATCATTTGAGAGAGCGCAGTAGAGGGTGGTCTGGGCTCCGTCCTTCCATGATTTCAAGAAAATTGACCTATAAATCCAGGAAGATCTGATTTTGATAGTTTTTTCACAATAAGCTACTACACCATTGACGATTTGGTTGAAACGCAAGATATTCATTGCTTGAAACTTATTCAAACAAATGTCCGGATAAAAGGATGAGATGACTATTTTACGCACGCTGCTGCCAAAAACAAGCGTGCAGCACCTTGATCACGGTACAAGTCTGTGGCGATAACTCCTGAAACGATTGTTGATCGTTGTTCTTTGCATCTCAATCACTGCATGGTGAAATGCACCGTGAACTATTCAAATTAGTATAATTGTTGGAAATGCACGTCATTTATAGCTTGGATATTTGGAACAGCGCCGATGTAAATCAAAACTCACCAGGGTGAAGCGAATTGACGGTTACTGTAGTATTTCCCTTGGCCCGTAATCGACGAGTGAGCTCGCGAGCGTGCATCACCTGCAAGGATACTGTAGCTACCGTATTCGCAGTTATTGATTGCAGTCACTCTGTATTACATCTTCACTCACGTTAGCCAACTTAGACTTGCTGTATGTGAGTCGCATGAGGCCTGAGTCGAATTGGTCTTCGTCATCTATTCTTTCGAGGTCGAGAGGGGGGCTCTGCGATCGAAATAGTTGAATAAATATCACGCCACTCACGTAAGGATCGATCAACGTGTCGGATTAGCAGAAAAATCAAAAACAAGTTTCCATCAGTTTTGACATCCCCTAGCATGTTTCATCACATCCACAACTTATGAATTAACCATCTCAAGTTATACGGCCCCGGCACCATGTCGTTAGTGTTGGTGCCTCACTTTGATCAGCGTTTACTCGACTCCTGTGCAATTTTAGATGAAATGTTCCCCTGGGTGACCCCCACTCATTTTTCGAGTTATATCGATCTATCCAAACTAGACCTCATGAAAGTGAGTTTTAACAGCGCTATGATTAAGGACGTGTTTCTCGAAAGTGTAGGCAAAGGCGCAAATTTATTTTTCAGAGCGAAAAGATCTTGACGAGAGCTTTGAAATGAGTGGTTTACGGTTTTTTTACATCCAGGCAAAAATGTGCTATGAAACACATATTTATTTGAAATGTCTCCCCTCATTTTGCTTTGCGCCTGAAAATTCGGGCGGTCTACGTCGAATAAAATGACTTCAAATCATCTCGGAACTGGAAAGGGGCATAGCACATTTTTGCCTGGATGTAAAAAAACCGTAAACCACTCATTTCAAAGCTCTCGTCAAGATCTTTTCGCTCTGAAAAATAAATTTGCGCCTTTGCCTACACTTTCGAGAAACACGTCCTTAATCATAGCGCTGTTAAAACTCACTTTCATGAGGTCTAGTTTGCATAGATCGATAGAACTCGAAAAATGAGTGGGGGTCACCCAGAGGAACATTTCGTCTAAAATTGCACAGGAACCGAGTAAATACTGATCAAAGTGAGGCACCAACACTAACGACATGGTGCCGAGGCATTGGGAATGGTGATATGGATATGAGATCTTCAGGGTCTCCCATAAGGAGATAGACCTACCCAAATCTCGAAAAACATCAGACTCAACAATTTGGCCTAATCCGAGAAAATTGAGAATCAGGTCGATTCTTAGGTGAGAGGCGTGATATGAGCGCATTATGGTAAAATCGTTAATGGCAGTTTATTTCATCAGTAAATAATGTGACCTATTTTAAATGCCTGCAACTCACTCGATAATGGGCGATACTCGACACATTAACAATCCTTCCATCCTCGGCTTTCTCCACCAACGGAAGGAGGATTGCTGTTAGGAGGAGAGGGCCTGGAAGAATGCGAGATCATTGTATGTTTCACAATTAATACTTGAGCATGGATAGACACTGAATTCGATGTCGTGTACGATTCTGAGGAGTAATTTTTAAAAAAAATTTTTGACCTAGGAAAAGAAAATAAGCGGTCTTTTGCAAATGCAAAATAGTTTGCATGTAGCTATCATCCAATTCTCTTGTTCCGTCTAGCCAGTGAGAGAGTATGAGAAATAGAGAAAGCCAATCAACTCTAAATCGATAGTCATTGCCTGGGTTGGAATCAACTCTAAATCAACTCTAAATCGATAGTCATTGCCTGGGTTGGAAAAATTTGGAAAGAGAGCGGAAGCGCGTATCGGTTTCTATATCATGTCTCGAATTGCCAACCCAAATTATTGATGTGCGAAGCATCGATTGATTTCAGTCACGATTTAAAAACTCTTGCTTGTCTCACCCAAATGGTTGGTTCCCCATGTCATCTCGTGGCCGTCCTTCGTCCGCTCGAATCGATCCATCATCACACCAGCGTTGTTGATGAGAATGTCGATGTGCGATTCGACTGAATTATTATTGACTCATTTTTTTAAACCAGGAAATATCTTGATATTACATTTGCCAAAAACATACGTTGCTTCAATTCCTCTGCGCATTTCCTGATGTTTTCCTTGCTGCCGAGGTCGAGATTGACGTAGATGAGACGAGAGGAATCGCAGCCGGACTGTGAAACATAATTGGGAAATTTGTTTAAAAAATGTAAGTTTCACGATTGTATTAAGTGTGATTCAGTTAGAGCAAGATCGATTCCTTTTCAATATTCAATTCAACAAATGCTCACCTTGACCAGTTCCTCCTTCGCAGCAGCAGCCCGCTGCTCGCTGCGACACAGCATGTACACCTAGAACAGAGATCTTTGAACTTTTATGCTATCAAATATCATGTTTTTGCTACCACTACGATAAGCCGTCTGGCAACTTGTCATGATAGCTTACGTAGACAGATCAGAGTGTGACCTTTCATCTTTACCGTGGAGCATTTTGAAACATACCTTGGCTCCTCTCCGATTCAGTTCCCTAACAGTCTCCAGCCCGATGCCTGTGTTTCCGCCAGTTACGATGGCCACCTGAGAGAGAGAGCACAAATCACCAACTCCTAATCTAATTCGAACCTTTCCAATCGCCGATACATTCTCTGTGAACTGACCGCCTCGAAAATATTGCCTGAAACGAGAGAGCCAAGATATTCAGAAATTTTGCACTCACAATGGTAGTATCCTCTCTAACCGCTCAAACTGATTCTGCGTGGGTTGGTCAGATCAGCTAGACCACGCGAAATGAAATGTGATGTCTAACCATCTAATACAGGTCTTTTTACCTCGTGAAGTAGAGTCCAACTGTGCCCGTTGCAGCTGCAGCGAGAGCTTTCTTGCAATTACAGTTGAGTCGCTGCATAACTGAAAGGTATTTTTTGTAAAATTGGGGAGAGTAAAAGCGGAATGAATGGTAGGGGAAATTGCAAAGAGATAAAGGTAACTCGTGTGGTTACTCAGGGAAAAGGTGGGAGCACTGCAGGATACCCACTGGGGAAAACTCTATTCGGGGAGGTGACAAAACGTGAACCGACAAAACGGAAACAATTCACAGCTCCCTCGGGATTCGAAGTAGGGACTTAGGAGTTGTTGCACTGTTACCAGTATACTCTAAACTACACCACCCTGTTTAGATCCTCTAACTATGTGAACTTCAGTTTCTCTCACTACCAACGTATAGGGTTCATGATCCAAAATTGGCAATTTGACTGAAAAATCTTGGTTAGATAAACACAAAGCACAGTGTTCAAACTATATTATAGTATCTCGGTAAATACTCTAACCGAGCAGCTGGGATATCGATTGGTTACAGCATCTTATGATTATCTAATCATGATTTTCCACTAAAATTCCCAATTTTGGACCATGAACCCTATACGTTGGTGGTGATAGAAACTCAAGTTCACATAGTTAGAGGATCTAAACAGGGTGGTGTTGTACACTGGTAACAACGCAACAACTCATAAGTCCCTACTTCGAATCCCGGGGAGCTGGCGATTTGTTTACGTTTTGTCGGTTCACGTTTTGTCGCACGCCCCTCTATTCCCAATGAAGGGACTTCTCAGTGGTATTACTTTTATGCGATGATCCTTTTCGGATCCGGACATCTAAAGGAATACAGACAAGGATAGCATAGCATAACATGAGGCAGCTTGGAGATTTGTATATACATTACCACTTCTTATTGCAATTTCTACTCTCATTCTCCATGCTACACTATCAGAAAGAGATCCGTAGCTGACCAGTTCCGGTCATATCGTAGGTTTTTCCCCCGTTATATTAGGTTGGTAAGAAAGTTCTGTCGCATGTTACATATTTTACATTTTGGTGTATACTTCCCTTCGAAGTTGATCAACCTAAGTACGATCTTCAGATGATTAATAGTGCTTGGTTACTCTTTCAAGAAAACGTTATCACAGTGTTTTCCAATTACTAATTCTGGCGCAGTCGACTGCCAAATTCAGTGAAATTGATGGTCAGCCATAAAATTTATTTGATCATGGTTGAAAGAAGAAGCGTGATATGTACATAACTAACCCACTATTACAAAGTGCAACAATGGAACATGCTTTTGAGTGTGTAACTATGAGAACGCCTCTTTATGCCTACCTGGGATCAGCGCTAATTCTGAAAATTACACTACATTGATTTTTGTTGATAAGCATTTCACATCCCTGAAGATTTTGCGGTTGGCCTAACAAGATCAAGTGTTGTGGTAGTGAAGTACACGACATACTTAGTGTTTACTTTAAATTTGAGAGTGGTCCACCTAACTGTTTGTAAGCCACAGTTTTCCAAAGGCTGATGCTTAAATATGATCGTTGAAATCGGCCTTTTTTGCAATCTACAGCTTCACACACATCTCGAATGCCGAATGTTGTGTGATAATATGTAAGTACAACTCTATTGCTATCACACATCAAAGGAGTAGAAGCAGTTGCTAGCTCGTATTAAAACGGTAGAGTTCAAAAAATAACACACACAAATCGTCATTTTCCGAATATTCGAGATTTTCTTTATTTACTCGCTTTAAATGCGAACTAGGATCGACTTAAACCAGATGTTGTATACTACTTATGTCACTTAAAGTTATGTTAAATTGGATTTCCAGACAAGCAATGCAGTCGAGAAAAAATGGAAAAATAATGCGCGACAGAACTTTCTTACCAACCTAATACTTCTTTCCCCAACCCTGTAAGGAAGGAGAAGTCAGATATTTATGTGGCTAAAACACACTTCATTCCAATTGCTCAAGGGTGTATTCCATACTTTATACTTCTTACAAATAAAAACGAATATTTAATCACAGGTCTTGCCTACACGATCACATAGTCGAGAGCCTTTTATTGCCTTTTATTTATCACAAGTTGATCACCGTAACCAGGGTTTCTATGATATCGATCAATGGTTTTTTAATCAGAGCAGCTAGGACAATCACACAACATTACGAAACTATTTAAAATCACAGAATGAATAGACAGGACTGCAGGAATACCGGTAGACTCAGTCCCTGGAATCTAGGCCAATCCGACAGCCTTGAGACTGTAATCGTACAGTTGCATGCACGCCAGGTCGTCCATGGCCAGAGGCGCTGCCTTCTTGGACGCGCAATCCTGGAAATATGCACTTCCCCACTGTGTTTTAACGGCCGAACAAATTTTGAACGTTAGTGCCAAAACTGTTTTGTCCATTTCTCTGCGCTGTCTTTGTCTAACTCACCTCCATTTTTACTCATATATTCTAAAATAAGTGATGAAAGAAAAAAATAGATTTCAAACAAAAATATTAAAATCTAACCGAGAAGTACAGCCCCGAGAAGCCCTTCAGCTCAGTCGATAGGGCGCAGTAGAGGGACGTCTGGGCTCCGTCCTTCCACGTTTTCATGAAGAAGGCACTGCATTTTTCAGGCTTTCCAATTTTTATTTTTAGAAGAGGATGCCTTCTTACGATTGGCCACAGAAATATACTTGCGAATTCAAATATCCGTGAAACGCAAAAAATCCAAGTAATTCTAATTTTTCGAGTTCTTTGAAACTTACAGCAGAACGAATGCGGCCTTGAATAAGAGGTTGAGGTGGCGGGATAGCTCGGTCGCGATGCCTCCTGGGGAATATTGATGATATTCGATTTTAAATCTTTGAACTCTCCATTCCATTTTTTCGTCTGTTCTCAGCTAATGTAATAAGAAACAGAATCGTTGAAAAACTGGGACGGTCTTGATCTCTGATCTGTTCTAATGTTAGCAGTGTTATGTCGAACAATGCATGCTATCTGGATTAATCTTTGATCTTTGTCCAATCAGCCGTACCAGGATGCACTGCATTCACGGTGACGGTGGTGCTGCCCTTCGCGCGCAGTCTTCTCGTCAGTTCGCGAGCGTGCATCACCTGCAAGGTTATTGTAGCTACCGTATTATCCGTTATACCGTATTTGCTACAGTACGACTCAAAAATCAGTTTGTGATTCGCACTCACATTGGCCAGTTTGGACTTGGTGTAGGCCACTCCGGCGTTGAAGTCGATGTTATCATCGATTGAAGCGAGATCGAGTGCCGGACTCTGCAAATGCAATCGATTACGAAGGGATAGACGTGCATTTTGACAAGCCGGGATCTTCGATCAAGATGTACGAAATGAGACGAAATGAGATTCGACGAAATGAGACTAAAGCGCCAAACCGGTACGAAATTATTATATTTTTGTGTGTTCTATCTCATGTAATTGAAAGGAACACAAACTCTAATAGTTCTAATTGTTCTCATTTGGGGAATGTGGCATTTTTTCATATCTGAATCTCTTCTCGTCGTCAAGCCTGAACAACTTACATAGTAGGAAGCGAGACTAGACACGTTGACGATCCTGCCCTCCTCGGCCTTCTCAACAAGAGGAAGGAGCAGTTCGGTCAGAAGGAAGGGACCTGCGAAGAGAATTGCCGTGGTTCACATTATTAAACCGTTTTTTCGTTGGTTCGGCTAGTTTGCGTTTCTCTGAATTTACGAATAAGAAGAGCATTTAATGGAGCAGTGGTCTCATCAGTGCCTTCATAAAAAACAAAACTATCTGAATCCTAAATGAAGTGATAATGATGAAACATATAACAACCAGCAAGTTGTCCAACACTTTGTCTTTTAGAGTTACAAGGAATGGCCGGGAGGGTAGGTTGGAGTTTTAGAATGAAACATATCCGGATCGAAAAGAATAAAAATTCTAAGAACTTCAACGTTTTTCATATCTGCTGAGGGCCTCGATGGATGTCTGCGCTCACAGTGGGGAGAGGTGCAAAATCGTCAATTTCTCAGCCTATGTGCTGAAATCCCACTACAACCCAACCGCCCACAGAAGCCCTCAGCAGATATGAAGAAGTTCTTAGAATTTGACCTTCTTGCGATACCAATTGCACAGCGTGTCAGAGGGGGGATGAAAGTTCATTTGCGTGGCAGATCTATTTTCCGATCGAACTCACCCTTTCACTGTGTCTCATTATCGACTCTAGAGTCGGTTGATGGAAAGTCATCCTTAATTTTGAAAATAATGGACAAAATATATTATCGACATTGCGAAACATATTTGGAATCTTTGATATCATCGAAAGTTTGAGAAAATAAGAAAGAAACGATCGTTAATGACCACTGAAACATAATTAAAAGGATATTTAATCAAAGGGGAGACATGATTGGTTCTTCTGCTTTGATTGAAACACACTTTAAAAGGCATTGAAACGGCTTAAAAACATCAGTTCGTACCAGTCAAATTAGAACTCCTCAGAGCAGAGTTATGCTATCGATATGGCGTTTGTGCAGAAAATTACCAAAAGACTTTCTCCACAATTTGTAGTTCTTCGATTTTCGGATTTCGATCTCATTCGGCAACAGCATTAAAAAATACCACAAAATCAGACAAAAACAGCTGTTTTTGGCACTTCAGAGAGAACTCCTCGAAGGAGAGTGAAGCTATCGACATGGCGTTTGTCCACAAAGTTGCATAAAGACTTTCCGCACATTCTGTAGTTTTTCGATTTTTAGATTTCGGACTCGTTTAGTAGCAGCGCGCACAAATCGACGGAAAAACTGCTTTCGACGCCGCTTATTCCTCCCGTTAATCCGAGAATGAGAGGGATTGGATCTGCCACGCAAATGAGCTTTTTTTCCCTCTCTGACACGCTGTGCGATTGGTCTCGTTCTGCAAATCCAACCTACCCTCGCGGCCATTCCTGGTTAGAGAAACGATAACACATATCTTTATTTGTATCTTCATTCTACGCACACTTTCGCCGATCTAAATGAAGATAATTACTAACTCGGTCGGTATGAGCTACATAAATTACCCGCCACGACCATGTGCCCCGAGGCACATCGTAAGAATTCCGATTATCGGACTCACCGAGATAATTCGTTCCCCACGTCATTTCATGACCGTCCTTCGTCTTCTCGTATCCTCCCATCCACACTCCAGCATTGTTGACGAGAATGTCGATGTGGGATTCGACTGATCATAAATATTATAATATTTATTTTGTTTTGGAGTTGCAGAGGCTCCTACGATTAAATTGCAAAATTCGATCTGTATTCACAGTAATGATGAAGCATATTCAAAAAAAGTGTCAGACAATGACATTCACTGTCGTGTGATTGTCAAGTGTATTAATTTCAATTTCTCAACTTGGTATTGCGCGGAATTAATATTTTGTAAAAAAAGAGATGGGGAGCGATGGACTCGAACCAATCCAGTGAAATAATTTACGTTGTTTCATTTTCTCGGCGCATTTCCTGATGTTTTCCTTGGTGCCGAGGTCGCAGTTGACGTAGATGAGACGAGAGGAATCGCAGCCGGACTGAATCACCATCTCTGTATATTTTGAACGCGCTTTAGTGCCCACAACCATTGTCGAATTCCTCTTTAGTTACCGCAAAATTCAAACTTATTTGCTTTATGTTTCACGATCATCATAATTGACTTGGACATCATGTAATCTCGATTTGCTGTAGATGATTCCAAGAAAAATACAAATAGAAAAATATAGCTTACCTTCACTAGTTCCTCTTTAGCAGCACCAGCCCGCTGCTCGCTGCGACAAAGCATGTATACCTGAGGGAGTGATCTTTGTCCAGTTTGCTCTGTTTCTCCTTTTGTCATCCGTAGTTGTGGGTGCCGAACATTTAGTTTAACTGTGAAGAAAATTCTTTTGCATTTGGTTAGTTTGATGATATTACGTCATCAAATGCTCAATTTTATTTTTAATGCCCTACACCTTCCCCTTCCCCTTCTTGTTGAACGATCTTTGATCTGTCGAAATACACTCTGATACCTTGGCTCCTTTCTTGTTGAGTTCCCTCACGGTCTCCAGTCCGATTCCCGTGTTGCTGCCAGTGACGACAGCCACCTGGGAGAGATCGAAGATCAATCAACTTATTCAGTGCTTTTGAGTAATCTAAGCTAACATTAACAATGGTGAGAAAACATAAATAAAAAATCATCATTCTAATCTGTACCTTTCCTCTGGCAGATACATTCTCCGTGAACTGGCCGCCCTTGAAGTATTTTCTGCAATAAATTTAGGGGTTCACATCTGTAAACTTGAAGGGAAAATATTTTGAATGAGGGGCTCATTTGGGCTCCACTTGCAAACAGGATAAAGTGTAGTCAAGCGTGTTTTCCTATTTTTCTCCTTTCTCTAGCCCCATTTGAATGGCAAAAATTGTGCGTACAAAAGCGTGCGCTTTCGATTTCGCCAACACATGATGGTGGGTGGGGGGATGATGATACATAGGGGGAACTATACGCGTCATTTCCCCCTTTTCATTTCTTCATTCAAGAAACAAAAGAAGGGAAAATGTGTTGCCAGAAAAGCCCAGATTAGAACGAATGGGAGAGCATTCGTTTTTATGAGAGTCAGACAAATTGGTGGCAAAAGAAGAAAGGTTCACCTCGCAAAGTAGACTACGATGAGGCCAACTGCTAGAATGGCGGGCGTTGAGCAGTTGCAATCAGTCATTCTGAGGAAGGAGAAATTGTCAATTTACTAGACTAAAACTATCGAATAGTGTGGAAAATTCGAACGAAAACGATCTTCAAAGAAGTGAACCAAACAATGAATGGGAATTGGTCGAATCGCAACGGAATTGTAGTCTAGAAATGCGAATCGCGTCCTCACGTGGCACACGTTGTGAAAATATATACAATAGGCCAGTCAGATCACTTCTCCTAGAATTTTACAGCCATAATCATGCGACTCATTACCATTTGGCAAAAACGAGACACAATGGAAAGTAAAGCGAGGATACAATCGTTATTGACTGACGGAGCGATGTGGACGAAAAAAAAAACGTAGCGAGAAGACGCATTTTGTTATCTCTCTTTGAGTGAGGGGGAGAGAGAAAGATAGAAATAAGAGGAGAGAGGCAAGAGGGAAAGAGGAGGGATGTTTGTTTCATGCTTGGCAGAGGGTCGAGCGACTCCTCGCTTTATTTCTCTTTCTCCCTATTCCCGCCCTGTCTCTTTCAGCCTTCCAAAACAGAGAGAGAGAGAAGGAAAAAGAGAAAGCAGAATTTAGAAGGTGAGATCATTGCTTTGTTAGAGAGAACGGAAGGAGGAGAAAGACTCTCCTCAATTCGTGCCACTTTATCGCCTACCTAGGAGAGTCCACTATACACTAAACACAAAATGCGTCCAATCTTTCACAAATCTTCTTATTTTGTGATGTTCTCTGCGTTGCACTGGGAATTTGGAAATGATGACAAATAAACAGATTTCAAGAGCAAAAATATCTTGAGTAATTTACACAACCTTGCACTAACCGATGGTTAAAGTATGAGTGTTTCACCGAGAAATAAACAAATGATAAGCCGAATGGCATCTTTGATTCGCTTGATCGTTCGATGTGTAGTTCGTAATCAAATACAATTTATACATTTGACGTTGTGCTGATGTTAAATACGAGCATTTTATCATTTACTCATAAAAGGAAACAAAATTGCGATAAGATTTACAGGAAAAATTGCAAGAAAAATTATCTTTCCTAAGCCAGTCCGACTGCTTTCAAGCTGTAATCATATAGTTGCTTGCAAGCGAGATCGTCCAGGGCGAGAGGAGATTCTTCCTTTCTGGCGCAATCCTGAAGAGCTGCCATTACTGCGATGAATTTCGCTGATTTTGTCAGTGTAGTAAAATGCACAGCCGAAAGTTCTATCATAATTATTTAGTTGATTTACTAGGTTAATGAAGGAGTAACACGAAAGGTTAATTCAATGAGTCATTCTAATGAGTGAAATACTGTTTCCCACTGCGAGCGCAATACATACGTGGTTTGGACTTCATAATTGTTACCACTTCTTTCATTACTAGACCAAAATAGAAGCATACCGAGAAGTACCGCCCAGACACGCCCTTGAGATCAGCCGAGAGAGCGCAGTAGAGAGAGGTCTGAGCCCCGTCCTTGCACGTTTTCATGAAGAAGACACTGCATTGTATTCGTTTTAATTTTTGTTGCGTCTGAATTCCCCTAATCTAATGGTTTTTTTGTGAATTTTCAACGAATTGTGGTATCGGTGAAAGGCAAAAAATTCCAGTCAACTGAATTCTTGGAAACATTTCAAGCTTACGCACAACTTTTCGCTTACTATTTTGTTTCTGTTGTGGTTCAACACTGTTTAAAATACGATGTAATGATTATATCGATGATTTCCCCTTTTTGATCTCTCTAGATAATTACCAAAATTACAACACATTGAAAATTTTCACATTTTCCTTTGTTTTTTTCGTTCACAAATCTATTTCGATTCGGTTATGCTTCGGCACTTTTTTTAATACCTTGCATATATTACGCTGACGATTTTTCTTTTTCGATCGATTAAAACAAAACATACAAGACAATCTGGAAGATCTTGTAGCCGAAGCCAAGATTGCGCAGCAGCTCTGTTACGATGACTCCTGAATGAAGATTAAGATCTTTGAGCTTTGACTCTTGAATGTCCAGTATTTTGTCACAAATGGGCATCTCACGTACTCTCTTACTACGATTGCTAGATCCTTCGCTCTCTATCACTGGCTCTATTGATCTTTGATCTTTCACCTGGATGGAGCGAGTTCACGGTCACGGTAGTGTTTCCCTTAGCTCGCAGTCTCCTCGTCAGTTCGCGAGCGTGCATCACCTTCAAGGGTACTGTAGCTATTGTAATAATCAGTTTGTGATCCCTTTTTTTTTTCATTTTTCATACTCTGACTACGGTAGACTTTTAAAACCTCATGTCTTATACTACCTGGAGCATTACTATAGCTACAGTGCTCTGACATGCAGTTGTGATCCCACAGATATGGCTACGGAAATCTAAAGCTCACATTTGCCAACTTGGATCGATTGTAGGCCATCGAAGTATCGTAGCCCTCATTCGAGTCGATGGCGGAAACGTCCAAGGGGGTGCTCTAGAAGGAATTTCGTTGATTCGCTTTGAATTAGGATGACTTTTTTTATTACGTGTACTCTCATCAGTCAAGCGAAAAATAATAAATTTTTCATTGGGCATTGCTTGCGAAGCTATCTCTAAGTAGTACTTCTCTTTTCGTTGTCGAATGTTCTACTCAAATCGGTCGAATGTGCATTGAACTCTCAATAGCTCTCGTCTATAGAATCAGTTGAAATCTAACCGAAGCATGCAGCAGACTGGAGACGTTGACGATTCTTCCCTCGGGCGCCTTCTCGACCAGCGGCAGGAGCAGTTCAGTGAGCAGGAAATGACCTGGAAAATAGAGGTGTGATTAGAAAGGTTTCCTATAAATTCGTCCTTCCGTTTTTTTTTTCGCAACGTGGAGGGTTCACTCCGTATTTTGAAAGGCGAATTTCATTTGTATAATTTTGAAAAATGAAATGTGCTTCACAATTATTTTGTATTAATATTTTTCTCGTTGGAATGATTTCGTGGCGATTTCGTGTCTAATACAATTTATAAAGTTATTTGAACGCCCTAATTCACTGGTTCATGCCAAAGTCTACATATTTTTTTCTTGTTCACTCGTCGATTCGCCATTACTAGTGAATAGGCTTCCAATGCTCGCAATCTATCGTCACGTTTAGAATGGCCTAGCAATGAACTATCCACTTTCTACTTAACCGATTTGAACGATGAGAGAGCACGCAGAATGAGCAAAGAACTTTCTTGAACGTGATCCCAAGTTACGACTCACCCAGATGATTGGTTCCCCAGGTCATCTCATGCTCGTCCTTCGTCTTTTCGTATCCTCCCATCCACACTCCAGCATTGTTGATGAGAATGTCGATGTGGGATTCCACTGAATCTTTTTCATCAGATTTTTCTTAATTTCCCGCAGAAAACTCCTCATATCGAATTGTAGAAGACAAACTGGTTTCATAATAATTGTGAAGCATAATACAAATAATTCCTTTGGTGTGAAAATCAAATGGGCACCCAAATATCGCGTCATTAACTTTTTGAATGACCACAAATGGTGCTGATGACGAAATCATTGAAAACAACGAGTGAAATTATGCTCAAAATTAGAGTACAATTTGAAGGAACTCACGTTGGCTCAGTTTCGAAGCGCATTTTCTGATGTTTTCCTTGCTGCCGAGGTCGCAGTTGACGTAGATGAGACGAGAGGAATCGCAACCGGACTGCAAAAGTATTATTGGACAATTTATGTATATGGCTAGAAATTCGATTCCCATTTCCATCAATTTTTCAAAAGAGAAAACAATTGTAGGGGCATTTATTTGTGTTTCACAGTTTCTTCAAGTAAAGACAAATTCTTATCCCGATACTTGTGTAGATATCGTCGGTCACATAGAAAAACAATAAAATGTATTCTAACGAGAAAAATTAATGCTGCATGTTAGCTAACCTTAACCAATGCTTCCTTAGCAGCAGCAACCCGCTGCTCGCTACGGCACAGCATGTACACCTGAGAGAGAAAACCGTTGAGATTTTGATCTGTCTCAGCAAGTTGCTAACAATTTTCGATCAATGAAATCACCGAAGTAAGAAAATGAACAATGATTACGAAATAACAAGACTTCAGTATGTTAACGAACTTTACAGGATACCGGCAGGATCCTACCCATTTTTAGAAACAAAAAATCACCTTAGCTCCTCTCAGGTTCAATTCCTTCACGGTCTCCAGTCCGATTCCCGTGTTGCCTCCAGTGACCACGGCCACCTGACAAGGATTTGAAATAGAAGAGCAAAGAACATAAGTTAGCAATCAAACATTATCCAATTAATTGAATGAAACTGCATATGAAAAGCTGCTTACCATATCACATTACACGACCTCTCAGATAATTAGTCATAACACTATCATGCTTCGCTATTCAGTGCTAGTCATGGTTACTTCGATTCATTACTATTGTCGCCGTAGCCTACTATATATATATCATCCTTAGCGTACCTTTCTTCTGGCAGACACTGCTTCCGTGAACTGGCCGCCTTTGATGTACTTTCTGAAATTAAATAGTTATCGTTAAAAAATTCCCTAATTTCAAAGCCATTTCCTCGGTAGAGTAAAGCTCTAGGTACGAAAATATGGAGGAATATTATTGATAGTAAAACAGGACGAATCGGGCTTCAAACCGGCCAGAAATTCGTAAATAACGGGCTGAATGTACCTGAGCAAGTAGAGCCCGATGGCCCCAACGGCGAGCAATGCCAGACAGTTGCATGAAGAGCACTCGAACATTCTGAAAGGAGATAAGTTATGGGAGTAAATCGAGACAGCGTGGCGAATGAGTAGGTTCCCCCTCACTTCCCAACAAGGCGCTGAAAGGAAATACAAAATGCTAGCTTAATTGAATAGGTATATTCCGGACTAGAAAGTTCGAAATGAAATCAATTGTGTTTGTGGAAAGAAACAAATAATGTGGAGAATATGCGAAAGCGAAAATGGCGAGGAAACATGGAAACTCGTCCATGCCGATTCCCCCTCATCCCTTATGTACCCAGCGAGTGATCGGGCAGCGTTAGTTTGTGGTGCGCTGGGGAGCACTCCCTCGATCTATCGCTCTCTCTCCCTCGCTAATGTGGCAGAGAGTGCTCGAAAATCGCGTGGAGTGTGTCCAATAGTGTGCACAACACTGAGGAAATTGACAAAGTTGACAAGGCAATGGGATACACTATACAATTGTCTATTCTTGAGCACAAAAGGCTCCAATTAGCCGTTGCGGATCACTGCAACAGTATGCTCTCAACATTCCACATAATTATTGTCTCTACACTAGAGAAATATTCTTTAATATTATGTTATTATAATTGATATTCTAAATATATCATACATCCATTCGCTTTGTGACCGGGATATGGTATCGAACTTTCATTAACCTCATTTTCCATGTACAATATGTAATTTGAATACGCCTTTTATAAATTGTAACTGCTTGATTGATCAATTGATAACCTTTCTGAGCGGTGAGAGAGTGCAGGGGATGAGGGTGCAACTTCCCGTAGGGCAAAGAACGTACGAGTCCCAAATTCCTAGAGACCAGAGAATAGATGGCTAGGAAAGCAGAAACTATATCCAATGGCCACAAGATCGAATGATGGCCAACTTGATAATAATCATAACGAACTCTGCTCAAGTGGTGTGATAATCTAACACTGCGTACACAGTTCTGAAGAGGATGCTACAGTGAGGAAGCATGACGAAAAGAATGGTAGAATCCCAAGTACAGAATTTCCGCATTCAGATCCAGCTACTTCAGGAGCACAATAGTCGACGTATCTCGTAGTGGCACTAAGTCGGATGATGACCTTGCGGATGATAACCAAAAAGTGTCTGTAGAACTTTAACAAAAGCATTTTTTTGGCACTTCGAGAACCTATTGTGAAGATGGTGTAGAAGGGTACATTTTTCATCATCATTCAGAAGGTCCGAGTGAAAGATCCTATATGAGGCCGGTTGCCGAAGAATCGGCAAAACGCCTTCGGAGGCTGGATCAGTGAAATTTCGAAAACGCTTGCAAAGGGGTTCTCGATGATGCTGAGCATCATGGTCTACTTCATTTTGCACCAATATGACCGGTGCAGCCGGGCTGCAGGTCGGATTTTTTACGTTTTATATCGTTTTTCTCTGATAACACAAGACTTATACAAGCTATTGCTCTGAAATTTGAATACCACCCCAATTTGGTCATGTAGAATCCAATTATGTAAATCTGGTAGCTCCATTGTTATTGCGAACATAATTATAAAAATGTTGTCGAATACTAGAAAAGTGTAGGTTCAGGCGTTTACACGAGGAGATGCGTCTCGTCAAGACGATCATTTTTCGTAAGCTATGTATGGGTTTATAAGTTCGCGAAGTTTTGCTACATGTATTTTTACATCTTCATTTCGAGAGACTCCCTCTCATTAACGCCGCGCAACTGAGCGCGAGGAATGACGAGTGAGAGAATTTATTATGTTTCACTTCGTAAATAAAGATAAAATATATATGCCCTCTCTTTGCGAAGTGAAACATAATTCATTCTCTCATTCACCATGCCTCGCGATATTTAGGCCTTCTAATTGAAGATGTAAAAATACATGTAGCAAAACTTCGCGAACTTATAAACCCATACATAGCATGCGAAAAATGATCGTCTTGACGAGACACATCTCCTCATGTAAATGCCTGACCCTACACTTTTCTAGTATTCGAGAAAATTTTTATAATTCAGTTCGCAATAATAATGGAGCTTCCAGGTTTGCATAATTGAATTCTTCATGTCCTACATGGGGTGGCATTCAAATTTCAGAGCAAAAGCAGCAAAAGCTACGTCTTGTATTATCGGAGAAAAACGATACAAACCGTAATAAAAACCGACCTGCAGCCCGGCTGCACCGGACGGATTGGTGCAAAATGAAGTAGAACATGATGCTCAGCATCATCGAGAACCCCTTTGCACGTGTTTTCGAAATTTCACTGTGCGAGTCATGTGCCGATTCTTAGACGACCGGCCTCATATTGTGTCCTCATCGTTAAGGACAAGAGCGGATTGATTTTTAAAAAGATTTTTAAAATAAAGAACCACGTCACAATCATTGTCGATTTTTGTATGCATATCTAAGGATAGTGAAACATAATTGATGGTGTGTTGAAAATGGTTTTCGATAGAGATCTCAATGCCGTATGTTGCGAAAGTATTCATATGACGCTAAGCGAGGGCATTCAGATCAGGTTAAGTTACCTGTAAACTCTGCGAATCGTCACTTGACTTTCACCCTAATTTTTGTTGGACCAGCACCTGCACCGGGATCAAATTTTGGTGCAATGCACGACACAAACGATCATTGTGAAACCGATTTCAGATAATTTCCCATCGTGCGCAGCGAACAATGGGCAAGGAGATGAAGACGATGGGATATGAGTCATTCGAGGGGACAGACAATACAACATACCGGATCCTAAGAATCGCAACTCTCTGTGCAAAATTTCATGAAAAATATCTTCACAAAGTCTGAGTCTGAGCTTCTTCTTTATTATATTTAGATAAAATATCATCTTCCATCCATCTAGATTTCAGAAATGTACAAAGTAACCAATCGATTCTCGATTTCTCCTAATAAATTCCGATGACGATAAAACGGAAAGGAAGGAATATAAAATGACACGACGTTTTTTTCTCTTTTGTTCATCCGATTTGTCATTGAACAGCTCATCCGTCTTTTCTCTTTCGATAAAAGCTGTCGCTTTCTTTCCGTTGTTCACTATGGAATCAACAGTGATGATACTCCTCCTGATGCTTTCGCTTCTCTCACTTCTCTCTTCAGTTTCGGGTTCCTATTGCGGAGAATCAAATCCTCCCGTAAACAGGGTGAGGTTTGCCATTTTCGAATAGGTCTCAAGTGTGCTAAACAAGCTGAGAAACGTAATGATCCACTTTGCGCACATAATCTTTTCCGAAATTACAACAAGACTGTTCCTGAGAGAACTCTAGTATCCATATATTTCTGTTGCATAGTAAGTGATGAAATATATGCATACTAGAGGTGGCATGAGATCAAATTAATTAAGGCGTTGTTACGTCAATAAATTTTTTATTATCCAGATAATCGGCGGAAACTATGCGCCTCCGGGCAAGTGGCCGTGGCAGGTAATTTATGCAGCACGTGGAGGCAGTTTGCATCGCGGTGGAGAAAAATTAGAGTTCGAAAATCTCGTATACAAGTCTCACCAATTAATCAAATTGCGAGAATATGTTTCGAACTGATCCTTTAAAAAAATCTTGCAACAATATTGCATTGAAAACAACTATTGCCTTATGACATTCAGCTTACAGTTCGAGAAACGATATCGTTTTTTTTTCATTTACCTACTCTCGCGACCAGTTGATAGAGAGTGTATGATGAAGAGAGCGTGGTTTCGTGTTCTCGAAATCTAAATCTTGTAGGTGGAACTTATCTTTCTCCGTTCGCCCACGGAGGAGGGTCTTTGTGGAGGTGAGATGAAACGAGTTAACCAGGAAATAGTTGAGAAAAACACAAAACTCGCAAATTTAAAAATCGCCTAAATTGAAATCAATCAATTACAATTCTTGATAGCAACGAACCTGATTCCAACCCTCTTTCAGGGTCGATTATCGCGCCTCGATGGATTCTCACAGCGGCTCATTGCTTGTAAGCTATTGCTTAGGGATGGCTATCTCGCCTGTCTGAGATGCACTAGGTCGGATGCGAACTATGACGTCATGCCGACTGTGATGTATCAAAGGCGTCGTGCCGTCGTAGTTCTCATCCGACATAGTGACGTCTGAAGGAGCCCCTAGCATTGGCAAATCATCATATGAGAGGAATCGCGAGAGAATCGACCACTCCGCGGCGGTAGGAATCATGTTTGTCCTATCTGGCCGAAATTTCAGTTTTAAGTACTATGAATGATGCTCTTTCAAACTGCGTTGTCAGAATTTCGATATCGGTCGTCATCGTCGATATTCAGAAGGCCAAACTTGGTACTATCACTTTTCGACCATCAAATCGCGCTCACTTAAAGGATCATAAGTCCGCTTAAAATGTCGATAGAAAGTCGCTCTTTTTTTCCAAAGAAAGCTACCATCATGCGCTACAACTTTCATGTGAACGTCATCATTCCTGGTCCTCATCCTGGTTCGGGGTGGTCGGGTGAACCAAAAGTGACGTATCTTTCGAAATCGGAAATTAGTTTTGAGTTATCATGTTTAAGTTGTAGGACATACATGTGCCTCACTTCTCGCCAAAAATTAGGCAAATCGGAGTTGGAACAAGAAAAAAGCGCTCACTTTCGTACAGCGACCTGAAAATGAGTTCAGGACAAGGCAACTTCCGAATCTTCAATTGCCCTCATTTAGGCTCAAAACCGTCCATAAACATCCAAAATAACATTATAAGTTGTTCCCCCCATATTATAGCATTCCATTGGTCATAAATGGTCACCAGACCACAAATTCAGAAATCGAAATTTTGACCCCCTTCAACTTGTGGGATGGGTCCTGCTGCACTAAATGTGTTTAGAATAATCTAAATACATTCCTAGAAACAGCTCAAAGAAAAAAAGCTTCTGAAAAGAGGATAGATTGCTCGAGGAATCCAGAGAAAGGCGTGAAACTGTAGCCCAAGTCAAAATCGACGTAGAGACTCGGCTTATGGAAAGAAATGTAGAGCACGATGAGCTAAACATTTCATCTGTTGAAAGTGAGTCTCTATCTTTTCATTGAAGCGTGCTACAGAGCCAAGAAGATGGTCAAAAACTGGCCAGAACCACCTGAGAGCGCGCGCTCTAACCGTCTGTCGCTCTCGCCGCCTGACCTCACTCTCCCTCCCCTCTATTTACCGCTCTATCGCGCGCCTCCGCCGTCGTTTCTGACCATCTTCTAGGATCTGTAGCACGCTTCAACGAAAAGATAGAGACTCACTTTCAACAGATGAAATGTTTAGCTCATCGCGCTCTACATTTCTTTCCATAAGCCGAGTCTCTACGTCGATTTTGACTTGGGCTACAGTTTCACGCTTTTCTCTGGATTCCTCGAGGAAACAATCCTCTTTTCAGAAGCCCTTTTTCTTTGAGCTGTTTCTAGGAATGTATTTACATTATTCTAAACCCATTTAGTGAAGCAGGACCCATCCCACAAGTTGAAGGGGGTCAAAATATCGATTTTTGATTTTGAAGTCTGGCGACCATTCATGACCAATGGAAGTGTTATAATATGGGAGAAACAACTTATAATGTTATTTTGGATGTTTATGGACGGTTTTGAGCCTAAATGAGGGCAATTGAAGATTCGGAAGTTGCCTTGTCCTGAACTCATTTTCAGGTCGTTGTACGAAAGTGAGCGCTTTTTTTTTGCTCCAACTCCGATTTGCCTATTTTTTGGCGAGAAGTGAGAATGCCCTACAACTTAAACATGATAACTCAAAACTAATTTCCGATTTCGAAAGATACGTCACTTTTGGTTCTCCCGACCACCCCGAACCAGGATGAGGACCAGGAATGATTACGTTGACATGAAAGTTGTAGCGCATGATGGTAGCTTTCTTTGGAAAAAAAGAGCGACTTATGATCCTTTAAGTGAGCGCGATTTGATGGTCGAAAATTGATAGTACCAACTTTGGCCTTCTGAATCTCGACGACAACGATAGATATCGAAATTCTGACAACGCAGTTTGAAAGAGCATCATTTGAAGTACTTGTAACCACATTTTCATCAAGATTGAGCAAACTTGAATCCTACCGCCGCTGGCCCCCCTCAAATGGTCGATTCTCTCGCGATTCGCCTCATATGACTATCCTGTTTCCCAGTGATCCTGTTTCTCCTGTTTCCCAGTGCTCTCGTTTGTTTACTGATCGTCGAGTTTGCGACTGTTTCAACAAACTCGAATATTTCAGTGACTCGGCCATCAAAATTCATAAAATTTTCTATGGAAGCGTCGAAACTGATCGCTCGAATAAGGTTGATCTCCCTCTCGAAATGGGCAACCTAATTATTCAATATCAGACAGCAATTGCCCTCAATTATACAGTTCATGAAGATTGGGACTCTAATCCTTACAAAAACTTTCCCAATGACATCGCATTGATTGAGGTAAAAAAATGTATTTTTAAGAATTGAATTTCAATTTTAGTTAGAGGAACCGATCAAATTCGACCTCTCTGTCACACCGGTGTGCCTTCCTTCTGAGAATGCGACGATTCCTAAAGATGCGCAAGTGATTGCAGCTGGTTTTGGAACCGCTAATGGTTAGTTTAAAACATTATATGCAATCAAAAATGTTAAAAATACAAGCAATAAACATTGGCTGTGGACGAAAGATATTTGACTCTACGACACTATACTTATCTAATCTAAACAATACCGTTTTCATTTTTGGAAAAATGTCAATATTCAGATATGTAGTAGAGCTCGAGAAACGATACCACGCTCTCTTCATTCTACACACTCTCTGAACCGGACGATCGACGAAAGAGTGTGTAGAATGAAGAGAGCATGGTATCGTTTCTCGAACTCTAATATGTAGACCTGAAACCTATACAATTAAAACAAATACCAAATCTAGCGGGCGGTAATCATTTATGGTATCATTAGGAATTAGAAAGACATCCATGTTTGTGAAGGGTTGTTTTTAATTATATTTTACGTCGCAGACCGCAACACTTCCGAGCGAGGCCTACCAACCAGACTGAAGGAAACCGTGCTCCCACTCATTCCCAATGATGTTTGCAAGTACAGCGATCAACCCCAAGAATTATTTTAAGTTTGTGATTTCAGTCAACGTTGGCAACAACTCCAGCCTTCTGAAGACCTTCGTGACACGCAAATGTGCGGCGGATCCTATGGTCACGGAACTGGGGAAGTGAGTTCTGGTTGAAATTTGTGCCACAGCCTTTTAATATCTTATTCTTTTTCTTATTATTATTCTTTATTCACAAAAAAACGGGAGTGACGTGATGAGGAGGTTAGGTGGTATTTTGGTATATTTTTTTCACATATCAAGAGAGTAAGAGAGTGGGAAATGAATAGATACCTGAATCACCAACTCACTCTATTAGAACGAAATGTTGCGTGCAGGGCGACAGTGGAGGTCCGGTGGTAATCTACTCCCAGAGCAAACAGTGGTTCCAGGTAATGAAGTCTTGCAGAGAAAGTAGTTCTTGTCAAGCTATTTTCCTCACCTAATGAAAAGCATTCAGGTCGGAGTGATCTCATTAGGACCGAAAGAGGGCCTTGAATTTGATACAGCTCCAGGTATGAGGAATTGCTGACAATTAGATGGATGATTAGCTTAATTGGGGGAAATGATGACAAATTCTCTTCATTCTGGAAACTCAATCCCATTCGGTCGAGGACGTGTGTAGAGTGAAGATACAGTGACCCGCATAATGACATGATGCCAGAATCACCGCTACGAATTGAGCGAATCACTATTGCGCTCTTGCACATGCTAGTGTTATTTTACACTTCTCCGAATGTGTGAAATTTGCTTCTCCGTAGAGTATTAGTACTTCCTTCCACTAAAAGACGTTTTAGTTAATGACTAATCACTGATATCAGTGACGTCATTGTTATGATTACTGATATCAGTGCTTTGAAGATGTGATTCTGAAGGCGGATTCTGAAGGCGGATTCTGAAGGCGGGTTTCTGAAGGCGGATTCTGAAGGCGGATTCTGGAATCTGAATCGGCATCTGGAGTGACGTCAGTGGGCGAGACGAGGACACTCGACCACTGACGTCACTCCTTTTGCAGGTTTTTGCTGGGGTTCGAACTGAGGGGTGAGGGGCGTAGTGCCGACCCACTACACTATACGGGCTAACGAGCTGGAGGGGTGAATGATTCTCATACTCCTGCGCTCGCTGGCCGGGTAACTAAGAGGGGAGCGTCTTTTGCAAGACGCTTTGCGTGGGGAGCGAACCAAGGGAGTGAGGAGTGGGAGGTAAAATCGTTATCCACTCTACTACGGAGCACATATCTCACCCAGCCCAAGAGTGAATACACATGCTACTCCAAGCCTTCGAGTACATTACGGGCACAATCGTGCACCACCGAAACTACCGTACCTTACACACTGAGGCAAATTCAAATTTCTACCGTACCTAACACCCTGAGACGAATTCAAATTCATACCGTAACATAGTGAAGTGGTAGTTAGGAGCCGCCAGTCTGCCTCTCGGTAACTAACCACTTTCACTTTCAAACTGGAAGGGCGCACTGGAAGGGGAGCGATCTTCCCTTCCCTCTCTAATCGATTAGTGAGAGTGAGAGAACACGCGAACTGAGGAGGGCGTGCGCGAGGGGGGAGGGAGCGCCTTTCCCCCTCCCCAGCCTTTCTCCGCGGGCAGTGAGAGTGAGAGAACATGTGAATTGAGGAGGGGCGTGGTTAGAGGGGGGAGGAGATCTACCCCCTCCCCACCGTGTCTAGTAAGAGAACACGAATATAGAGGAGAGCGTGGTTAGAGGGGGGAGGAGCGCTGTCCCCTTCCTTCCTTCTTACCACGGTGAGAGAACAGTCAAACTGAGGAGTGTGTGCTCAGAGGAGGAGGAAATCTGTCCCCCCCCCTGCTTCTTACAGTGGTTAGTGAAAGTGAGTGAACACTTAATTTGAGGAGGGCGTGAGCAGAGGGGAGCGGAGCGCTGCCCCCCCCCCTTTCTCCGCGGGCAGTGAGAGTGAGAGAGCATGCGAACTGAGGAGGGCGTGCGCGAGGGGAAGGGAGCGTCTTTCCCCCTCCCCAGCCTTTCTCCGCGGCAGTGAGAGTGAGAGAATATGTGAATTGAGGAGGGCGTGGTTAGAGGGGGGAGGAGATCTGCCCCTCCCCACCCTGTCTAGTAAGAGAACGCGAATATAGAGGATAGCGTGGTTAGAGCGGGGAGGAGCGCTGTCCCCTTCCTTCCTTCTTACCACGGTGAGAGAACACTCAAACTGAGGAGTGTGTGCTCAGAGGAGGAGGAAATCTGTCCCTCCCCTCCTTCTTACAGTGGCTAGTGAGCGTGAGAGAAAACTTAAACTGAGGAGGGTATGAGCAGAGGGGGAGGGAGCGCCTTCCCCTGTCTTACCTCTTGCAAAATTAGTGAGAGAGTGCACGAACTGAGGAGAGCGGTACCGTAGGTCGTCACCACTCGACTGCGGAGCAGTCGAGGGGTGACACAGGGTACGCGCCAGAGGCGCGTTGGCCGGTCTAGGTTATTCAACATCGAAGAATTGGGTAATTAAGGTTGAAGAATTAACAATTTCTTTATCAACAATCAATTTTTCCATGGCATCGGATTAGTCCATTGGTTAATTCTACCAAGTGGACGATTCGCAGTCAAACTACTATCCGTATATTCGGTGCCTTGTCGTGTTTGGGACGGTGTGATATTCTGAGCAGATGGCACACCATGATGTCGTTTTTTCTTCTCCCGAGGTGCATTCTTGTTAATGTCAGCCGTCGATGGATGATTTTGTCGCCGGTGTTGGCGTTTTTCTTGTTCTTGTTGTTCTCGTAGCACTTCTCGTTGTCTTTTCCCGGGCCTTCCTGGTGGGGTTACCATTGTAAACCCGTCGTCGTTGTCGCTGTCAAGTTCTCCCGTTGACTGCTCGTTCGCAGTACTGTACAATGAGGCTTCTGTTGACAAGCGTCGCGTGATACTTCTGTCCATGACGTCATCTTCAAGCGGAACCTCGGTGTTATCAGCTTCCATAGGTTCTGTCTGAGCACTAGCTGTCGCTTGAGAAGTGGGCGTTGGTAGTTGAACACGCATAACCGAATCCTTAGGTATACTCTCCTTGAAACGGTTAATCTTGTTCAAGATATCTTCATAAAGCGCTAGTTTGGTAGAAGTGTCGATGGTCTTGTTGTTTAGGATTGTAGTGAGTTCCTCATACATCTTCTCCACTTGAGCATCTTCTTTGGAGAGTACAAGGTAGGGAACGAGCTTATACTTGTTCATTGCGATTGAACAAGGCTAAGTAGAGCGAGAGCAGCAGGAATCACAGCAGTGAGGAAACCTCCACCAAATTGAGTGAGGCCTTTGCGAGCCTTTCTCTCACGCGAACACTTGGCGATTTCCCGAATCACTGGTAGATGTTTGCAAATAGATTTCTTCTCCTTACACGTGAATGGAATATGTGAGAGGTTGCGAAGAATCTCGACTACACAAGTGAGCTCTGCCAAAGTAGCCTTTCCAATTATTTTAGGATTTTTAGAGAGCTCAGAAAGAAACAACCGGTTCTTATGAAGTCTACGCATCAAATAAATCAAATTTGTGACTCCTCCTTAGCCACTCCCTCACATAAACGTCGTCATTGTTGATTTTAGCAAAGTGATTCACAATCGATGAGAAAGACCGCCCTCTACTCTGCATGTGAATATGGTACACTGCGAACGCTCCGCATGTTACTTCAGAGGGCGACTGATGAGGAACGTTGTTGTAGTAAATGTGGTTGAAAGCCTTACAGAATTTCAGTATGAGACCCTTCGGAGGTTGTCCAAAACTGTCAAAGAAGTAGCACTTTTCCCCAACTACAAATATCGATTGCCAGTGCAGTCCTCCGTACTTTGAGTTGATTTTATCAGTGTTTACACACAACGAAAATGTACTTGGTAAGGATTGTGGATTAGGAAGTTGATCACAGGCGAAAATTCCGACAAAATAACGAGATATAATTGGATCATTGAGTAGAATAGAGTTTAGTTGGTTAGTATTCATGAAGAGATTGTCTAATCGAACCGTTGGGCACGGTTGTTCTTAACACACTGATCACAAACGTCGAGTGTAATCTTCTGAGTACCGTTAGCGTGGGGGAGACGAGATTCATCCTCTCTAAACTTCTTCCAGCACGAAGGACAAAGAAGGATCTGCACTGCCCGAGTGTTCGCACTCCACTGCTTGCGGGTCTAAATAGTATCGTATTCAGGATATCCAGTTTTGTAAACGCAACTCACCATGGTTGCTGCCTTGTAGCGAGACTGTTCACTCTTGGAACCGTTTCTAGGGTCATTCGAAGTGTACGTCTGGGTTGATGAGTGCTTCAGAGGTGGGAAATTGTTCATGCCGGGAACTGCATGTCCTCCAGTGACCATATCGGCGAAAGTGGTAGGAGGAGAAGACGAGTTGAAGTCTGCGGAGGAGCAGTCAGGGAAGCACGTCTCGGACATTTGAAAGTGATTGAATGACCCAGATATTTGAATGTCCTCCTCATGAGAGAGTGAGAGACACAGACATACAAAGTGATAGGCAAAATAGTGTGTAAAATTGAGAGAGTCGACTCCGCCCACCCGCTCATACGGGGTATAAATAGACAGGACTTTCGTCAATTCCAACTCGTTTGGTTCGCTCAACCTCCTCCCCGACTACCCCAGCAATGACTGCCCGTAAGCGTTCTTCGTCCAATTCTCCCCCTCGGAAGATGCCTAAGAATGGAGTAGCTCTTGTAAGTACTTTGACTGCAGTCGAGTTGGCATGTGGACATTCCAGCTTCAGAAGCACGAATTCAAGCCTCCGAAGGATGACGATCCATCTGCTGAGTTCGATCAGAAGTACATCGCCCATCCTCAGCACCCTGTCATCGTGCACATGTGCACTAACTGCATTCGTTTGGCGAAGAAGTGCGATCGAAAAGTCCGAGAAGGAGGTCAACGCTGTCTGGTCCTTCCACTCTGTAGAAGCTGCATTTTCACCAATCGGCGATGTTCACAAACCGTTTTCTTCAACTTAATTCTGAAGAACCTCCACGATCAAGCAAGGGAAGAGAGTGGGGAGTACAGTGATGATGGTGATGATGAGGATGAGGAGATCATCAAAACTATAATTAAGAAGGAGAACTAGGATCCATATTGTATGTTTGTTCATGTAGTGATGTATACATTGTCTTAAAGTTAATCAGTCACCTAATAAACAAGTCATTATTCTATATTCATTTCGTATTGAGCGGTCGTAATGTCACGTTCTGTGTATGATTCATCCAAAGAGGATTGGTCTAAACTCTTCATGCAAACATCTGTATTGACGGGTAGGGGAGGAAAAATCTCCTTCTTCACAGGAGTTCGACCACAGTATGGTTCTGGCATCGGGGGTATTCTAAGGTCTCTATTCCGTCTCATACCTTCATTCCTGTCAAGTCCTGTTGGTCAAAACCTGGTCAGCGCCGGCGCAAACATTGTGAATGACATCAACAATGGTGCAAGCTTCAAAGATAGTGTGAAGAGTCAAGCCCGGTCCACTGTACGTAACTTGACTGGTGTCGGAAAACGTCGAAGACACATGGATCAAAAGGGAACTGGGGTCCCTAGACCTATCGGGTACATCAGAAGCTCCCCCCTGACCTGAAGAAGAAGAAGGGAAACCAGGCAAAGATGGCCACGCCCACAAACATTATCAGAAGGGCCTTCATTCGATAGTGTTCCTCCACAGAAGCAGGTGGTAGTCAACATGCTCCCACTCCTCACCTACATCGAGCAGCAGTTTCCCTTCTGGCGTCTCCTCAATCGTCGCGAGCGCATTCAAGCCCTTCATGGAATCCTTCCAACCATCGATGTTGGAGTCGAGCCTGTCCGTACTGCCTTCAACAACTTCCCCGGGGATCCCGTCGTTCTCTTGGATATCTACGTGGCCCTTGACTCGCATTACACGCGTATTCGGAGCTCTTGAGGTTTCACAAGTGTATTTAACCATGCAAGCCACCGATTGGGGTATGATCCTGATGTTGAACTTCCTCTAGTACGGAGCCGAGGTGGCTGCCTTCATGTTATGGAGTCCCTTGTTGTAATCACTTAACCGTATTCCTGATAAACAGTCATTCATTCATTCACCCTGCGTTCATACAGAGCGGTCGTACGATGTTTAAAAGCGAAATTGAGAAGAGTCCAAATCTTGATCTTTTTTCTACGAGTTCTACTGTCTGCGGGGTCGAGACGTCACGACTCACAGAAGTGAGTCTCACCTCTGGACCCGACATCAAACCATATGAGTTTAGAATTCCAAACTCTAAAGCATTTCTGAACCTTCAACGAAGTTACATTCTCACAAAGTTTAAAGTGGTTAACGAAGACGGGACTGACATTTTAACTGATGATGCATCTGAAACGTTTGCACCCGCAAACCTGTTTGGTTGCTCTCAGTTCCGTCAAATTCAAGTGTTCATTAACGGAGTACTGACTTATGATAACGATAACTTTGCTTATCGTTCCTTCATAAGTGCCCTTCTCTCGTATAATGAGGAGTATAAAAGAACTTTTCTCCGTCTGGCTGGGTTCTCGGACGAGGCCGATCCATCAACTGCCACTGATGCAGAATATTTGAAACGAGCAAAACGGTGTGCCAAATCCAAAGTTATGGAAGTCATTACACCTCTCTGGCTAGAGCCTGCGACTCAGTCTAAAGCAATTCTCCCCTTTGTCGATTTCCGTATTCTCTGTTTCCCTTCTCCTGATGAGTTTATGATTGATCGGCGAAAGGGCGTCAAAAAGTATAAAATTAAGATTTTGAACATGACTCTCATGCTTCATGAGCTTCACGTTCACGACTCTACAGCCCTAGCGTTTAACAATCTATTCCAGGAGAAGGGCTCAATAACGTATAGTTCGCTTGGTTCCAGTGTTAGGACCTTTCACATTCCCGGAGGCATTAAAGACTTCCCATCATTCAAAGTCTTTAGTAACACAATCCCTAGACGTGTGTTCTTTACGTTGGTAGATGCTAACGCTTTCAACGGAGACCATTCTAGCCCATTTTTGTTCAAAAACTTTGATCTTCAAAATGTTCGATTGGAAGCTGGTGGAGAAGTAATCCCCTTCCACGACTACTCGCTCGACTACACCAAGCACCAGTACGCCAAGGCTTATCTCGCTCTACAGGAGGCACTCTCTGTAGCAGGAACCGGACACTCTAACGGAATAACCCCTGAAGAGTTTGCAACCCATTCCTGCATCTATGCGTTCGATACTAGTGGAGCAGAATCGGATCAATTCGCACTGCAGAGAATCGGAGAGACGACGAGCAAGCTAACGTTTGCAAAGGATACTCCGGCAAGCGGATTGTACGGAATAGTCCTCGGCGAGATGATCACAAACCTTGTAATTGACAAAGACCGCATCCCTCATGTATATTAAGTGCGTGTTCTGGACGATAAAATGATCGAATATTTATCACAAAGATACAATTGAATTTTCATCTACCCAAGAATTATACGAGTCTGGATAACCCAGCCACTTAGCAAATACTTGATTTTTTCCTCTGAACATGCGCCTATTTAAAATCTTTTCCACTTTGTACATCCCAGTATCAACAACTTTTTGAACTTCGTCAAGGTAAAACGAACCTTCGATTAAATCTCCATTAAGTTCTCTCAACTTTAAGTACGGGGGGTTATAATGAAGTTTTACTTTGTCCACAATGAACAGTTCTTCAGTCCAATTCGGTGTGTATCCTTTCTCGAACGTCCTCTTAGTCTTGCTTATTCTGACCGAGTCTCCAACTTGAATCTTAATGTCGCGATGGTTAGTTGTAGCCTCATCGACATCTCCATCTTTCACTTTCTCAGGAGCCATTCCAATTAAACGGTTAGGCGACTTGTTTATAGCCCTCACAATGTCGTCCACAGCGTCGATCCATCGGCGTGAGTTTTTGAAGTGGAGGTACTTATAGAGACGTTTCTTGAACGTCTGGATTGTCCTCTCGGCCATTGCTGCTTTCATCTCGGACTTGGGACTATAGTGCTGGACATTGTTCTCCTTATACATACGGCTAGTCTCCTTGTTATAAAACTCCTTTCCCTGGTCTGTTACGAGACGAGAACACACATGACCGAATCGCCTGACTGCCATATCGAATATTTTCGACATTACTCTTTTCATTTCAACGCCAGTTTTCTGCTTCACAGGTAATGCAAAAACATATCTAGAGTAGCAGTCAACAGCGATAAGACAATAATTATAGCCGTCGTTGTACTTCTTCCACAACTGGAAGTCGGCGAGGTCAGCTTGTAGAGTTTGGCCGGGTGCGATTCCAATTGTTTTACGGCGTTTAAACTTTCTACGAATCTTCTTGAACAGAGTATACGACGGCTTATCCATGAGGTATTCAGAAACCTCTTGAGGTTTAGCATTGCTTGCTGCGGCGACACGGTCAACAGACGTGAACGCTGTTGACTTTTTCAAATTAAAATAATTATCGTGAATGCGTTTCTCAACACCTGCCTTCATGACGATCAATTAAACAATTAAACTCCTTCTATTATTGCAGTGGACTTCCCTATCCATCCTCATTTATCAGTTTTCTCTGCTAGGAGACAGTTGAACTTACTAAATGTCTGATTTTTATATAACCCTGCCTTCCAATGTTAAATGTGAAGGGAATCGTTCGTCAGATTTTCGAACAAAACTTCCTGAACCGCTTGTGTTCAAAAACAAATGGAATGTAGCATTGCACGAGATATTAATTTCGGGCGAGATTCTCACAGTTCCTAAGAATACTCCATTTGTAATCACCTTCCGTGATGGTACCATTGTAAACTGTTATCTTCCTAAGGGAACTTACAAAACTGCTCAATCTCTTGTAAGTGCACTTAATGCCGCTGTGCCTGGTGCACGCAAGCGAAGATTCATAAATGACACTCAAGAAGTTGGAGAGTATAAAGAGTCTGAGGCTCTAGCTGCGACTCTGAATAAGACAGCTGCGAGTACCAGGAAACGTCGAGCTGTTCAAGAAGAAGAAGATTATGATGATGATGAAATCATAGATATTGATCTAACTGCTGAGGAATTAGCGGAATTGGAGCGAGAAGGCTACGCTCATAGAGTTCCAGAACCGGATAATGGAACTCCGATGGGTGTATCTGTACCACAAACACCCAACCCTCCGGTGCAGCGACAGCCGCAGCAGCCGCAGCAGCGCCTTCCTAAACCGCCTACACCTCCTCCTCCTCCTCCTCCTGCTCCTCCTCCTCCTCCTCCTCCTGCTCCTCCTCCTCCTCCTCCTCCTGTTTTAGGTTGAGGGTTTCAGATGTATCCGATAGGCCTCGGAACGCCCCGCCCCTTTTGGCCTCCGCCTCGCATTCTTTTTCGTAATCCAACCCCAGCAAGGTTCCTCACCGCAGATCTAGCATTGCTCTTCAAACTATCCTTGAGGTTTGAACCGTTGTTAAGGTCATTGACGACATTGGCGCCTGCACTGACTAAGTTCGAATCATACCGTCTGTCCTCTCACCGATGATGAGAGGAAAGACGGTATGATTCGAAATAGTGATCTCAATATCCCACCTATGCCACCTCCGTCCAAAGGTTTTGCGCCTGCGAAATGGGATATCCTTCCGCCTAGACCAGTAAGTTGAGGGGCTTGAGTGAATAGATTATTCCATTGTTCTTTAGATGATGTCGCAATTCGAAGGATTAGTCAGTGCTATCTCTGCCGTCATCATCAGCATCACTAGGATGATCACTGAAATCCCCATCCTCATCTCTAGCCTTATCCCTGAGATTCTTCAATCCCACGTTGAAGAAGAGTGTCTGAGAACATCTACGGTTGGCGAAAATGCAGGATCTACAGCCCGGCACGACAATGCAGCGATGACCGGCTTCTCTAATCTTGCGAGTGTAATTCTCCGCCAGACGAAGACACGAATTGCACAGGTAGATGATGATGGCATGCTGGGGCTTCGACAGGAACTTCTGGTCGAACTCGGCGGCAGGGTCGTCTTTCTTAGGCTCCTTGAACTCGTACTTCTCCAACTGCAAATCGTACTTGATTGAACACTACCACTTAATGAGTAGTAGAAATCAACTAACCAGAGACTGTCCATCCCTCTTGACTATCTTGCGAGGGGGAGGAGACTGAGAGGCTGCGCGCTTCGACCCAGACTTGTTCTTGTCTCCAGACTTGTCTCCAGACTTATCTCCAGACTTGTCTCCAGCCATTGTAGTGTAGACCTGTGACGATAGACTTGAAGAAGGGAGAAGGTGAGTCACACACCTAATTTGAATTCACCCCCTTTTATACTCATTCAGGAAAAGGGGGCGGAGCCAACTCTTTTCACTCTACCCACTCTCTCGCTTTCTCTGCATCTCTGGTTCTCTCAATCTATCACCTGGGATCAAATTCAAAAACGAGGTCATTCAGTCATTTTCAAATGTCCGAGACTTCCTTCCCTGACTGTGCCTCCTCCGGTGGATTCAAATCTGCCCCCACCACTTTCGCTTCTATGGTCTCGGGTGATCGTACTGGGAAGAAGAACCTCCTCTCGTTACCCTCCTCTCGCTAACTCATCTACTCAAACTTCACCGATTGAGATGAAATCTAGGATGGATGGTAATCGTATCAAGTATACTAGTATGGTGAGTGCATACTGCTTATAACTCGAAACAACACTTACTTTCATAAGACAAGAAGGATGTGGAGTTCCAACGTGAGGGCGGTCCAACTTCTTCTTTGCCCTATGTGTTGGAAGAGATTCAGAGACGACGAGACACGTCTCCCTCTCAGCAACGGTACTCAGACAATTACAGTTAACGTGTGCGCTCATTGTGTGAAGAACAACCGAGTTCAGCGGTTCGATCAGAATTTCTCCTCCTCCTCTCATGAACACTGACCAATTAAACACTATATGTTTTAGAGATCCTAAACTTTCACGTTACTTTCAAGTAACTTTTGCGTGTGACCAACTCCCCGACCCTCGAACTCTTCCTTCAAAATTTTCATTGTGTGTTAACACTGATAAAAGCACCTCTAAGTTCGGCGGGCTCCATTGGCAGAGTATATTCGTTGATAAGGGTATCTGCTACTTTCTAGACAGCTTTGGAAATCCTCCTAAGGGTCTCATATTGAAATTTTGCAAATTTTATCCTCAGATACACTTTAACAACATTCCTCACCAATCACCATCTGCTATCACTTGCGGGGGCTTTTCACTGTTACACATCCACGAGCAGAGCAGAGGTAGATCATTCTCTTCAATCATAAAACACTTTGTTAGAATTAGTAACGACGATTAGTTTGTGACCGATTGGTTAAGGCGGACTCACAAATTCGCTTTATTCGATGCGAAAACTTCACAATAACCGGTCGTTCCTCCTTGAGCTCTCTAGAAATAACAAATTAATTTCTAAGGCAACCCTCGCTGAGCTCACTTGTGTTGTAGAAATTCTCAAGAATATTTCAAATATCCCTTTCACCTCTAAGGAAAAGAAACTAATTAGTAAACATCTTCCTGTGATTAGAGATATCGGTAAGTGCACTCGAGAGAGAAAGGCCCGAGCTCATCTCACTCAATTCGGCGGGGGGTTCCTTGCCGCTGTGATTCCTGCTGCGCTCGCACTACTCACCCTCTCACAGTCTAGATGAATAAGTATAAGTTGGTGCCATATCTCGTAATGAGCAAGGAAGACGCTCAACTAGAGAAGATGTATGATGAGTTGGGTTTAATCCTCAACGACAAAACCATTGATCCGGCTACAAAGTTAGCTCTCTACGAGGAACTAATGCATAGGATTGATCGATTCAAAGAGAGTTCATCGACGTCATCGTCGTCTAAGGATTCAGTAGTTCGTATTGAACCTCCAACTCAACTCGAGAAGAAGAAGAAGACTACGACGAACGGCACGCAAACCGAAACGGTTCAGACAGCAGCAGACGACATCGTTGAATTTGACAGGGAATCTGTTAACACACCGCGACAAGACGGCTCCTCGGATGTCGACAGTGACACTACCGAACCATACATTACAGTCACACCGCCCACTAGAGATGGGCGAAGACAGCGCGGAGCAATGAAAGCTGCGGCGGCAGAGAAGAAGTCTGAGGCTGTAACGAAGAAAGCTAGCAAAAAAGCTTCTACTAGCCAATCTGTACCAAAGGCAGCGGTACCTAGAAGACGGGAGGCGATTTCACCGAAGGATATAACTCCCTCACAGACACGCAGCGGGACTTCCTTTGCAGACGAGAATCTTCATGGCAATCGTGGGCTGGGCAACACCTCACTTTGGAAAAACCCTAACACATGGAAACCTTGATACATGCCTGATAAACTACTTGGTCTAAACATCTGTAGCATACGCACTAATAACATGTAGATTCTTAGGTTGAATCGATATCATGTTTGAATTTCCCGCCGCGAGGCGATTCAAATGGGGAGGTTGAGCGCTACTGCGCGCTGCGGGGAATGCGTCATCACTGTTTGGCAAAATCGATATTTGGTTTGAAATTTCCCGCCGCGAGGCGATTCAAATGAGGGGAAAGATGAGCGCTACTGCGCGCTGGGTATGTGTATTCACTCTCAGACTGTGTGAGATATGTACTCCGTAGTAGAGTGGTGAACGCTTTTACTTCCCACTCCTCACTCCCTTGGTTCGATCCCCAAGCAAAGCGTCTTGCAAAAGACGCACCCCCTCTTAGTCACCCGGCCAGCGAGCGCAGGAGTATGAGAATCATTCACCCCTCCAGCTCGTTAGCCCGTATAGTGTAGTGGTTAGTGAGTCGGCACTACGCCCCTCACCCCTCAGTTCGAACCCCAGCAAAAACCTGCAAAAAGAGTGACGTCAGTGGTCGAGTGTCCTCGTCTCGCCCACTGACGTCACTCCAGAATCCGACTTCAGAATCCGACTTCAGAATCCGACTTCAGAATCCGCCTTCAGAATCCGCCTTCAGAATCGCATCTTCGAAGCACTGATATCAGTAATCATAACAATGACGTCACTGATATCAGTGATTAGTCATTAACTAATCCGTCTTTTAGTGGAAGGAAGTACTACTGTAGTGCAATCCAAGAAGGGACGCGAGTACAATAAGTGATTTATCCGTCATCACACATTATGTCTGCAGACCTTAGTCATTAATGCTCTTCTCCCTTCGATGGAGGATGATTAATAATCAAGATTATATTCTTTTTTTCGGGGTACAAGTGGAATTAATTAGGGATGGCTTCGGAATATGGTTTCTCAGTAATCTGCCTGATGAGAAAGTGCCTAGAGTGAGCAAGGTTTTCAGTTCAGTTTTAACACATTTATCAAGAGTAGGCTCTGATGTGCATGGCATGCCATTCGTGACTTCTTGCTTCTCTCAAAAAAGTGGGCCCGATAGCGCGAATGAAGAGGTCTTTCCATCGTGCTTGGGGTCTTCCTCGTCCTCTCTTCGGCCCTCGCGGTGTCCAATCGATCACAGTTTTGCTCCACTTCAAGTCATGATCATTAGCAACTTTATGAACTCATATTCACTTTCTTTTCAACGCACAACGAACGACGTCTCCTACCTTAGTGAGGTCGCGCAGCCTTTCGTTCGATATATGATCCAGTACAGTACCTCCGATCATCCAGCGCTCCATGCGTCTTTGTGCCACCGATAATCTTTCACTTTGTGCTTTGGTCAGGGCCCATGTTTCACAACCGTAGAGAAAAGCGGGGAGTATACAACCGTTAAATAGACGCCGCTTGTGAACCATTGGAATCGATCTATACAAGGAGGTGAGCAAGGAGGGTACAATCTGTACAATCTTTATGAACCCATAGCCAGGAGGGTCATTTATTGCGATGGCATCGCTAGATTGAACCAGTATTTTTCAGTAATCTACACGAACGTAGCCAAATACTGTGACTGGATCGAGAAGAATACGAGAGGAGAAGCGAAGTGCAGAAGTGGGGAACTCATTGATGCCACGGCTTCGCACGTTGTTGCCTTGAATCACAATACAATCGAAGATTTGCTAATGCAATGAGATGTGGAATCAGTAAATGAAATTGTGCAGTTATATTGTAATACACCCTTCATTTCAGTCAATTAACAACAGTGAACAACAGTCTGAGATTTATCCTTATTTCAGTGTAATTTGTTATCCGTGTGAAACTCTGAAAATATTGATTTATATAGCAATACAAATCCAAAGAAGGGGAAACGGAAAAGAAAAGTGAAGAAGGGGTGGAAAGCTTTTCTTTAGTTCGCCCGATACCTCAGACAGCAACTCATCATTCTTTTCATCCAATTGAATAGCGGGAAATTGCCTTTGCTTTGAAAGATAAAAGGGTTCACTTTTCCCTCGGGATTTCACTTTCGAAGCAGTAATGCGGATGCTACTCCTCTTACCTTCTCTGTTCTTCCTTTTCCTCTCCGTTTCGGGTGAAATCAACGATTGCGGAATATCGAATCCTCCTAGGAACAGGGTAAATTTTGTTGGGCAGTTCGTCACCATACAAACTTTCAATCATTCCTATGTGTTGGGAGGATTTCGATTAGCGCAAATATTTCAGATTATCGGTGGAAATGATGCGCCTGTGGGAAAATGGCCGTGGCAGGTATTGTTTCTGGTTTGAATTTAAGACCATGTAATTGTAGGTTCAACTTCTCCTTGTCCGTGAATCATCATCGGTCTCTCTTTGCGGAGGTAAGGTTAAATTAGTAATCAGGGGGGGGGGGGGTGACTATTTTTGTTCGAATTTAATTTGAGTTCGTCAACCGTTTAGGATCGATTATCGCCCCTCGATGTATTCTCACAGCTGCCCATTGCCTGTAAGCTATTTTTTTGTCAACAGTTGACTCTCCTTAGTTTGCGTTCTTTCTCTACTTAAAGAGAGATATTATGTGTAAACAATTCACATATTTATATTGCAGTAATTCTATTGACGAAGTTCATAAAATTATGTACGGAAGCGTTGGAGCCGACCGCTCAGACAAGGTTATTCTTTAGCGTTAGAGATAGGATTTCCCTTTTTAGGTGTTTTTGTTTCGTTTAGAGTATGTTTCATATGTTTCATGTGTATTTGAACAGTGCGCATGAAACATACCCGAACATTAGAAAAAAATGATTAAAAAAGTCAAGAAAAGGGAACATTAGCTCGAGAAAAAACTCGACGGCATCTTCATTCACTGCACTCTTTCGCATAGTCGAGAGCGTGTGCAGAGTAAAAAGGCGGCGAGCCATTTCGATCCGATTATTGTTAATATTTCTTGACTTGTTTGTTCAAATTTTCAGACTGCAAGAGCCGCAAATTTCACAATTCATGAAAAATGGGAAAGTAATAAGTACAAAAAAAGTCCTAATGATATCGCCTTGATCGAGGTAAAAAACAGCATTTTTGGAAGTTTCAAATTTATATTTCAAATTGAGTTGGAAGAACCAATTCAATTCGACGGCACCGCTTCTCCCGTGTGCCTTCCTTCGTTGGATACGACGATTCCAGTGGATGCACAAGTCGTTGCGACTGGTTTCGGACTCGCCAATGGTTAGTTTCCAATTGTAACCATAGCTAACGGAAACGACATGATCACGAAAATTTTTCTATCATTAATTTAGTATATTTAAATATTATCATTAAAACCATTAGTATTTTTTATTAGTATAGTGTTCGACTCGCATGTATATTCATCGAAAATCATAGGTAGTTTTCCATGCTGATGACGATGATGAATTGATGGTGAAAATTGCTGTTGCAACACTTGCTCGATTCGTAAAAATACGGTGAAATATTTGTTTTTAATCCAGATTATAATAACACGTCTGCACTGGGAATTTCATCGAGACTGAAAGAAACGGTCATCCTGCTCGTTCCCCATGAAGTTTGCAAGTGAGGCTAATCTGATGATGTCTCTCTCACTCATTTCCCTTTCCCTCTTCCTCTCTCTCAACCATGCTACCATTCTGTAATATTTGTAAAATATTAAAGAGGGGCGCTTCAGTTTCCGCTGGCATCAACAAATGGAAACGGAAGACCTTCGCGACACCCAAATATGCGCCGGGTCTTATGGTCATGGATCTATGAAAGTGAACTTCCCCGCATTGTATAGAACTGATATTTTTTTTCAGGGTGACAGTGGAGGCCCACTAGTGATCTTCTCCAAGAGCAAACAATGGTTCCAGGTAAGTATCTCTTGCAGAAAAGAATTCTCGCTTGAAGGGTTACAGAAGGGGTAACACGAATGAATGTTAGGGAGTCCCACCACGAAGATATTGCGCAATTTTGGATGTTTTTGGGGGCAAAGTTGTGCATGTTTCAGGGGCGCAAGATAATACAGAAAGCCTCAAATGTAGCCGAACCCATAACGTTTCGCAGTGTAATAAATGAGCGGATTCTATGAAATCAGTGGAAAGAGCTCCTTTCTGATCATCTTCCGACCTAATACATACATTAAATTCAGATCGGAGTGGTCTCAAGCGGACCTGGATACAGCCTCGAGCACGACGTTGCCCCTGGTATGACGTAGGGCTGGCTTGGCAAAAAATCTCACCGATACCTCTGGCGAGAGAACATGCATAATGAATATACGATTTCTTGTAAAAATAGTAACCACTTGTAAATACTGTATTGAGGGCAGATCATCCGTTCCGTTGTCTGCAATTCTTCCGGGATTGGTTTGAATTAGTCATATCGTTCCCTATTTCAGAAATCTACACGAACGTAGCCAAATACTGTGATTGGATCGAGCAGAATACGAGAGGAGAAGCGAAGTGCACGAGTGGGGAACTCATTGATGCAACGGCCTCCGGAGACATCGCATAAATGGAAGATAATATACTTGGGTGGAAATAAATTTTGCATCTGCAAACAAATCGCGAAGCAATGTCCGTACACGTCCGTCAGTTCTGCCGAGAGAGCGGAATTAAGATTAAAATCAGACGAAATTCGGACTAGAATTATATTACGTTTCATCAATTCATAATCATTATTCTTCGTTAGATTCCACAAGTACAATATGTTTCAGAATTGTTTGAAATATCAGACATTTCAATTGAATTGATGGAGATCTGCTTTCTTGCATAAACACTTTTATGAGACTAATTTCGTCAACTCAGCGATCAACGCGGGAGGGGGACAAAAGCACAACGGATAAAAGCACAACAATTCACCATTAATTTGCGATTGGAAGTGGCAACTTGGGAGTTCCTTCATTGTAACCAGTATGTGCTCCCCTACATTTGCATATGCAAATCTTGTTGCTCGGCGATCATGAGTTTCACTCGTCACCAATGAGTTTCACTCGTCACCAATGTTCATGGTCAAAAATTGAGCATTTGAGTGGAAAATCACGGTTAGATAATCACCAATTGCCGTAACCAATCAGTCACCATGTTCTTAGTTTAAAGTAGTTACTGCCGTACTGGAATATCTATTGGTTAAGGCTTTTGGTGATTACATAACCATGATTTTCCACTCATATTTTCAATTTTGGACCATGAACCCCTGGTCATTGGTGACGAGTGAAACTCATGATCGACTAGCAACAAGATTTTCATATGCAAATGTAGGGGAGCACATACTGGTTACAATGAATGAACTCCCAAGTTGCCACGTCTAATCGTAAATTAATGGTGAATTGTTCTGCTTTTGTCCGTTGTGCTTTTGTCCCTCTCCCATCAACGCTAATTCTGATTTACTTTCGTATCAATAACATTCGCCACTATTTCACCTTATCATTGTCGTACCACGCAGACGATAATTGCGTCTGGTGTGTCAATTTGTTATCAGTAAACGTACAAGCCATACTTCCCATTGCCCTTCGGCTGTATTAGTTTCTCCCGAATGTTCATTACACTTATACTCTTCCTTCCTTTTGCATCATCGCTAGCCAATTTCCCCATCGTTCGCACGTCCTACGGCTCAGTGAGAGGATATGAATACCGAACGGAGGGCGGTTTCGTTGGAGAGATATACAAGGTGATCACGGTGTTTTGTTTGATATCATACCATTCGCACTGGAAAGAGTTATTATTTCTCTCTTTCTTATCTATATCATACTCTTTATGTGCCATAAATATTAGCCCCGGCGCGAAGCGCCGGGGCAATTTTGGCCGGGAAACGAGAAATTCCCACAGTCGGAAAGGTTAACGAGAGGGTAGGGTATCGACAACCGTTCAAACTCAAATCCAAGTATCCTGCTTTTGGGGATCTTAATCGGGAACCTAGGGGATGCTAAATCCAAAATTTCAAGTCTCTATCTCAACCGGAAGTGCCTCAGGCTGACTCCGATTTTTGTCGGTTTCGTGGTAACCCGGATTTTTGAGATGGAGGCGCGAGCATCGTAGAGAGACGTGCTATAGCTCATTCGATAGATCGTAGTCGGTTGTCCGCCTAGAGACTTTTCGAAATTGTGAAATTCCTTCTGGAAAGGTGCGAAAAACGCCTTCAAAGTTCGAAATTTTTACTCCTCTAGCAGTTCGAGCACATTTTCGGCTATCCAAGCTCTCAATGGAAAATCCAAGTTCCTACCGACCTATTGTAGACTAATGTTGATACGGCGAATCCAATGAGCTTAATTTCGAAAATAATGGTTTCCATCTGTAGGTGCTGACGCCTCTCAAACATTTTCCCGCGCGAATTTGTCCCTCTTCCTCTTCCTTCTCTCTCCCTCCCCCCGCGCCTCTCTCGGTCAGGTCACAGGTCGTAAACAACACGTGTCGTCTCAAGATGTCAACAGCCGTCGGGAACAAGATACAAAGTTGAAGCTAGGGCGAAACAAGTACCATATTTGAAATCAGCGTGATAAATTACCCATGGCGGCATGATTTGTTGGGGTCGAACGGGCACTTTCAGATTTGTCCCCTCTGGATGTGGAAAGGGAGGAGCAGGGAATTGAAAGCTTCCCATCTGAGGCACTATAAAATAGCCCACAGGGAAAATATGTATCCATTATAGATTCCTCTCCCTATCTATTCAATGTACTAAGTAGAAAACGCTAATCACGAAAACAAATTCATCGCTCCGCGCCAATACAAAACAACTTCCATATTTGGAATCAGCATGTCAAATTACCCATGGCTGTATGGTTTGTTGGGGTCGAACGGACACTTTCAGTTTTGTACCCCCGGAGAGATGAAAGGGAGGAGGAGGAAGTTGCAGCTTCCGTCATGAGTTACTCTAGCCCACAAGGAAAATATCTAATGAGGCGATGCGATCATTCTGGCCGTTGGCTACCACCAACAACAAGGTCTTGAAGTCGGCAAAACAAATCAATCGCTCCGCGTCAATAAAAGTCCCGAGATCCACCTTCCGTGGGAAGGTGGCGTATCCTGGCTTTGCAAGCAAAGTCAACAGCTGAGTGAATTTTGGCAAAATATCAATTCAATAAAAGGAGTGAGATCTTATTACACAAAACAATCAGCTCAATAAAAGTCCCGGGATCAACAGCCAAAATTCTCTCACTATTTTTGACAATCTCAATTATAATTTAATAATAAGAATTATAAAAAAAGGAAAATATTCCGATTTCTTAGTGAAATTTGAAAAAAATAGTGAGCGAATTTTGGCTGTTGATCCCGGGACTTTTATTGAGCTGATTGTTTTGTGTAATAAGATCTCACTCCTTTTATTGAATTGATATTTTGCCAAAATTCAGCTGCTGACTTTGCTTGCAAAGCCAGGATACGCCACCTTCCCACGGAAGGTGGTTGTTTTTTATTAGGTTGGTGAGAAAGTAATGTTAGATTTTCAAATTTTTGATTCTGAGATACCCTGACTTTTGTTGCCGTCTGACTATCATATAGGCATATATGTTCGTTGAATGATTGGATAATCTTTCCATCGCGCGTTGGTTCAAGCCTGCCCAATTGATATTGTGGGCGCATGACCAAGTCAAAGGTAAATCAACGAAGAGTTCAACAGATTATGTTTTGGCTCAGCAATCCATGGGTAGCTTTGATAATGCAAATATTATGTCACATGCGAAAAGTACTGCATAGGGATATTACAATACAACATCTGAATCTAATCCGTTGCCAAAGGATTGCTAGAAAATATACTCATTTGTGAACTTGACCCTACCTGAGCATCAACAGAAATACTTGTTTTCACAGCGTGTCCGTCACAATAGATGTTTTGATTTCAAATGTAGTAAAACGAAAAATACTTCCAACTGTTAACTTAAAATTTTATTTATGTGAGCATACAATACTTCTACCAAAACATGCAGCATTCATCAACCTGAGATCGAAATTTGAAGATCGAAATTCGAATATTGCAAAGCTTCATGTTTCCAGCATTGATCAATAGTTCTAACTTTTGTTGTTAATTGTTAGATCAACTCTTTATCTACCAGTGATCGGCACGGCTAAGTCAGGGTCTAGCTCTATTTTGAGAAAATGTATTCATTCACCGAACACCAAAAGTCGTAATTTTGGTCATGTTGACATTTATTCAACAATCCTGAAAATCTATGATTCCTAAAAGTAGAAAATGCGTAAGCCCAAATGTTTCTCTGTGGTATGTAGCACCATAGTATACCATGGAAGCGCACTTATTTAGAAACAAGTCTGAATGAATCTCGAAGCAGGAAGCGTCATATCTTGAGGTGTCTTTCCTCGGTAAGAGTTGAATTCAATGGTATATACCTCGTGCTATGTTGAGGCAGGAATGACTTTAGACCTATTTTTCGAAAGGACAGCCAATGAACTTCACAGTCCACTATGTAAGAATGAACGGATATTTTTGCCCTCGAAATACGAGTGCCAAAAATATTTTTTAGAGAAGTGTGAAAATATCACATTCAGCAAAACTTTATTTTTCGGGATACCCAGAAATCATTATGCGATTCGAACATATGTAAATATTGGCCAAGTAAACCCCTACTATATGTTATTCATCTAGGTTGAGATCTTTAATGAAAAGGATTTTATGCGGGCTCAAACATTATAGTCCAAATCTAACATTACTTTCTCACCAACCTAATACATGCGAATCGTTCGATAATTATCAATTTATTTCGTGTGTATAAATAGTTTTTCAAATAGTTTCTTCCAGAAAATTCCTTACGCTGCTCCCCCGATTGGACAGAGGAGATGGCAGAAAGCAGTGCCTCCCGATCAATGGAACTATACTCTGGACGGAACCTTGTGAGTAATAAATAGCCTAATGATAATGCATAAGAGTGCAATGTAGACGTAAACGTAAAGCACAGTAATATACCAAATTGGATGGATTCAGGCTAGAGTAAGATAACACAATTGAAGCAAATATTCAGAAAAACTTACACCTCTTTGCAGTTTCGGTCCAGCCTGTCCGCAGAAGTTCTTCTGGGAGGGAGTGGGTACGGGCTTCTCCGAGGACTGCCTCACTCTCAACATCTACACCTCGAAAGAGTGTAGGGAGGTAAGTGTTGCCAAATTGCAATAGATTTGACGATAGAACTGTTTTCGACTCGGTTAGGGTTCCCTTCGCAAGAACTGACTCTTTCAATTACGTGTCCTTTCTGGGTCAGACCCGTGAGAGGTCTGTCGAATAAAAAGAACCTTTCTTGCGAAGCCGCATGATAAAAATTGAAAAGCATAGAATTGGGCATGAAATTGCCAATGGTGGAGGGTATTCTTGATTACAATAGATCACTGATCAGTTTCAGTCCAACGCTTCCTGTCCCGTGCTCCAATACATTCACGGAGGCGGGCATCTATTCGGTGGCGCGCTGATGTTCCCTGATGAGAGCCTCGTTGAAAAGTACGCATCAAAAGGTACGATGATTAAATTATTAGGTGTTTGAATAAACAACGTAGTGAATAATGAACATATGTTCGCATCGATAATGTAATTCGTTAAGAAGAAAATCCTGGTTCAATGAGGATAATCGTGCCACTTCAGGCATTGTTCTTGTCACCATCGCGTATCGTCTCGGGGTCTTTGGCGTGCTCGCATTGGGTGATGAGAATGTGATTCCGGCAAATCTCGCGTTGCATGGTGATAATTCCCTCTTTTCTTTATTCCTAAAATTATAAGATTTCATTGTCAGATATCGTTGAAAGTCTACGCTTCGTGCGCAAGGAAATCCATAATTTCGGAGGAGACAGGGAGAAGGTAGAGGTTTACTAATTAACTATTTTAAATTAATGTTTTTTTAATATCTCCATCATGGGTCATTCTTCCGGAGCTGCTATCGTGCTTATGCTCACATTTTCTCCTGGTGTCAACAAACAAGGTGGTAAGTTGGACCAAGCAATATTTTCTCGCTAAATCGTGACTTACTTTCCAGATACTCCTCTATTCGCTGGTGCAATATCGATGAGCGGTTCTCTGACTTTCGCAGAGGAAGAAGAAATGGTGAAAAGATCGCATCGAGTCGCGAAGGAATTGAATGTAGGCTCATATTTTTAAAGAAAATATTATCAGCTATTCAAATGAAGTGCAGTTTTCAGTGCACTGGTTCAGCTCGGGAGATCATTGATTGCATGAGGCTTCTCAGCACAGAGTCGGATTTTAACTAATTAATTTAAGATTTTAATTAATTAAAATCTTTAAATATTTAATTATCTATCTCAGAGAAATCATCGACACCGCCTTTGAACTCGGAGGTGTTGACGGATTTTCGAAGAATCATCTAAACGAAATGGTTATCGGCGGAGAATTATTCCTCGTTCGGAGCGCAAAGGAGCTAAGGGAAATACCGAAGGTTGTCAATCCTTGGTCGACTTGTTCAGCATAGAAATAGTGACAACTCTAATAATTTTGTACGATCTCTCGCAAGTGGCTCTAAGGTTCTAAGGTGGCTCTAAGGCGGAGGAAGTTGCTATCTTTTTGTTAAAAAAGTCGTTGATTTTAATTATTTTGAGCCTACTAAGCTGATGCTCGGTTCGCTCCTCAAGGAGTTCGAGTGGGATGGAGGATTTCTAAAAACAGCCCAGGAAGAAGTCGATTCTGGAGATGTAAATATGGTTCGTTATTGTGAATTTACTAGTTGCAAAATCAAGAATTGTTAGGTTATTGAGATCCTTGGAATAGAAAATGATGAGGAATGCGCACAAAAGTATGTAAATGACGTCAAATCGGGAGAATTCGGTGAGTTTCAATTCCATTAAAATCCATTGAAAATGGTGTTGGCTAGGGAATTTGAGTTCTGTTTACTGTGATGCCTGGAAAGTCGCCCAATGTAACGTTGATAATTCAGAACCAAGCTACAATCTGATCTCGCAATCCGTGTACGTCACTAATTTGATGCTCGCAAAGCCACAAACACAGGCTGGCCAAGAGGTTCGTTTTCATTGAAACTTCCTGCATTATGTCGATTGATCCCTTTCGGATGAGAATTTTAAATTGTATCATTCTCATGTATTTCCACAGTAGAAATACTGGCCAAGTTTATCATTCGAAGGTGATCATTCGATATTTTTTCCTATCTTTCGTTTTTGACCATCTTTCGTTGAATATTTGAACAATTGATGAATATTTCTTTATCATATCATTATATTTTAATGGATGCATTGATGTATTTCCATCATTTGTTTCAGGTGTACCTCTACCAGATGGACTACCCGAAGCACGCGTTACATTCGGACGACCTTTACTTTGTAACGGGTGGGCACGAACGAGAATTGGTGAGAAGATGCATAGGCGGGATAAGGGATTGCGCAAGAATATGGTGCCAGTAGATAAAGAGTCAAAATTAATAAGTTAGAATCTCAAAAGACCCCGAATGAGCGGTTTGGTCAACCCTTTTTCGGTTTCTACCAGCAGATCTTTCAGGACGACAACGAAGAATGGTTGAATCGCGTCTACTCTTTGTATTTTGCGAATTTCATCAAAGGCCTCCCTCTAGCACCAGGCACGAGCTAAGCTTTCTTGAATTTTGAGTTCTTCTACACTTCTAAATGCGTATGGATATCATAGATTCCTGTTAACATGTAAGAAATTGACGAAGAGAAAGCGTGGGATGATAGGACGCGAATTTGCAGATTGGAAAAAAGTCGATCCTGATCTGATGAACTACTATTCCATCAATAAGAGCTTCATTGACGATGTTTCTCCAGAGATGAAATTCGGTAGATCAAATCGCGTTCTCCTCAATAATTTTCTCTAAGGCTATCATCGCAATCTACTGGAATACTACGAAGAAATGGATGAGTATGATGAAAATGTTACACAAATGAAGAGAAAGGTTCGTAGTGCGATAGAAAAATTGGAAAAGGTGTTTTTTTCAGATATTGAATACACCGGTCCAATATAAGAAAGCATTAATATTATCACCTGAGAAGTGGAATATAATTGACATCATCATCTACGCGACTGCCATAACTTTTCTTCTGTTCATTGGATTCAAAGTGTATCAGTTCTCTCAAGGAAATAGAGACGAAGATGAGACACTACTCACCTATAAATTAGGTTGATGTGCGAATTTTATTATATTTGTTATAATATTACATTTTACATGATAAAGAAGTTCCAAATTATTTTTGAAATAACATTTTACTTAGGTGTTGTTGTCATTTCTAGATTGTCCCACTTTGTTCAATTAATAATTGATAAAAATATAAGAAAATAGTTCCGAAAATGGTGTTCGCGCAGAAGACAATTGTCGAAAATTCATAATCCGACTGGTTTGTTAATGCGTTTAACCGCCACCATGACGGCTGCTTGACGGTCTTCGAATTAATGATTATGTGATCAGCTTTGAGTTTTAGCGCCTCCTTAATAATGTAACTGAAATTGTTATATCACTATTAGATGAGGCTTTGGAGGAGGAAGCAATTTAGTTAGCCTTATCCAATGCGCCAAACCCTGTTATACTACGTAAATAATTCACTTACTCGTCATTCGTTCTTTCATAGCAGCGCAACTCCAACAAACCAATCCGAACCGAATTCAGGCATTCGCAAAGGAATGCGAACTTCTGCATGCTCGCAATGGTAATCCGAAGTTCTAGGATATGATCGCACGAACCAAACAGTCGCTTCAGCCTTATAATTTATAAATAATTGTATTGAAATTATTTCTTAAAAAATCTCGGAAAAAATACAAGATCGTGAAACTGACTATTTGTCCTTGATATAATCGAGCCTCAGCATTTCATTATCTAGCACTTTTGAATGTCATGCCTCTAACCTGATTCCACCATTTCCATTGTGTCCCATTAGCTCCGCACTTCTCCCGGTGAGTATGCTTTGTGGAGGAGGCCGTACCCAAGCTGTATGCTTTAAAAATATATATTTTTATAAATGATTTGAATAGTTTATCTATGACCGAAGGCGCAACTAACTAGATGTTCAATTGTGATTAAATTAAAACGCTGTCTCCCTATGAGCGTCGGAAGGTGTGGCACAATCTTTAAAAATCATCGCTAGATGTTTATACTTGGTGGGTAGAGTCATTAGGGGTCCAATAAACATTTTCCAAAATCTTGATCTACCATTATCGATTTTTTCGAAAAATTTTATCTTTGAGATTAGGCCAACGTGTTGTAGCTCATTCGAAAGAGCATGAAAAGTTATGATAGCATCCGGGTTTTCAAGGCGATCGATCAATATCTGTTCCAGAAACAACCACTATTCTGCCGAAAAATAGCGGTTTGTTGTTTTGATCAATTCTGCGACCACATTCCTATCAATAGCTCCTCCTGGAAACTTCATATTATGTGTAAAATGTAATACTCAGTCCATCAAGAGTAATCTCGAGATGGTTCTGCATGCCCATAATAGCGTTTTCAAATACTGACACCCTTTCGAAACGCTGGTTCGATTCCGCTCGGATGCAGACATTTTTGCCGGCACATTTAGCGAACTTTTAATCGTTTGAGGTGCTTATTTATCGATGATTAGTATCTTCACATCAATCACACAGCAAACAATGTGTATTTGAAGCTGGCAAAAATGTCTGCATCCGAGCGGAATCGAACCTGCGTTTCGAAAGGGTGTCATTATTTTGAAGAAAACGCTATTATGGGCATGCAGAACCATCTCGAGATTACTCTTGATAGATTGAGTATTACATTTTACACATAATATGAAGTTTCCAGGAGGAGCTATTGGAATGTGGTCGCAGAATTGATCAAAACAACAAACCGCTATTTTTCGGCAGAATATTGGTTGTTTCTGGAACAGATATTGATCGATCGCCTTGAAAACTCGGATTCTAACACAAATTTTCATGCTCTTTCGAATGAGGTACAACATGATGGCCTAATCTCAAAGATTAAATTTTTCGAAAAAATCGATAATGGTAGATCAAGATTTTGGAAAATCTTTATTGGACCCCTAATGGCTCTACCCACCAAGTATGAACCTCTAGCGATGATTTTGAATGATTGTGCCACTTCCCCACCAAGATCTGACGTTCTACAGATAGAGACCACAAGGCGTTCTGTCAAAATCTTCACACGAGGCAATTTGTGTGCCTAATGTAACCCTAATGGTCTGAATAAGGCAACGCTTTTTGATTTAGGGCGATATCTTTACTTTGATCCGAATTATAATCCAAAAACCTCAATCTCACTCTCAACGGGAGAATGCTCGAAATCGGGATCGTGGGAAAAACGCACTAGGCGGTAAGAAAATACACAACTCCTTATCGCGAGTTAGCATCAACTCGCTTGGTGTGGTGGTAGAGATCTAGGTCTTGTGCCCGTAACTCCCTGGTTCGAGTCGCCTCCGTTGTATGTGGTTTGCATTTTTTTGCAATTTTTTTCGAAATTTTCTAAACGAGTTCAGAAAAACATCCTCCTGTTTTCCAATTTTGTACGATTTATCTTACTGATGGGAACTACAAAATACGAGTGGAGCAGCTATACACGATCAAAATGACCCATTTTACCCCTATTCCTGATCTTAATTAGCGTATGCTGACCTAAGTAGAGTAGCCCGATCAGGCTGCTCCAGTGGTCATTTGTGAAGGATCCTAAGAGCTACCGAAATCTGTTTTACTCATTCGATTTGGCCAAGAACGCGAACTGTCGGAGCTCTTGCGGATTTTGAGCGAACTCGGTATTCCCGAAAGTGGGCGTGGCTTGTGGTCTCTACTTACAGAGACAGCGTTTTAATATTGGGAGGGTGACAAAACGAAAAACGACAAAACGGAAATAAATCACAGCTCCTTAGGGATTCGAGATAGGTACGTGCGGGTTGTTGCATTGTTACTAGTATGCGCTCGTCAGAATGGTAAAGAGAGCTATGGGGATGTCTCTCGTATCCTTGGCGCTCTCTCGCTCTCCAATGCTCTCTCGCTTATCTTTTGTGAATTTTCGACTTGATCATTTTTGTTCGAATTGACAGGATTTCGATAGCTCTCGTCGAGCTGATGACTACTTTATCCCAGTGGAAATAAATAATGCTGAAAAACACCGAATTTGGCGCTTTTTCGAAAATCCTATTTTCTTCACATCGAAATTTCCCAAGTTTATGCCCAGCCAACACTCCATTTTAAATCGGAATCCTGCATTTGCTCTGCGCATCTTCCAGTATGTCTCGACATAAAATGCTCAAAACTGATCTGAAGTCACAGTGGATCGACTGAAAACTATAGACAACCTTCACAGAATACACGCATTTTCATATTTCGCGATTCATAAACCTGCTTTACCACCTCTCTTTTTTCCTGAAATTATGTACCTAGGGGTAACTTTTAACGTAAAATCGAATGATCATGGTGACAAGTACACAGCTATTGAACCTTTTTCAGGCCGGCGAATTTGAAAATTTAAATGACCATAACTCTTTTCACAGATGAGCTAGCCTTTCACTTTCAGCAGTGAAAATGCTTATCTCATCGAGATCTTTCAGAATTACTATGCATTTGCGGGGTTTGGATAAGCCGTTCAAAAGTTACAAAAACTGACCACCTGACAACAGCGCGACACTGGAAATGAGGGGTCAGAGATACGGCTTTCTAAGGTCGATTTTTCGAACTCTACGTGAAAAGTTACCCCTAGGGAGATCTTAAAATCAGCACTTGATTTTTCGTTGTACGGCCTATAGGTGATATTGCTCGGTTCTCTCAGATAGTCACTCTTATATATATGAGGCTGGTCGCCTACGAATCAAACAAGACCTGGCACAGTGAAATTACGAAAAACTGCGAAGAGAGGTTTTTGAGGCTGCTGATCATCGTGGTCTACTTCATTTCTCACCAATTTGACCGGTGCAGCCGGGCTGCATGCCGGACATAATTCTATGGACGTAGGTTCGGCATCTCTCAGGGGAACCTTTTTTGCACTATTTTTGCGTGATAAGCCGATGCTCTGGTATCTAAAGTGAAAACCCGTTTTCCCGTCTTCCCACTCTCATCTGTTGTAAATGCCGATCAGAGTAGTGTAATCAAGGAACTCTACAAAAATCGAACCATCGCCATCAAAGGATCGAAGAAAGTTATTTGTACAGCCCAGAGGAAGATATCCCTTACCCATTGCTTCACCACGATGCCCACTTATTTCGCTTACGGGAATTTGGGAACTCATCTTTACGTAGTATTGCCGGAGGCGAAGGGGTCGTTCCCTGTCAAAGTACATATTCAAGTCGATAATCTCGTGGTCAGAGCCAATAAGGGCACTTCAAGAGGTGGTCGTTCTCGCAGCCAGAAATTTCACATTTCATGGTGAGTTGCCCATTGAAACACTTTCGTGGATCCTTTGATGGCGATGGTTCGATTTTTGTAGAGTTCCTTGATTACACCACTCTGATCGGCATTTACAACAGATGAGAGTGGGAAGACGGAAAAAACGGGCCGGCATGCAGCCCGGCTGTGCGGTTTTGTCATAACTCAGTGAGTATTCAATCAAATTACATGAAAATCGCAAAGCAAGTCAGTCTTAACGTGTAGATTCCGATTTTGTTATTGTCTTAGTCAATTTCAAGACATGAAACAAATAAAAACAATATTTTTGAACATAGGGCAAATGTGGAACTAGCTTTTTGCATAGATGGATGCGTCGTGTTCTTACGATCATTTTTCTTATGCTATGTGCATAGTTTGGGGAATCCTGTTTTGTGCTACTATCCATTTTGTATCTTCATTTTGCATTCCCTCCTCCACCCTCACTGTGATCCGGTGAGGCAATTATGACGAATGGGAGAATTTAATTATGTTTCATGACGAAAAGAAGAAATGTGGGCACAAGATTTTTCAGCACTTTTTTTTGGAGCCACTTCAAGCGATTTTACAGTCGTCGATAGACGATTACGCTAGGTGGTGTAGTGCGGTGAGGCCGACTACTGTTTGGACTACGTATCCCTGCTGTCCAAGGTGCTTCTAGGGAACGATACATTTCGCGACCTGGGTCACTGCCAAGCACTAAATGAAACATAACCACATTTGCTGATTCTTCATTCTTGCCTCACCGGAGCACAGTGAGGGTGGAGGAGGGAATGCAAAATGCTGACATAAAACGGATCGTAGCAGAAAACAGGATTCTCCAAACTCTGCACATTGGCAGTGACCCAGGTCGCGAAATGTATCGTTCCCTAGAAGCACCTTGGACAGCAGGGATACGTAGTCCAAACAGTAGTCGGCCTCACCGCACTACACCACCTAGCGTAATCGTCTATCGACGACTGTAAAATCGCTTGAAGTGGCTCCAAAAAAAAAGTGCTGAAGAATCTTGTGCCCACATTTCTTCTTTTCGTCATGAAACATAATTAAATTCTCCCATTCGTCATAATTGCCTCACCGGATCACAGTGAGGGTGGAGGAGGGAATGCAAAATGAAGATACAAAATGGATAGTAGCACAAAACAGGATTCCCCAAACTATGCACATAGCATAAGAAAAATGATCACAAGAACACGGCGCATCCACCTATACAAAAAGCTAGTTCCACATTTGCCTTAAGTTCGAAAATGTAGATGTTATTTGTTTCACGACTTGAAATTGACAAAGGCAATACCAAAAACGGAATCTACACGTTACGATTGACTTGATGTACGATTTTCATGTTATTTGATGGAATACTCACTGAATTATGACAAAACCACAAAAATTGTCCGACATGCAGCCCGGCTGCACCGGTCGAATTGGTGAGAAATAAAATTGACCACGATGATCAGCATCCTCGAAAACCTCTTTTCGCAGTTTTTCGTAATTTCACTGTGCCAGCCCTACCACTCGATTGTCCGATTCTTAGGCGACCGGCCTCATATGTGCAGCGGTATTCTAATTCAGTACAATACAAAGGATTCAATCACGGCGTTTTACCGCCAAAAGTCGTTTTAACATTATTGCCGGGAACCAGTCCCCGGCAAACTGCCAACACTGAAATTCTAATACCGTAGTCTTGCAGTTCTCTATCTTTCTCTGTCACGCCAGACACTGTATTTCTCGCCGATAGCACCACCAAGCCAAATCTTTTATCAGCATTTGAAAATAAATTGCCAGATGACATATTCAGTGCTGAACAGCATGCATTTCATATGGAACAATCAATAATATTTCCGAAACAACGAATGTGGCGCCAACATCCATAATGGAGCACGTATTTGCGCAGCACAAAACCTATTCCAATCATGAAAATGTTCACTCCTGCGGGAACAGCACATAAGATGGAATCATGGATTCCGATTCCGTTTGGTGTTATTACTTTGACCGCCTCATCTGCTACTCCCGATATTTGCACCTTATATCGTCGCCTCCGACCGCACAACAAAATCGGTCATTCATCTCAGCCCGCTTGTCCTCTTGTCGACTCGAGAAGAGGAGAGCTGAACGAGATTGAGGGAGATGTATTGTCCTTGAAAACACTCCATCAATAAGAATGTTTTATTGATCGCATCGCCTGATATTTACTCTAACAAGGGAAGGCCTTGCGATGTCTTTGGACTTTCGGAACGCGACCGAGTGGGATGGGTAGGTACATGAATTCTAAGAACTGCTGTAAAGTTCAATTTTGCTGAACGCCCTCAGGGCACGTAAAAATCGATAGTTGTGTCCGCGTTGCGGATATGTAAAGCCTTCCAGGAGGCCTTGCCAGCAAGCATCGGTGGTTGAGTAGTAGCGAGTCAGGACAGTAATTCTATGGACGTAGGTTCGGCATCTCTCAGGGGAACCTTTTTTGCACTATTTTTGCGTGATAAACCGATGCTCTGGTATCTAAAGTGAAAACCCGTTTTCCCGTCTTCCCACTCTCATCTGTTGTAAATGCCGATCAGAGTAGTGTAATCAAGGAACTCTACAAAAATCGAACCATCGCCATCAAAGGATCGAAGAAAGTTATTTGTACAGCCCAGAGGAAGATATCCCTTACCCATTGCTTCACCACGATGCCCACTTATTTCGCTTACGGGAATTTGGGAACTCATCTTTACGTAGTATTGCCGGAGGCGAAGGGGTCGTTCCCTGTCAAAGTACATATTCAAGTCGATAATCTCGTGGTCAGAGCCAATAAGGGCACTTCAAGAGGTGGTCGTTCTCGCAGCCAGAAATTTCACATTTCATGGTGAGTTGCCCATTGAAACACTTTCGTGGATCCTTTGATGGCGATGGTTCGATTTTTGTAGAGTTCCTTGATTACACCACTCTGATCGGCATTTACAACAGATGAGAGTGGGAAGACGGAAAAAACGGGCTTTAACTTTAGCTTCCAGAGTATCTTCTTATCACGCAAAAATAGTGCAAAAGGTTTTCCACGGAGAGATGCCGAACCTACGTCCATAGGATTACTGCCCTGACTCGCTACCATTCAACCACCGATGTTCATCTCAAGGCCTCCTGGAAGGCTTTACATACCCGCAACGCGGGCACAAATATCGATTTTTTACGTGCCCTGAGGGTGTTCAGCAAAATTGAACTTTACAGGAGTTTTTAGAATTCATGTACCTACCCATCCCACTCGGTCGCGTTCCGAAAGGCCAAAGACATCGCAAGGCCTTCCCTTGTAAGGGTATCATAACAATCTACTGGAGTACGACGAAAAGATGACGAAGTATAAAGAGAATCTACCTGAAATCAAGAAAAAAGTTCTTCGAGAGATCGTCAAATTGTCGCTAAATTGGTAATATTTCATTTTTGCAAATATTTAATTCGCCAGTCCTGTACAACAAAGTGATTTTTTCCTGAAAGGTGGAATCTGTGTGATACCGTATACAATTCTACTGCAAATTTTGTTCTTCTGTTCATTTTATTCCACTCGTGTCAGTTCTGTAGACGAAAAAGAGAACAAGAGAAGACACTATTTCTATTCACATACTCTTCAATCTTACTGATCACCCAATGAACGACCGCGAATAAATTAATCTACGAGGAAGCGATGACCCAAGATCAAAGACCAAAGTCTACTGTTAATTTTTCTCTAGATTCCGCATCTTGAATACTAGTGAAGTTTTCCACTATCCCAAATTATGCCCGACAATCACAAATAAACGTCATTAGCCCTGAAAGCATTGAACGGAATTTGCCCTGAAAGCCACCAACTCGTTATTCAATGATGAAATGTGCTTTTTATCCAGGAACGATCGTTGAAGAATCGCACTCTTGACAATTTGAAAAAGTACAGGTAGGAGCAGGAAGTGTCCTAAACTGTCGTTTGTTAGCTAAAGATATAAGAAATCAGAATACATTAACGCTTATACATTCGCCCGCTCCGTGATCGTCAACTCAGGACGAGAGAGCAGGCGGAGTCAGGATAGTCGCACTCACTATAATCGTTCGTCTCCACTGTTAGAAATGATAACACATGTCAAATATCGAAATCGGCGGTCGCACTTTCATTCTAATTTCGAAAGATAACGTTAGTCATGAGTTGGACAACCGATTTCGAAAATTTACGAAATGAGGGTATACATTGCCTCAAAACGAACCAGACATTTGCGAGTCGGATGTGAGCTGTGCTTTTTAAATAATTTTCTTTAATGTTTTTGCGAGCATATGGGAAAGCCAAACACTTCACTCTTCTCCTATCTCATCAGCATACCCTAAACCATACATTGGAAATTACTCCTCTTGCTCACGGCACATCATGAGTCTCGAGACTCTATCCTTCGACGCTCTCTCTCTCTCTCTCTCTGTTCCTGTGTTGAATCGGACAATATACTCTGTTCTCCTCCACTATCTCCTGATTCCCCGCAATATGAGAATGGGATTAGTTTAGAAATTCGATTATATTTTACTTTTTTTTGAACATGCCTCCTTGATGATCGATCTACTGAGTCAGACTGAATGCATCGAAACTGTGGTCGACAAATCAATCGAATTGTTTTTCATGAATAATAAGGCATGTGCGTTGCTTGTTTTTCCGGTCCGCCTCTTACGAGCTCTGAAAGGCATAAATAACGGTCTCTTCATCGTCGATTATATCGACTCTCGATGTCTGACAAAATTTCTCCGTTCATGGCTTGGTCAGACCTCGCCCCAATACTGCAGCCAGGAGATCTGATCGACTTCCCGTATGGAATATCATATATTTGAAAATAAAATATCCCATTTGTTTTTCGATCGCACCTCTTCCGCAAGGATTGGTGTTTACGAGGTACGTTCATATTTGTTGCTACATTCATAGCAAACTCTGGTTTCTCCCAACCAGTTGTTAACCAGTTGGAAGGGGCGGAGTTTCGGCGAACCAGTTGCCAACCAGTCCCCTGACCAGTTGTTGACCAGTTTCCGGCCGACAACTGGTTAACCAGTATCCCAACCAGTTGTTAACCAGTGGAGAGACTTAAGCGCACTTTGCGCTGAAATAGTTTTGTAATTATTTTCGTATGCTTTTCCATGAGAAGAAGGCGTATTGAATATTGATAATAAACATTGGCAATAAATCGCGAACTTGTCTTCGCTGCATCATACAATAGTTGAAAAGCTGACCAACTCTGTTCTGGCTCCACCACTAGTAGAACCATTATCTCTCCGGGAGTGAGCACTATTAGTTGCACCATTAGAAATACAATAAATAATTATTTAAAATCATTGTGCGATAAAGTCCGTGCATTTCTGGAACCGGGAATAGAGGAAGTATACTGTAATCGCCAGGCCGATTCGAGTCAATCGACTCGTCAATGTAATAATTTCTAATCAGTAATTCGTAATTGTCGACCTTTTTAAATCTTGTATTCATGTTCATAATGGTGCTAATAACACTGAGCACCCGTAGGTTTGGCTATATTCGTATTCCGTGCTAGGGGTTCTTCTAGTTCAGCATTTTAATTAAGCGCGCTCTATGCTCACGTTTTTTCAGCCCATGTTTGTTGTTAAAAATCGCTGTATTTGTGCAATAAATTGAATGTTTCAGGCCACATCAAGGCATTTTTTGCCGGGCAAGACTCGTATCGTGGCCCGCAACGCACATCAATTCCTGAAAAATGGCGAACACGCTGCCATTTCTATCAAGGCCAACTGCATCGATTAAACCGCTGAGCTGAGCTGAGGTAAACTTTGAATCGCAATGCGTTACTGTTAATTTGGTAATTTACGCAAAAACATTGTGCGTGTCTGACTCAATTCTCGGTTTTCCCAAATTTTGTTCAACGAAAATCGCGCTTCACTCTCTTCGCGCTTGGTAAAAAGTTATATTGATGTTAGTACCATCAATTTTCTTTACTGTCCTTTATATTTTTATATTTGCTCAAGCCATTGTGATTTTTAACATTTCAGGGTTAAAAGTGCCGTCCAGGACACAAGGTGAAGTTCTTCATGAGTACATCGTCACCGGACGCAAACTCCCTACCGAGAAGGAGCCTGTGACTCCCGTCTACAAGATGCAGATCTTCACCTCGAACACGGTGATCGCCAAGTCTCGCTTCTGGTGCTTCATCCCCATGCGCCGTCGTCCGAAGAAGGCCAACGGAGAGATCCTCGAATGCAAGGCGGTGCGATTTATTTATTTATTTTTTTGCTTCACCTTGCTGTTTATTATTCGTAAATCTGTTTTGCTAAACGAAGTTATACACTGTTAAAGTTACCGGACGAGGACGAAACCCTGATCTGACCCTGATCTCGTCGTGTGTACGAGAGAGTATGCAAAAGTGAGAGAGCGCGGGATTATTCTGATCATTTCCGGCTTTCCCTTGAGCCTATTATTGATTTTTAGCATTTTTGTATATTCATTCTCAACTAGTTCAGCCATCGGCTATTCGATGGAGGACAAAAAATAGGGGGTTCATGTCATCCTCGTCCGGTAACTTTAATGTTACTTATCTCAGATCTTCGAGAAGAGCGAGGAATCTGTCAAGAACTACTGAATATGGCTCAAGTACGATTCCCGCACTGCCCACCACAGCATGTACCGTGAGTACCGTGATGTTTATGTCGCCGGAGACTTCTATGTAGATATTTCATTGAATTTAGTATCTAATGTGAACATGGTGTTAAATTATCCAAAAAGGAGAGAAGCCCTAGTTGGGTTGTTCTCGATGTTTGACAAAATTTTATTTCCTTGAATTTAATTAATCAGTGCGTAGTGATAGTTGATAGTCATGATTCCAGTGATTCCAGTGATGGCTATGAACCTGGTGGGAACGTGCACTAGAGGGGTTCGAGCCCACTTCAATGCTCTTTGGCCATTTGTGAAGAAGGGTACGTTATTTAGACAGGTATGTACTATTGATTATGAATACATTGAGGAGCGTACGGTCAGAGGCAGATTGGCCCGAACAGGATTGAGAAGTTTAAATGGACAGGCCAAGATCGAGAGTTCCCTGAATTGAGTACCATGTGGGCCAAGGAGAGCCCTGAGATACTTCACAAGTGAGTCTCATCTAGATGAATCACTCACTCTAATCTCAGCTATACGGGAGTTCGACCGGAAGGATACAGAAATGAGAACTGAGATCGTCGCGCCCGATCTTTCGAAGTTCACGTCAGTATCTGAACTAGTTATTTTACTGTTTACGTATTATTTGATCTAATTGCTTCTTTCTTGTGATATATAACTTCGTTTTCTCCGTGTAGATTCGCACCGTACGTCTCCTACCGAACTTACGTGGAGATTGAAAAGAGAAGGAAGGCTTACGAGGCAAATGTGAGGGAGAAGGGATCGGAGGCACTCGAATGAGGATCTGAGGTATGGAGGGAGAGGGAAGGGAAGGACAGAGGGAGATGGCCACCCCCTAAGATGACAGCTGAGACACTCTTCGAGTTGATATATCACGCCTCTCACGAGAGATTCGGGACAAAACGGTGATATCGTGGTACAATCTAAAAAATCGAATTTTGGTTTTTGAATGATCCAGGGGTAATCCACGCTTCTGAATCCGATTTCGGGCAAAGCGGATTCCCATCTTGATCAGCGGCTGCAGCAGCTTGCTGCAGAACTTTCAGACTCTCACTTTGGAGGCTCTGTTATTGGGTTCAAAATACATCATTTGAGTTGAAATTTGGCGTGTAGGCATCAAATATTAACTTATATCAATTTCCTGATCGATTTTTCGGTAGATCAAAATTTGACCTCTCTGCGATTTTCGCTCCATAACTTTAACAGTTCGGAGTGGACACAAACCAAACTTTTGCATCTTTTAGAGAGTTAAATTCTGCATCGACACGATTTTTTTTCAGATTTTTCTCTATCGGTGAAAATAGTTTTATAAGCGAAAAACAATGAAATTGTTCAGAATTTCCTTGTTCGTTCTGCGTGCAAAGGCGGTAACGTGTTTCATTTCGTATCGCGTCGATCAGGGTTCGACTCCCGGTCGGGGAAAACTTTTTGCTTGATTTTTTAACTATTATTCAGCAGTGTTTACCTGCTCAAATATTACTTGTAATTAGTCAGTTGTATCCATTCGGTCATCAAACCAAATTTAATGCACCTCATATATTTGGCTAAATTTGGCGGTTCGCTGTGAGTGTATTTCTAAATGCAGAGAACTGTGATTACTTTTGTTCGAAAGAGTATCCAAGTACTCTTCGATCACAGAAGGACATATGAGGATTGATCGAGTTTGAAGAGCAGGGTACGCCAAAATGTAAAATTCGTAAAATCGGGCGAAATTTTTGAGACAACCTGATAATTTGGATACATTGAAATCAAAATAGACTCACGTATCACTGCATACGACTCCTTCCAAATCCGTTCCTTCGTGAGGGTTGAGCCACCTTGATTGGTGCCGAAGAAACAAGAAGACATGTCGAAGACTAGATACCAGAGATCAAAGACCGCGGTATTCTGTGTAGACTTGCTCTCCGCACACGCCGGGTTAGAAACCACGTGCTCCCATCGTGCTGCATGAGCCTAAAATGGACGACAAGGCAAACCGAAATACATAAACATGATGAAAATGATGGTTAAAATTCAGGCAAAAAGTTTTCCCCGACCGGGAGTCGAACCCTGATCGACGCGATACGAAATGAAACACGTTACCGCCTTTGCACGCAGAACGAACAAGGAAATTCTGAACAATTTCATTTTTTTCGCTTATAAAACTATTTTCACCGATAGGGAAAAATCTGAAAAAAAATCATGTCGATGCAGAATTTAATTCTCTAAAAGATGCAAAAGTTTGGTTTGTGTCCACTCCGAACTGTTAAAGTTATGGATCGAAAATCGCAGAGAGGTCAAATTTTGATCTACCGAAAAATCGATCAGGAAATTGATATAAGTTAATATTTGATGCCTACACGCCAAATTTCAACTCAAATGATGTATTTTGAACCCAATAACAGAGCCTCCAAAGTGAGAGTCTGAAAGTTCTGCAGCAAGCTGCTGCAGCCGCTGATCAAGATGGGAATCCGCTTTGCCCGAAATCGGATTCAGAAGCGTGGATTACCCCTGAATCATTCAAAAACCAAAATTCGATTTTTCAGAATGTACCAAGGTTGTCCTCATTCTCTCGTGAGAGGCGTGATATGGCGAGGAAGTGAGAAGGGAGTGCAAGGAGAGGAGGTATGGACTGGCAGACTCAGAGACCCGCACTCATCTAGCTAAGAGCGATATTAAGAAGATCGATAGATAGGATCACTCAAATCCTATTGCGATATAGTCGATTGTTGTCTCATTGTTTGTTTTGTTCTCAATCTCTTACTGTTCGGTTCAACTGCTTCGGTTCTATCATAGGTGCAGTCTCAGTTCAATTGTTATTTTCTTTTGCACACATGATTTTGTGCTGTTAGCATTGTCAATTTTAGAAGGTTCTCGTGTTTCCATGATGTTTCTGTTTAATTGAATAAACCTAATATCGATTGCATACCGTATTCTGCATGCAAAGAACGAATGGCTACAGTAATCCGGGCGAGGAGGGGAGAAGGAGAAAAGTGGGCGGGGCCAAAACGCCAACCACTTGTTAACCAGTAGCCAACCAGTTGTCAACCAGTCCCTCAACCAGTTGGTGGGCAACGCGCCAGCAACTGGTTAGGGCACTGGTTAACAACTGGTTGGGAGAAACCAGAGTATGTTACAGGAGGAGTAAACTCAAAATTCACTTTTTGAAGCTATGATATGCACTCCCTAGAGCTCCACAACGATAAGGAGCTCCACAATTTCCACATTGATATCTCCATTCCGAACAGAGTTATAGCTAGTTGGCTGGGAGGCAGATCAGGGAAAGCTCAAGGAAGGGGGCGAGATAGTACGCGACTTGAAGAGAGTGCGTCACTAAATGAAACATATTCCAACCAGGCGCGCGTTTGCATTTACTCCTTCTTTAAGCACTGGGCAGTCTTCGAAGGCCTAATCGAAGGAACTTATCAAGTGATCCACTTCGGACAGGCAAATGAGGGTAAACAAGAGATAGGGCTTGTTTTTTTTTCCTATACCATTACCTCGCACGAGCAAGCTATATTCTTCAAAAAAACGCAACACAGACATTTCATCTTCTCCCAAGCTCTTATATTGGGGTGTCCGGAAAGTTCGTATAATGCTTCGGAAAAAAGTCAGTTCGCGATCAAATGCAGTGATTGCGCAATCTGTTTGTCAACAATGTATTGCATCATTCTGACGTTGAGTAGTGAGAGGATTTAATCAGTCTCCTAGTTGCTATATTGATTCTTGTGATGGACTCCCATCTCTACCTCCGAGCAGTTTTACTTCATTTCTACCGTCTTGGCCGATCCGTGAAGGAGGCCCACTCTGTCCTGGCACAGTCGGAAGGAGCTGACGCCCCCTCCATACCCTTCTGCTATAAGTGGTTCTCCCGCTTCAAGAAAGGGGAGTTTGGTCTCGATGATCAACCCCGCTCTGGACGCCCTCCCTCCCTCGATCAGCATCTCGTTCTCCGCACACTGAAGCGCAAGCTCATGGCCAGTGTGCGTGAGTTGAAGAAGGATACTGGTACTCCCAGATCAACGGTGTCCGATATCCTCCATCGATCTGGGAAGAAGCCGAAACTCCCACAAGTGATTCCCCATGACCTCTTCCCCGAACAGCTGAAAAATCGTGTTCAAGTCTGTCGGGAATTACTCCATCGTAGATCCAATCTTCGATGGGTCAATTCCATCATCGCTACAGATGAGAAGTGGATCACGTACGATAACCCTGTGAGGAGACTGCAATGGGTGGATGCAGATGAGAAGCCCACTCCCGTCCCGAAGAAGGAAGAGCCCGGAAAGAAGGAACTCCTCTGCTTCTTCTTCTCAGTGCTCGGTCCCATCTACTGGGAGATCCTCGCCCCTGGCACCAGCATCAATGCCGACCTCTTCTCTGAACAACTGGAAGATGTCGCGACCAGAGTCCCTCCTAGACTCCTGAACCAGGGCAAAATTCTTCTTCTGATGGACAATGCTCGCCCACATCGAACGAAGATGACCCAGAAGAAAATGGACGAGCTGAAGATCGAGAGGATTCCCCATCCACCGTATTCCCCGGATCTCTCCCCATGCGACTACCACTGCTTCCGCTCTCTCTCTGACTTCTGCAAAGGAAAGAAGTTCAAGAATCGAGATGAAGTTGTGAGGGCTTTCGTGAACTGGGCGGTCTCGAAGAAACCCGCATTCTGGAAGAGAGGAATCGAGACCCTGCCCAATCGCTGGAGGGAGGTAGTGAGAAAGAAGGGGGCATACATTGGTCACTGAGAATTGTAAAGCATTGAATAAAAAATAAAAACAAAAAATTATACGAACTTTCCGGACACCCCAATAGATCAGATGCTTCAGGTCGCAGGCTTTTTGGGCGCAGACTAAAAATTGTAAGGGAATCATTTGAGAGCGCTGCGAAAGGAGGCTCCTGCTGAAAGAATAATTTTGGAGTAAGAGCCCTCAATTATTATTTAAATTTTTAAAATTATTTTTGTTAGAGGAATATGAGGGGAATCGCGAGATAATTCATTTTACATTATATGTGAAGTGAATAACTCGTAAAAACACCCATTCCGTTATCATTGGAAAGGAGGAATTTCGAAAACTTGAAAACAAAAATGTTCAGAATCGAAAATAATCCTCTCCATCCTTCCGATACACATTGCATCAATTTCGCACTTTCAAATGTGCCTAGCACATATTAAAGATATCGCTACCAACCCCATATCTACTTGCATGCTCATCAATGATGAGTCATAATGAATTATCTTTGAAAGTTCAGATGTCGAGTGTATTATCCGCCTCTCCCTTCAGACGAAATCTTGGAGCGCGCGCGTAGTAAAGTGTGTTTCCATTTTGCTTATCGTAAGTAGAATATTAAAATATTGGATTAACTGTTCATTCCAGCTGAATTCATGGAAGTACAATATATTTTCAAATAATTGCGAACATTTTGCCAAATGGTGCAGATATGGTGTGAAAAAGTCGCGGCAGGTGAGTTTGTTCTTTCAAATAGCAGAAAAATCGTCAGAGATGAAAAAACAAACAATATGTTATTACTTTAAATAAACAAAATTTGCACATTGAGGAGAGCGATGCAAAGTCTGTGATGGTCCGAGCAGGCGTGGTGGCAGCCGTTTCGCTCGCAACTGTGGGTGTAGTGAGCAGCAAGGCGATAATTGGAGCCGCAATCGCATTCGCTTTGTTTGCTGGCATTCCCGTAGGAGTTGCAGTATTCATGTTTGGAATAGGTTTTGCATTTCGCAAATACGTGCGACGTTTCGGATGTCGATGTCATTATATTTATTTCCGAAAAATACGTTTCATTGTACCATGGAAAAGGTGCACTCACCGCTAAACTCGACATCGCACTGATGTTATTCACAAATTATTTGTCTATGCTGATAAACGAATCGGCGTTATGAGGTTGTGAAATAGACGCAAAATATCAGGAACCATCTCGTATTGATAACATTAGTACGAGGTGTCTCCATTCTTCAAGAGAATACTGCAGTGTTTGAAATAAGAAAATAGACATGGATTTCGAAACTTGACTAGGACTAGTACAACAGCTAGCAAGGCTCGCCGGTAAATTTTCTGTGTTGATTCAACGTTGCTACAACACTACAACACTGTTGATGTCTACTTCAACAGTGCCTGAAAAAACGTTTTATCAACACTCGTTGAAGATTTCGTAATTAGTCGCAGCAAACGGTTAGTGCACTCAACCAGAGGTTTAGGGTCCACCCTTCGGCGAGCTATAAGAAGTACAAGCACATAGAACGTATAATATTATCATTTATTCATTTAGACATAATAATTATTCGAGCTCAATTATCGATCATCTAAGCCAGTCCGACAGCCTTGAGACTGTAATCGTAGAGTTGCTTGCAAGCGAGATCATCGACAGCCAGAGGAGCCTCAGCCTTTCTTGCGCAGTCCTGAATAAAATTTTGCTTAATATTATAGTTTATCACGCGTCTTCTGAGAGATTGCATGAAAACGGACCCCTCGCGGAACAAGGAGCCGAAAGTTTGAGCAATATCCATGCGATATTTATGTTAGAGTATATTGGAGACGAGAAAACTTTTGACGTTGGCACTTTTTCTCAGAACCGTCTTTTAGGAATTTTCCGTTTTTAGTTCCGGCTCTACCATAAAATAGCTCCCAGATGAGCTAGGAGGATGGCTTAGGGCTCAAAATGTGCACAGAATTATTATAAGCAACTTTTATGTTGGCGATGAAAATGTATGACTTCATCTTCATCGTTAAAAAATTGAAAATTCATTTTAGAAACCAAAAACAAATTCTACCGGCTCGGGGACCCCCCTCTTTACCACTTTTTGAGCACAGATTATTAATCTGCGGCATCGACTTACTCTAAGAAAAAATTGAACTGGCGGCTAAACCCGTGGCTTTTTGAGATTTGAGGCTGGAAAGACCAAAAAATGACCAAATTTTGATTTTTTCGATTTTTTCAACTTTTGAAAATATCCATATTTTGAACTCCCGATGACATTTTCTCTTATATTTTGCCATTTCCTTTCTCAGAATTTTGTTTTTCACTTCTACAAAGCAAAATCCACAAATTTACCCAGACCCGTCCCCTCATTTTGGGGTCGAAAAATCGAATTTCTCAAAATTATTTATAATACAGTTTTTATGGTGTATTTTGTCGCGTAGAAACCGAATTTCACTATTAGAACGCGTGAACATTCGAAATAAAGGAGTTATTAACGGAAAACCGACAATTTCGACCTAAGAAAACCAAAAATTATATTTCAAAAAAATATATTGGATGATTGAATTTTCCGAATCCACAAGTTGTAACACATATAGTAAGAGCTTATGGATGCTTCACTATCACGAAATGTCGCAATTGCGACCCAAATTCTCGCATTTTTGAATTGAAATTCTGGCTCTTGTAGGATCGAAATTTCGTTAATAACTCCTTTATTTCGAATGTTCACGCGTTCTAATAGTGAAATTCGGTTTCTACGCGACAAAATACACCATAAAAACTGTATTATAAATAATTTTGAGAAATTCGATTTTTCGACCCCAAAATGAGGGGACGGGTCTGGGTAAATTTGTGGATTTTGCTTTGTTGAAGTGAAAAACAACATTCTGAGATAGGAAATGGCCCAATATAAGAGAAAATATCATCGGGAGTTCAAAATATGGATATTTTCAAAAGTTGAAAAAATCAAAATTTGGTCATTTTTTGGTCTTTCCAGCCTCAAATTTCAAAAAGCCACGGGTTTAGCCGCCAGTTCAATTTTTTAGAGTAAGTCGATGCCGCAGATTAATAATCTGTGCTCAAAAAGTGGTAAAGAGGGGGGTCCCCGAGCCGGTAGAATTTGTTTTTGGTTTCAAAAATGAATTTTCAATTTTTTAACGATGAAGATGAAGTCATACATTTTCATCGCCAACATAAAAGTTGCTTATAATAATTCTGTGCACATTTTGAGCCCAAAGCCATCCTCCTAGCCCTTCTGGGAGCTGTTTTATGGTAGAGCCGGAACCAAAACCGGAAAATTCCTAAAAGACGGTTCTGAGAAAAAGTGCCAACGTCAAAAGTTTTCTCGTCCCCAATATACTTTAACATAAATATCTCATGGATATTGCTCAAACTTTCAGTTCCTTGTTCCTCATGGTCATGCATTCTCTCAGAAGACGCGTGTTATTACTAAATCGGAAGCTATTCTGGACAGGCTACTAAATCAAGTTATTCTGGACAGAGACACTACAATACCACTCAAATCATAGCTTACCGAGAAGTACTGTCCCGAGACGCCCTTCACTTCAGTTGAGAGAGCACTGTAGAGAGAAGTCTGGGCTCCGTCCTTCCACGATTTCATGAAGAAGGCGCTGAAAATTATCTTTGGTTCAACGAAGAAACTTGTAAGTGAATTGTTTCGAGATTACGGTTTTCCAGGAAAAATCAGAATGATGAACTGCAATTTCGAGGCCTACTCATTTGTGTTTCACCACTATTTCTAAAATTCTTGTATTTCTTTGTATTTCTCTACCACCGATTCCACATGAGCAGCTAATCGAAAACTCACAATACAATCTGGAAGATCTTGTAGCCGAAGCCGAGATTGCGCAGCAGTTCAGTGGCAATCACTCCTGAGATAAAATCTTTGATCTTTGATCTTGAGACTTAGACCTCTTTTCCATCAAAAACTTACTTTATCAGCGGCCAAGTATAGCTTTTTCCTACTCGTACGCAGGTTTTCCTAGTTTATTTCTGGTATTTCCATCTGGAGAATCAAGAAGAGCCTTTTTTAAACTCATTTCTCGATCAATACCGTACCCGGGTGAAGCGAGTTCACAGTTGCGGTAGTCTGCCCCTTTGATCGCAGTCGACGAGTGAGCTCGCGAGCGTGCATCACCTGAACGGGTACTTTATTCACTACCACAATATTCAGCATTTTGCATCGTATTCTACCCTTCCGAAATCTTTTGGCAGCTGCCTCACCCATAATGGTCTTTTTGGAAAACTACAGTATTTTCTACCGTAACCTGTTCGAATCTACCGCGTACTCAGTCAGTTCTCGATCAACTCACATTGGCCAGCTTCGACTTGTTGTAGGCCATCGAGGTGTCGAAGCCGTCCTTCGAATCGATCTTGGCCAGATCTATTGCCGTGCTCTGTAGAACAAATTTCCTTTAGACTTTCACAATGTGATAATCACATATTCTAGAACATCAAGAAATTTCATTGCAAGACATGCGACTTTGATAACAACTATTCCACCTGTGCATGCACCAAACTGGCGACGTTGACGATTCTGCCCTCAAGCGACTTCTCGACCAGATGAAGAAGCAGTTCGGTGAGCAGGAAATGACCTAAGAGGGATACGGTAGGGTAATAATTGATTGATGCTTCCAATGCATTGTCCACGGATCTCCCTTCACAAAACATGTTTCACGGTGTTGGTAAATTTGCGAAATATATTATTGGCATGTTTAGTGGTCCAGAGTCAGCTCATGAAAAAACGCATTGATTGTTACTTCGATTGTGTACAGCCTATTTGGCTCGACATTTAGCGTAGAGCAATCACGGCTGCTCTACTCAACGAGATGGTTCGTTCCCCAGATCTAATGTTTTCGCATCTCTCGATATTATGCTCCACTACCGTGCCATATTATGCATATTATGCTCCACTACCAAGCGGGGTAGTATGCAGAAGGTTTCAAGCTAATCTAGTTCCCGATAATGTATCGAGGCAGTTACCGTACCCAGATGGTTGGTTCCCCAGGTCATCTCGTGTCCGTCCTTCGTCTTCTCGTAGGCTCCCGTCCACACTCCAGCATTGTTGATAAGAATGTCGATTCGAGACTCGACTGGAATAAATGTTAATATATATTAGGAGTCATGATACCAAAATATTGAGAGACAAAAGCCACCGTAAGATTACAGATTGTTTTGGGAGTAAAATATATCTTTTTAAGCAATGTGGATGCATATTTAATCGTCTGTTTACTCCCTAAATTTTATTAGGAATAATGATGAAGCACAGTCGAATCGGAAGAGAAAAAATTCCTAACGAGGCGAGAAAATGATACTGAATATTGCAAACAGAAAAAAACCCCACGTTGGTTCAGTTTCGCTGCGCATTTCCTGATGTTGTCCTTGCTGCCGAGGTCGCAATTAACGTAGATGAGACGAGAGGAATCGCAACCGGACTGAGAATGTGCTCAGATTATTGTAAATCGGTGAGCCAATTTAGAGTTATTTTGATTAGAGTTTAGAGTTATTTTGATTAGAGCCAATTTAGAGTTATAAGTGACAAATTGCGAGGATATGTTTCGAAACGATGGTGCCTTCTTATCTAATCAAAAAAATCAATAATTTCAAATTACAAAAAAACACATGAGGCTGATTGTTAACAGTTGCTCACCTTGACCAACTCCTCCTTAGCTGCTGCAGCCCGCTGCTCGCTGCGACACAGCATGTACACCTGAAGTAGCTCACCTTTGATCTTCTTTTTTATTTATTAGGTTGATTCAAAAGTTTCTCCCTATTTTATTTTTAAAATTATCTCGAGCCATAGTTGCCTGACTGGAATTTCCATTTAAAGCACGGTGCTCAGCAAAAACGCGTCTGGTTGATATATTTTTCAAATAGGGAGAGAACTCTCTTCAAGTCGCGTGATCTCTCACTCGTTGCCTGTGCGTCAGGGTCAACTTTTGATGCTTTAATGGAACCATAACTCAATTCAGAATAGAAATTTCAAAATCGGAATTTCGATAATGAGTTACAGTTTATGATTGTCTCGAAAATGAGTTGTCATTTTGTCCTGGCTAGTTTGGCTGATTCTCCCGATTTAACACAAGTATTGGACATATAGATAGATTACACTCGTCGGACCGGTTCGATTCTGAGACGCGTATTGCGGCAATAAATAAAGAAAACGTCAAAATCTCAAAATATTATGATTTTTAAGTGTACTTTGCTGGGCCCTACCATTTGAATACACGCTAACGATCGATTCTGCCCATTTGAGGAGTGATACCACTCGAGTTGCTCTTCCAGAATATTACAGAATATCCGACCTTCAAGACGCTTTGGAAGATGAGAATCAGAAAAAGTGCTGATTTCGTTGCTCAAATTTCGTAATTTTGTTGTAATATGGTGCTGTTCTCGAATAGGTAGATGTATTCATCTCAAGTTTAACGGTAATGCTAAGACTGGCGTGTAATTCAATGTGCACAACACTATGGCTTACAGAGTCAATAACTGACCATTCGGGGATATGAAAAGAATTTGAGCAGAAATGCATCTCGAGCTAATATCTAATCAGGCGCTCATCTGAACTTGGCGTGACGGTGTACAAATACTAAATTGCATTCACGAGCATGCCCAGTAATCACGCTTTACACTAGTATGTTTGCTTAATCTCTGTCTCGTTTCTCCACATAACTATGTATGCATAAAAATGATGTTTGATAGTCAATTTTGCGAAATTTGTCGGACTGCTGTATCGGCGTAGCTAAATGGGGAGCAATGTGATACGGCTTTTTATAAAGCTCATTCAAGCACGTATTTATTGCAAAAGAACTTATGAGAATTGGTCAACTTTGTAGGTCAGGGGAATCAAAAATGTAAAATTCTGAAAAAAGGGATAAACTTTTGAATGAACCTAATACTTCCGAAGGCTATTATAAACTTGCGGAAAGGTCTCAAGTAACTCGCACCTTCGCTCCTCTGAGATTCAATTCCTTCACGGTCTCCAGTCCGATTCCCGTGTTTGCACCAGTGACAACAGCCACCTGACAGAGATATCAAAAGTCAATTAGAAGAGATCAAAGATCAGATATTAATTAGAAATAGCTTCTCAAAAAGTGACTCTCGTTTTTCCTCATCAAGCAGATGTGAGAGTTTCATGCACAACCATTCCGAATATGGGCCGAACACGTTTTTTTTTAATCCTTTGGATAGAGGTCAAAGATAAAGTTAATATGTCGCCTTACCTTCCCTCTCGCGGAGACGTTCTCCGTGAACTGCCCGCCCTTGAAGTACTTCCTGCAATAGAAAATGCAATGCCCAGAAGCGATTTTTGTTTCATCACAAAGAGCATCACAAAGACAAGATATCTTGCATCTTATCAACACTCACGCGATTCCCCAAAGGAGTTTTGTTTGCGTAACGTCAGGAGTCCTAGTCCTAACAAGAGAACTCTAGTCAGGACCATTCGCTCCGAGAGGTACTCAATCTCTTTCCTGTTTTCTGCACTCTCTCCTCCCCATTGCGAAGTGCCGTGTCAGCTATGCACTGAACATGAAAAGAACACAACTGAATCGCAAAACATTCTCGATAAATGTAGAGAAAATTCCGAGCTAATCTAGCAACATTGTTTTCTTATTTTTAGAATTATTGTTTTGATGAATGTTTTCTACCGAAGCCGAAATTGATTACTGCATGCGATCTTCATTCAGCTTTCAATTCCTACCGAAACCTAATTCTCCCTTGCCCACTTCTAAAAAATTTATCCGCTCAACACTTCAAGAATTCACTAGGAAAATGAATTACCGGGAGCGGCATGCTATCAGTTATGAAATTAGATACTAATTAGACTAATTAATTAATTAATAATATAAACCTCATCAGGTACAGCCCGATGGCGCCAATAGCAAGAAGCACGAGATTGGAGCAGTTGCAGTCGGACATTCTGACGGGAAAGGAATCGAGGGGAATGATAAAACGCACAGTAACAAGGGATATCCGAATCTACAAAGAAATTAACAGAGGAAATGCCAGTAATGGTGAATTGTTCAAATTAGGGAAGGCTTCGCATTAAATGATATCTTCATTCTGCGAACTCTCTCTCTCTCTCTCTGAGATCGCTGAGGATGTCCAGAATGAAAATTCATTTCTTGCGAAGTCGTCTCAAGTGTAAATGATGCGAATGGTCAACGATCCACAAGAACGAGCAGAAGTATTCAACCGAGAAAGGAGAAAGTAGAAGATTGTTTGTTGCCTGCGATCAGAGCGCTTTTATACACTTGCCGCCACCCTTGATCTTTCCTACTGATTAGAGAGTATGGGGAAGTGAGAGAGTCTCACTCCAGCTCGCGAGCAGAGATAAGCCCTAGCAGGGCACAGAATATGCACGATTGAACGCAGGATAAATCGCTCTAACTCTCTCAATTCCGCGTTATTTCTCGCCCTGTGCGCAGTCGGTGTGTTAGTGTGTGCACTACGATTGGAATTTGACAAATATGTCATAATAGAGAAAGGGCTGAGATTGTACGCAGTTTCAGAGTGACATTAGTGATAATTACAGAAACTAGAGGGGATATTGCGCAATCTGACTCGCTTCAATCTTGATTCAAGATTCTGTAGGGAGCAGCTAGTTCTGATGGCGACTGTCCAAAATGAACGCAAATTATGTGAAACCGTTGACAAAGAAATCCTGATTGAATTGAAATTGTCTGTGAACTTCCAATTTCCGAGGTTATCAACGCGAGCGCTCCCTTGGAGTTTGTGGTTCTTCCCTCGCATCAATCGTTGTTGTGGATGCGTTTTGGTCAAAGAAAATTTCCGAAGGTATCGATTTATAAATGACTGAATTTCACACATATGATATTTCGTTTCGATTTACAGAGATTGAGATAGTGCTGTTCCTCTCATCAAAACATTTAAGAAATGATGTGTATTAACTTTTCTTTGAATTTTCTTCATTCTGTTTGCACTTTCCGTTCCGGGACTGACAATTCTGGAATAAATGAATGTTGTTCATTAGTTCCCTTCGAAAATCTTCTCATGAAGCAGGCATGAAACCTCTTCTTTCCCTCGATCTCCTCTTAGTTTATTGCGCTGTTTCACACGATCGCAAATCACTCCACTGCAAGAGAGAGAGAGATGGATGTCAGAGTGGGTTTTAATGAAGCGCAAGGCTGTTGTCCATCCGCTCTTTTACTCTCTCTCCTTCTCAAGGGAGAGAGAGAGCTAGAGGAAGGCAGATTTTAAAGAAGCGATAATTCATTTTAAAAATAAGGCTTAATTTGGAAGTTTCTCAAAATATTTCAACATTTTCGAAAAAATCGAAGTTCTACAAATTGTAGTACTCTTCACGTAGATATGAAAAGGTTCTACATATGTGGGGTTCCCTGTTGATGTGCATTCTCAACTTTTTCGATTTATACATACAAATTTGAAAAATTCATGTAACAAATTTTAAATTTTTTTGAAAATTATCAAAAATTATAGGGAGGCACACTGGTTACAATCGTGGGAGATCTATTGCATTATAAATATATATTTAGTTTTTCTAGCTGAGCTATGATATATTTTTCACCTGTTTTGGTTCACGTTTACTTCGTTAATTTCAGCCAAAAATGTTATGTTTCAAGATCGACCGGGCGCCGCGACAAACAAACTTTGACACGCTGTGCAGGGTTAATCAAGCGCTTATTTTTTCCACTCTCGAAACTTCCAGCTAACGAAGATCGCACTTCTTTGGTTAACTTGTATTACTCGGTGAAACAAAAAATAATAAAAAAATTCATTATTAAGAAATAATAAGATGCGATTCAGATTAGTTTCATGAATGATACAAAGGAGAAAGCGAAACTGCGAGATCGATAATTGTCCCAAGGCTCCCGCATTAAAAAATATCCAACAAAACAGCACTCTTGTCTGTCATTTGCGTATTAATACGTCGTTCATGTCACTATTACTTTGCTTGTTATTGTGCTACTTCTAGACCGTGAGCATCTCGTGTGTGCAATCCGACAAACGTCGCCTTCGCGCACGCAGTGCATTTTTGACACAACTCGTTGGATCATCAAACGTCGCCTCCGATCGCACAACCCAATCGGTCATTCATCTCAGTCCGCTTGTCCTCTTGTCGACGAGAGCAGAAGAGAGCTGATCGAGATTGAGTGAGAAGGGCGACAAGTGTTTTGCAGGGAATCAAAGGACTCGGAGGAGAGGGCCATTGGCACTTTGGAGTGCGGTGACGTCACTACTGTGCTGGAAAATTGGATTTAAATAAATTTGATTCTTCTTCTCTGCACCAACTTCTGTAGGATTGTTTCGGAAAATACGCTAGGTAAGTATTAGGTAGACAACGCGTGGCCTTGCTTCAGACATTACAGAGATCAAAGTAGACTTTTAGAGAAATGAGGTACGGCTGTTGTGCGAGTGACCAGTCGTTCTTTGCCGACAACCAACTTGACTCTCATTCTCTAAAGGTAGACAGCCTGTGAAAGCATACTTCCAAAAGTATCGCGTATCCGCGATTGTCCATGCGCTAGCAACAGAATTGTAGCGAATCTTTCTCGTTTTTCGAAATTTTGATTATCATGATACGTTTACTATCCAAGTTGTTAGAGCGGGCAGCAGCTTCTCCCTGGTCAGTGACTGACTTCCTCTCTCTCTTCCTGGAAACTCCTCACCTGAGGGACAGACACCTATCAGCTTTCCCCCTTCTTCCCTCGAATCACTTACGCGAGAACGTGTCAGGTTCAGACTATACAGATGCAGTATACATATGCAGTACATTTATTCTTAATGATTAGTTTTCTTATTTATTTTTACACATAATCGCATCTCAAGTTGTGCATTTGTGCTCATTCCTGCCCATCTATGACCTCATGGTACATTGTGAACTCTCTTTTGCAGTCAGCCGGTCGAGGCAAGGCTCACACCCGTTGACCCGTAGTGTCTTTTCCGCTATTGCCGTGTGGCCCCCGGAGGCTCTCAAGGGGCGGAGGGAGGTAAAAAGGAGGGAGAGAGGGAGGGAGGGAGAGAGGGGAGATTGGAGAGGCAGAGAGGGAGGGAGGAGTAGAAGCGAGTAGTGGCCGTTAGCCGACTCTGCTGCATTGTAACACGTATCGTGTGCTTCGGGGGTCGAAGGAAGGGAGGGGAGGGGGGAGAGGGGGAGGGAGAGGGAGAGGGAGGGGGAGAAGGGAGAGGGGAGAAGGAGAGAGAGGGGAGGAGGGAGAGGGAGAGAGAGGGAGGAAGGGAGGGGGGGAGGGAGAGATCTGGAGGAGGAAGGAGGATCAGCTCAGAGAGCCACTCAGCGAAAGACAGTTGCTCTTTTCTTTCGTTTGCTTCTTCGCTTGGCATACGCGAGCCCCTCTTTCTTTATCGGTGATTTGTTGGCGGAGTCTACCGCGCTCGAATCGCTGCGAGTTCTAAGGTTCTGTCGCAAGGCCTGGTTGTTTCTCATCATTGACTTTCATCCTTGGTAGCCTGATAGCCTGATTACTGTACTCCTATGACTACAGTACTTGTAACGCTGCTTTGTTGAATCTGCCGCTCTTCAAATACTTTTTTTGAAATTCATAAAAAGTTGGGTTTGGGAGTCGACGTCAATGGCTAGACCACCACGCTCGACTGCCTCCCTAATACTAGCCCTAGAAGTCGTCCCTTCTCACCTTTAGTTGTGAAGTTGCCACTTTTTCTCCAGATCTTTCTCTAAATGTAGAGATAGCTTGCATGAAATTACTCTCTTTTCCCTGTATTCTTCTCGTCGGAATTGCGAAAAATGATGCAAAATGAAGCGAATAATTTCCTATTTATTTGATCCCCAACTCTAAAGCAAAAGGACGCGAACCATTAGTGGTCTGATCCTCTTTTTCTTTTTGCACGAATAAATTAGCAGGTAAGCCTAAGACTAGTCCTCAAACCCTCTTTGCAACAATTCCAGTGTTCCTCTTGTCACTTTGTCACTACTGTCTCCTCTCTTGGTCTCCTCATTTCACATGATCTAGGGGAGAGAGAGAGAGAGAGAGAGAGAGAGAGAGAGAGAGAAAGAGAGAGAGAGAGAGAGAGAGAGAGAGAGAGAGAGAGAGAGAGAGAGAGAACGCCTCCCTCCTCTGGTATTCCTCCCTAATTCCAGCCCCAGTGACCATTCATGAATTTCGAATGGGCGCCAGTCGCGAATCCTTGTGTCATCCCCATTGTCAGTTTGCTGAATCCTGCAGGAGTAGATAAAGGCTGGACAGTCTTTCCGCATTCACTTCCTAGGTCCCTTGCTACCAGATCTTCAAGGGTCCAGGTTCGTGGTTCCGTCTGGTTCCATGTAGTGAGGGGGTGTGAATGTTGCCACTTCCAATCAGCTAAAAGCTCTCGTACTATGTGGTGTGAGGTTTCTTTGCTGGACTTGTAGGAGGAATTTTCATTCATCGATCATCAATATTATTGTGGGAAAATTGTATTGTGATTTTTCGCGACCGACTGATGCGTCAATTACAATCACAGGGATCTTTCGTGTATTCAGTCACGCCTGAAACATATTCACGATCCGGAATCATTTTGCGCTTCCTCTTCGAAATTGAGCAAGACTTGCACGTTCCTTCACCTTTTCATGCTTCCTGGCAAGTAACACTCTCCCTATTCCACTTGATCTATCACCGGTCAGAGAGACGAGAGAGCGTGCAAAAGATGGAGTGTCACTCCTTCAGTACCGCATGCTTCAGTGCCCGCTAGAACAATGATAATGTGCACTGACCCTCCTGTCTCTGACTCTCTCCAGATCGCGTGCTCTCTCGTCACTCTGTGACCTAAGATAGAGAAGGGAGTAAGGAGAGTCACGCATATTCCGTCTGAGGTTTCTCCTTTGGAGGCGCGCGAGTGGAAGGAGGAGTTGCCTCAGGGCTTCAGGTAGGGATGTCTTCGCGTGAAATGAGTCTATCCATTCTGCGTGATCTCTGCCAGATAAATTTCCTTAGCTTCAGCTGGATATTTACCCGATTATTCAGTGCTTGTTGAATCTCTGATGAGTGCTTACCAAGTACCGCAAATTGTATGCTTGATTAATGCAGAGTTTATCCCAACGAGGACTGAATTTTCGTTGCCTTCGACTTCTCGTCACTTCTTCATATGCACTCAATTTCTTATTATCCATTGATATTACGCAAATTTACGCCTTTGCCATCGCAATGTTTGCTTACTGATGTGGTGGCTGTTGAAAATCTTCCTGCCTTTCATCTTCTCTCCCTCTCCCTCCTCTCCTCTTCTTGATTGGCAGTGATCATAGACTTGATGAGGCTGATGAAGTGTGAAATGAGAAGGAGTCACTTCCAGCTCTCTCTGACACTCTTCAATTTCCGCACTCTCTCGCCCTCTCTAACCATCTGACACTCTTCAAATTAAAAACTCTATCGCTCTCTCTAACCTTCTGACTCTCTTCAACTGGCATAGGAGAGAAAAGGAGAAATGAGAGAGTCACACCTCTCGCGTTGACACACACTTTAGAGGGGTGCTGAAGGCCCCGAGGGTGGGGGCAGTTGGTCACTAGATACTTCCGAACTTCGCGGAATCGCGCAAGTTCACAAGCTATTATGCCCAGTCTGATCTGCGTGATAGCGTGCAGCATGAGAAGGGGACTGATAGATGTGCTAGTCACTGTGTAAACTTTGCCACACTCTTCAACTCAATTGTTGTCTCAAAACGTTGCGAGAAAATAAGACAAGTTTATTGAATTTTGCATTGCGGAATGGGTTGAGTTTCACTGATCTTTGAAGTGTGGTTGAGGGTGGGCGATTCGATCATCTTCATGTCGACCTTTTTTTTAAAAATATCAACATTTTTTAAATGTTGTTTATGTCAGAAATTTGACAAATTTTCAAGATTTCGTGCAGAAAATGGTGCATTTTCATCGAGCACCATCCCAGTGTTGAATTCGAAATTCGAACGAACGCGCCAGAACTTATCGCCCACAAACACGCGAATTGTCTGACTCTCACCAGTCTCCTCACGCACTCTCGTAGGTTTGCAAGAGCGAGAGAGTATGGAAATGGAGAGAATCAGAAGCACCAGCTCTCCCGGCCTTCCTGTTGACTTTTTGGGGCCAATTCGACGCTGAAACTTCCTGATTTCCCCGTCATTATCTATGTTGAAGGTCTCGAACGAATTTCGCGATTAAACTTAGGAGTCTTTATTGTGAAACATTTCGTCCACTTTAAAGTCATTCTTACTCAGGCATTAAAGAAGGACTGTCAGCAAAGTTGAAATTTTGACGTTGTCATCACCATGACCGACCTTTGTACAACCATAAGAGATTCTGAAAATTTCAAATTCATATCTCTATTTTGAACCTAGTTATCATTAGTTGGCAGAAAGCCAAGGAGGGCTTGAAGGGAAGGGACGTGCGGGAATTCAAATATCTAGAAGATTTTTCAAAAACTGGTGGGATTCGAACCCGCAACCTTCCGATTACGCTGCGACTGCTTTACCACTGAGCTATGCGAGTGACCCTTGCCTATCCTCTTAGCTCGCGCTATGATCGTTGGATGATTGTCTAGGTCATGGTTATGACAGCGTCAAAAATTTAACTTTGCTGACACTCCTTCTTTAAGGATAGTTTCGCAAGAAACGACTTGAGTCTACACTTCGAAATATAACTAAATAACATGTTATTTGTCATGCAAATGCGCCGCTCACTGTACTAGATAGTGGGAAAATGAAGAGAGTCAAGGGTGATTTGCATGATAAATAACAGGTTACTTGGTTACTTTTCGAACTCTACTTGAGCCAGACCAGTGATAGAGAATGCTCGAAGCCATCCTTCGGATACATTACCTGTGATAACTCACTCCTTTCATCACTTGTTGTCCACTGAGAAGCTCAAATAGCCGCTGAATCACTCATCTAAGTGCGTTTTAACAGTCACTTCCCGTTGTTTTGCTCATCTTAACCCCCTCAATGACTAATCCAGGCAAGCTCGCTTTCGAAACACTACTCTATCAGTGTCGCTAAATCGCCGGGCTATCAGTGGCCGGATGGTCTAGGGGTATGATTCTCGCTTCGGGTGCGAGAGATCCCGGTTCGGCCCAGATCTTTTGGCCCGTTTTGCCGTCCTCTTGAAATCAGTCATCCGGAAAGTGACGTTATTGAAATGGTTCTGGCTCTTGAGCGCGATAGCCATCTAAACTCGCCTCTTCCAGCAGTTCCTAACGCAATTTGGCCCCAATCATGCCCGTTTTTAAAGGGCAGACACTCTCGTCACTCTGTTTCCCACACTCTCTCGTTTCTCTGTTTCCCACACTCTCTCGTCTCTCTGTTTCCCACACTCTCTCGCTTTCTCTAACTTACGGAAAGAGCGAACAGCTCAAAACATGGGCCGCTCCCCCCTCAACTCTTCCGTCCAATCTTTCCTCCCTCCTCCCATCTTTCCCCAGTCCACCTCTGGCTTCTCTCTTACACATCAGCCCTCTTCCTCATCCTCCTCCTCCTTCTCAGATTAGGTACCTCCGCTTATTGTGAGGGAGGGGAGGAGGGGTGAGGGGTAGGGGAGAGAGAGGAGGGGGAGGGGGAGCGGAGGCCCACTTTGGGCGATCGTTCAATCATCCTGACGCCCACTCTCTCCATCGGTGGGGCCAACAACACGGAAGGTGCGCAGCCGCCCATCTCCCTCTCACCTGGGAAGATCGATCGTTGTGCGGGGTTTAGGGATGGCTCTGAAGTTCAGAATAGGGATGGCTTCGTTAGAAATGACTCACTTCCTTCTTCGTGCCATTTAGCTTGTCTGACCGGTGTGCTGAATGTGAGTAGGGTCGTTTCAAGTGAGACCATCCTTGATTTAGGGATAAATCATTGAGAGCGGTTCGCTTCTAGAACATTAAATCTAAAAGAAATGATAGCGCCGTCCTCTCATTTTGCCGCGATCGAATTTATTTATTTATTTATTCCAAAGTCGATCAAAAAACGCAACTCGCCCTCTCTAAAATCTCATTAGCCGTTGTTGAAACATATCTTCACCATTTGCTAATTTCTTTTTTGAGTTGACGAATCATTGTATGCTTTCTCTCATGATAATCCATGAAATCAGTCCTTGCATCTACCTGACCCCCGCAGCTCTCTCTCTCTCTCACTCCTCACCCCTCGCAATATTTTCGAGACGCCGATGTTGATCGACGGCTTGCGCCAATCACTCGCCTGACCACACCGATTCATCAAGCGCCTGCTCTCTCAAATTCGCGTGCTGTCTCGCCTATCAGAGAGTCAGAGGTAGAGGCCGACTTGGAGAGAGTGAGGTCTTATCGACGTGACGACGAATTATTTTCACTCCTGATTGCCTTCGCGCGTAGCCCCGAGATTCCCCCGGTTCGATTGCGTTTCAACACCTCTATTTCCGCGTGTGAAACTAATGAATTCGATATTCTCTTCTTATTCGTTTTGAAAAGAAACTAACTTATCGTTTTAGGACATTTCCGTTCCCTCAGTTGTTTTACTAGTTTCAATATCTCCGAAGCCGTTTTGCTCAGTCGAATTAATTGACTCTCTACATATCCATAGTTGCTCTCGAGTCGATTCAAGTTCCCTCAACAATTGGCCAATCGTGTCCGACACACCTCTTACCTTTTCTCTGGTAGTGCTCTCTGATATTCTCCGAATCGCACACTCTCTTGCTTTCTCTAACCGGCGAGAGAGCACGCGGATTCGAGAGAGAGCAATAACTCCATAAACCGGACACCTCTGTCGGATTTACAATGGCGCGCCTTTCGGCTCCTGACCCGCCCGTCTAATCTTACAATATCATCTCTGTCTCTCTCGGTTGCGCACGCTCTCTCGTCTTCTCTGTTTTTCCACCCGCCCTCTCCTATCAGTGCGCTCTCTAGTCGGCCAGAGTGAACGAGAGAGTGTGGGAACTGAAGAGCGTCGCCTGAGTCAAAGCCATTCCCAGCCCTGCTTCTGAATCAGCAAAAAGCGCGGCCCGGAACACTGGTAGTGGTGCTCTGCACTCTCTTAGTTCTGCACACTCTCTCGCACTGTCTGACCTGCGAGAGAACACGGGAATTTGAGAGAGTCAGACAATGGAGAGAGACAGACAGAATGGCCCGGAACAACGGAACAACGACCTTTGGAAGCCCCCGGTTCCGTGAGTACTGTTAGCACGAGTGTCTGGGGCGCGCCGTGCTTAGAATTAGCATGTCTGCAGCCAATCTTGATAGTATCCTTATCAACAGCAGATTGCCTCGGGGAATATCGCAGTTCAACTTCTACTTGTGTTTGTGCCACGGTATATCCTTCCTTACCGCGAAGGACTAGACCACACCGTATCCGTTATAGTTGTCTGTTTACAGCATCCAGTTCCTACAATATCTCTCTTGCCTTACCAAGGATTTTGCTGAGACATACCGTATTCGTTTGAGTAGTCGGACTACAGTAACCTGAGACTACAGTCTCCCCTAGCGCGCATAGCTATCGGAAGTTGCATACACTTGACGCCGCTTCTTCACAGATTAGCGGGCGTTCCCACGCCTCTCTTGACCCTCTGAGAGTTCGCTCTCTTCCTTTCCCACACTCTCGTCTCTCTAACCGACAAGCGAGCATGGGAAATGAAGAGTCTCTTGACCTCCCAAGTGGACGGAAGTGCCAATCTTTACTTTACTCTGTGGCTCCCTCCATTCCTGCCAGCCGAGTCGCACTTCTCATTTCACTCACTTACTATTCCACTATTTCTGTAATTTGAGGGTACTAGTTATGAAAAGTAATTTTCAATGTTCATCTTCGAGAAAAGTCAACCTCACATTAATATTGGCTCGCGATGCAAGCTTTTAAAGATTGTGAGAAACTCAATCTGAAGATTATTCAGAAGATCCTTTTTACTTTTGTTGTTATATCATATTTTCCTGAATTCATTTCCATCTCCAAAAAACTCTAAGGGCACGAGAAGCGTCTTTATTAAATTTACGTTATTACGTTATTAATTTTACGATTTTTTCTGATTTTTTAAAATATTTTTTTGACCGTCATCTCCTCGTCCATTGTCGCTCCTCCACTTTTCCTAATTTTCATACGATTCTGAAACCCAGCTCATCCTGCCAACTCCTTCTCAATTCATTTTTGATACCTTTCTCGTTTCCTGATTCCTCTTGGAACAGAGGCAACTGAAGTGCAATCAACCTCTTCGTTTCATGATCAGGACTAATGCTTCCTCCTCATTGGTCAGGAAGACCAGAGAGCACGCTAACTGGAGAGAGCCGCTAGTCAGAGAGACGAGAGAGCACGCGAAATGAGGAGAGTCCTCGTGATCGCTCACTCTTTTTACATGCGCCCGCTTCCAGATGGTCCTTTTTCTACCCTCCGTCTCTCTCAATTTTCCCTTATCTCTCGCCGACTGAGTGGTCGGAGGGGGAGTATTCCTCTGACCCTCTCGATATCACACGTTATCTCGTCGGTCAGACAGAGCGAGAGAGCACGGGAAATGAAGAGGGTAGGACGAGAGTCAAGCACAGCGATTAGTAAGCTGGTAGGAGGATGCATCAAAGGAGAGATGAGGGAGTGCCCGTCAGATGTAAGAGAGAATAGCGATGCTGCATGGAAATCTGGCCTGGACTACTTATCGGATCTGGAAATACTGATTTTAGAGTTATGACGCCAATACTACGTGTTGCTGTCGCTTTCGAGTTTATCAGTTCACTGCATTGAAATCAGATTGCCTTCGCTTGGATTTGAGGCCAAATGTCTAATTGGGCACGTTTTGGTAACTTGCTGCTTCATTCAAGTCTATCTTGTTCCTCTCTCCTCGAATTCTCTCTTCGGAGAATATGCTCCTCTCTCATGAATTATATTAATATTTTTTGCCCACTGAAAGCCTCTTCCATTATCACTCCACACCCATTTCCAGATTTTCAAACGATTTTGAAACCTACGTCACCTAACCCCTTCCAATGTCTATTTCCGAATTCTTTATTCTTTCATTTCTTCACAATTTCGCCCATCATTCCTTAGTTCCATCTATTACATGAACTTTTTTTTATGTCAGATTCAAATTTTTGAGCCACTCTTACACCTGGAATGTAGATTTTTCAGCACCTCCGACTCCAGTAGAAGCATCTCATCGAACGATGCGACCCGTGCAGCTCCTGCTTGCTGCACTTGCTGCAGCCGCGATGATAGACGGCGTGACGGCCGGACAGGGATACCTATTCCCGCAGAGCGCCTGTCGGTGAGTGCTCTCTCTTCCAGCGTCGCAAGAAATTTCTTCCTTCTCTTTGTGTACTCTCACCGGTAGAGCAATCCCTTGTATAGTTCTTGTTTGATAGAGGAATCTCAGCAGCAAAGATTGTTGATTGCCTTCAGACTATTCGATTATTCTGACAGCAGTTTTCTGAAACAGTAACATTTAAAATTTATTTTTAATAAAAAATCTTCGAGCATCAATATTTTGCAGAGTCCGCTGCGAGAACGGCGGAGCCTGCGCCTATGATACTGAGGTATTCAATTATTTTGCTAATTATTTAATTAATTAATAATTAAAGGATCCCTCGATCCACTCGTGCATCTGTCTGGTGGGCGTCTACGAGGGAGAGCGATGCGAGAGACTGGGTGAGTAGTTGTGTGACTCTATTCAGAATGCGCGCTTTGTTTGACTGCAGAGAGATGAGAATTATCCTGTTTTAAAGGGTCACACAAGTAATCATAATTATGGTTGACATTTGAAGAAATCTGTTCTTTCTGTGTGCTCTCTCGCCTAGTCTGACGAGAGATCAAGTAAAATGAAGGGAGTCATTTCATGCAAAGTCAGCCCTAGTCCGACTCTCTACCCCATTCCGCCTGCTCTCTCACTCCGTCTGAATGCAGAGAGAAGAGGATAATTTTCGTTAGAGCTAATTAATTAGCATTAGCTAATTATGTCCCCCTTTAGCATACATTCGATCAGTTCCATAGAATGTTATGTTTATTATTATTTTACACTCGAAAGGAGGAAAGAAACCAACATTGACAAATACGAATCATGTTAAAACATTTGTGAAACACAAAACTCAATGCGCTCTTGCGCTCTCTTTCTCATCAGTATTCGCTATGTAATTAGTAATTACTAATTACTCCTTTTTACACTGTCGAATTTCTATCTCCAACAAGAATTTTTTTCTCTCTTCTAACCTCAAGGATAATCAAATTCGTGAATATCGACTATCTGAATTCATCACCTGATCAATTCCATTTCGCAGTTCCGGGAGCTGAGGACCCCGCAGCAGCGTACACGACCACGACAACAACGACCACTGAAGCAGCACCGACGACGCCTTCTGGTAGGTCAAAGAGTAGAAATCAATACTCCATAGCCGATACGAGCGGCTCCGACTATGATTTCGAGGAGGAATTAGTGCAAAAATCAAAATGCAAACTGTGACTGAGGATCTACTAGTAAGTGGTGGTAATATGTTTCACGGATCCTACACCTGCCAGTGTATTTTGGGCAGTTATTAGTTTCAACCCTCTCACGTAGGAAAAATAAAAACAATCTGACGCAGGAAAAAAAAAATCAATAATCGGTAGATCAATCAATCAATTTCGAGAGATCAGTTAATCAATCGATAATCATCAGCGTATGAAATCGAGCGTCGCCGTCACGAGGAGCAGAGAATGCGGATCATGGAGGAGCGAAGGAAGCACGAGGAGGAGAGAAAGAGGTGGGCGGGGCTTATTTCGAAAAAAAAATTCCATACATTTATTTAAACCTCCCTGGTGAGAAGAAAGCGGACCGTTCCATGCAATTTATAGGTTAGGTCCTCAAGAATCTGGACTTATTTCCTAGAAGTGGCGAAAACACTGATCATTGCAGCATAGTTGCAGTAGGGATTGAAGGTTGCGGCAAAACATGAAATTCCAATTTTTGCGATTTTTATTGTATAAAACAACATCAGTTCCCACGCCTGCTAGTGTCCTCATTTGCATACACTTCATCAGTGAATTTGGAGACTAGGAAGAGAAAAAAATTGTAACTGCAAATTCTGATAGTAGAACTTTCGTTTACAGTATCCAACAGATTCCTCGGTGCGAGACTCTCTTCACTTTGTATGCAATCAGTTATACAGGGCGAGCGAGTGTGTGAAATTAAGAGAGACAAGGTGATCAAAGAGTGTATCTACTCATTATAGACTCGAAGAGGAGCGTCGTCGCATGATGGAGGAGCGCGCGCGTCAGGAGGAGGCAAGAAGGGTCGAGGCAGAAACGAGAGGTGAGAACGAAAATTACTAAATCGAGCAGATCTATCTAAAATTGCATTTCGTAAAATTGCATTGCGACATTTACTACTTCACCACACGACTTGATTCAGGCAGAGAGGAGGAGGCGCGTCGTCGACAGGCCGAGGAGGCGCACCGGAGGAGAGTGGAGGAGGTTAGACTCTCCTCGATTTGCACGCTCTCTCGCTCTGCTTATTGAGAGAGATTCGAGTTATTGTCTGACTCTCCAGGCCAGATTTTCATGCAGCTATTTGCAAGCTCTTTCGCGTTCTCTAACTTGCGAGAGAGTGAGCAAAATGAAAAGAAGCAGATCGTTGCTCAGAGATTTAGATATTACGTGAAAACTGTCGCGATGTGCACCTGAACTTTGCTACCAACCGCTTCGTCAAATTTAGAAGTGTTCATGTTGGTCGAGAGAGGTGAGTTTCATTGAGTGCACGAAAGCAATTGCGCCTGTGGGGAATCAATTATTCCTGGTATCCTCGGTAATATAATTTAAAATGGAAAATTGGGTTCCAAGGGAATTAATAATGCATCCTACCGCGCAACGCGAATACGATATCCGAGCTAAAAATACGCCAGGAGAGACGCCAAGCCGAGGAGAGACGCGTTCACGATGAGAGAAGGAGGATGGAAGAAGAGGAGAAGAGAAAGGCCGAAGAGGCGCAGAGGATGAACACCCACCAGAAGGTTGGCTACACCAAATCTAGTGAACTCTGATCATTTTCACTGTTTTCGGACGCATTTATTGGGTTATTTTGCGAGAAATTAATTAAACATTGAAAGTTGTGAATTTAAGGTGGAATCGGACGACCGACACGAGCCCACGCACAAGCTCGACTACGACGACTACGAGGATTCGTTGGACAGTGAGCGAAAAATACTGCAAAAGATCTGGGCCGAACCGGGATTCGAACCCGGGACCTCTCGCACCCGAAGCGAGAATCATACCCCTAGACCATCCGGCCACTGAGGGAGTGAGCCCGTAGAGAGATAGAGAAGGGAGAACTCGCGTGCTCCATTTTCCAAACATAGCAACTAAAATAAAGATGGAATCTTCCTGGATATGCATATTTTCTTCAGATCAACGCATGGAGGAGGTTCCTGAGGAGAACAATACGGTAGATGACGAGGATATCGATAGGGTGGAGTCCGCGGAGATGGAGAAACCGGATGAGTTGGATGAAGATGAGGACGAGGAAGAGGACCAGGCAATGACCACCGAGGCTACCCCGGTATAGATCGATAATAGATTGCCTATCGTAACCCCGGAAATCGTTGCAGGAGCCAACAAACGCAGTCACCTACGAGGTCGAGGACGACTATGTCACGTCTACTACTCCCACGGTGGAACAGGAGCCTACGGTAAGTGATCTCGTATTGAATTTTGATCTTTGTCCTCTTAGCAGAAGAAGAAGGACATGGAGGATTCGCGCATGTCTGGCGAAGACGACGATTACTGGGATCACACGCCGTGCAACCCGGATGTCGAGGACTGCGTCAAGTCGTGAGTGGTCGACGATTATCAGAACCTGTAGTTCTGTCGAAAATTGCATTGCGTGAGGCAAGTCGACGTATACCACTTGTCAGGCTGCCCCCTCTGCCTGGAGATGACTCAGCAAAGGAGGTGCAGGGAACGCCGATCGACCAGGATGGCAAGGCGATCGGTGAGTGACTCATTCTTGGCGCCGTGCCAATATTTGAATTTGGTTCTATGCTTTACCCATCAGATAGCTCTCTTGAAAGAGAGGTCCACGAGTTGTTATTTTTGTAAGCAATACATTGTAAGTACAAGATATTGACTGCTCAAGAAGCGCAAGGAAATGTAGGATTCGTGAAACACAAATGAGCCTATTTTGATTTCGAAAAATATTGATTGAATTTACTTGAACGATTGTTAATGGTTGTGAGGTCAACGTTTACCAAAACTACTAATATTGTATGAAAATTTGCTCTGTGTGCGGGAAGTCGACGTTTGCCATTCAAATTTTTACAGGCGACGAGCGATTCGTCACTCTGGACGAGAACGACACGCAGGAGGAAGAGGAGGAGCTGGAGCAGGACGGAGACGACGGCTGGATGATGGTGAAGAGGAAGCAGGTACGGTAGTCGACGATTCCCATTTAAGCGATCCTTTCCAAATTTGCGTTGCGTGTGCTCGTGCGACGAATCCCAATCACGTTTTGTAGACGGCGTCCGCATCGTCGTGCGCCCTATTCACTACGGCACTCGCTGCAGTCGTCGCTCGATGGGCATTGTGAGCCACCACCGTATACAGTACGCCCTACAGTACCCTCTAGATGCCGTGTCTTTCCCTAATCGATAATCAAAGCAGCCCTACTAACCACTTCATATGATCTCAATTGTCACTAGCCCCTATTGCGTTATTCTTCTTCCACCTTCATCATTAACACCGGTGGACATTGTATTCATTTTTAGTAATTATTTCTCAAAGATCGCACTATTGATCTTTGATCTTTGCCTCAATTTCCTTTGTTGATCCGTTGTTTCCGTTCCCAGTGTGCTACCCAGTTATAATTAGCGAATAGTAATTAACCACCTATGATATTACCCGATCAGTCCTCATTTGCGTATCGTTCTAAGTGCCTACCATCCACATTGTTTCGCCATACATCTACCAGCAATTCTCGTCTCATTTTGTTTCTCGAGAGCTCACTGCCCGTTTCGCCGATAAATTATACGTACTCTGTGCGCCTTCTGCCATCAGCCGCCATAGCTCAGTCGGTTAGAGCGTGGGTCTAATAAGCCCAAGGTCGCAGGTTCGACCCCTGCTGGCGGCAAACTTTTTGGACAACGAAGAGGAATTATTTTTATCGGTTTCATCATGTTCACAGTAGCTTTTGTGCCTGAATTAGAATGTGAAACCTCAGGAATCCGCTTTGATCTTACTCTTTCTTTCTGGCTCTTGAAAATTGCCACATTTTCTTCCGATTTCCTCTCCAATCGCTCCAACAATGGCTTCTGAACAGCCCTGCTTTGAAAGTTGATCTTTGATCTTTCGCCAACCTGATCTTCGAGCTCTTTCCCCATTTCCAATGACATGCCCTTGAGACCGCTCAGAGCCGAACTCATGTCATCTGATCTTTGATCTCTTTAAACTGGTATTATTCGGAAACAGTACCCAAGTTAGAATCGATTTGGTCATCTAAATTCTGCAGCGGAGTCCTCGCTATCACTTTTCTCGTCGTATCCGACAGGCTCCTGGTCGGAACGCCCTGAGCCTGTAGTACGGTAGTTGTTCATTATCGATTTTCATTAACTTTGGCGTTGACTTCAGGCTTTTCCAGAAGCTCATTCACTGCGGGTGTATCTTTCTTACTGTATACGTAGATTACTGTAGGCACGTCGATCGATGCCCGCCTACCGTATCCCCCTGTTGACCCAGCTTCTGATATTCTGCCAACGAGAGCACCTACAGCACACCATCTTCCTGCAACGATCGGAAAATCAATAATCTCACAGTCTACCGTACTCCACTAGCCGTCTGCAGGGGTTCTTCTCGAGTTCTTTCAAGCTCTTATCCGATTTTTCTGTTTTTTTCGTTATTTTGTCCAGTCTCTTCTCCGTTCGTTCGAGAACCTCACGTTGTTCTCCCAGTTCCTGAAGATGGCCCAGGCTGCGACCCAGCGAACTACCGTACCCTGTTTGTCTTCTGGCCCGCATCCTCCGCTTTATTCAGGATCTTCTTGCTGTCGGTAGTTGCCTCGAGAGTCGTGTGATTTTTCCTAGAAGCATAAACAAAATCAATGGCTTTCTTCGTTTTCTGCACGAGCTCGCTTGTTAGACTGGTGAGAGATCGCGTAAAACGACGACATGGATTTATTGATTTCGAAGACATGATTAAAACAGCTCACTTTTTCATGTTTTCTGCGTAATTATCTTGATTCCTTCTCATATTTCCCGAGTAAACCCAGCTACGAAAACGAAAAATCATCAAACGATGTCGTTTTTGAACTGCCCGAATCGAATTACTAATCCATTCATTAATATCGTTTTCGTGATAAATATAACTAAACAAATAAATAAAATGAGCAGAAATAAACCTGTTTCTAATCGAAGATGAGCACACAGTTCTGTAGTTATATCGATGGAGGAGCAATAGATAAGTGGTATTTTATTGGCATTATGCCAAGATAGTGCGCTTCGAGGCTCCCAAACGAGATAACTGCAAAGGAGTATTAATGCCACTGCGAAATGCCGTGCAGCGATGTTGCGTGTGATTAGTTCTCATTTTTTTTATTTCAAACCCGGTGAAGGAACCATCAAGCATGTGAATGAACTCGAACATATTAGAACCTAGTGAAACATAAACGCATCGGCAGGTAGAGTTTACAGAAATTGACGAAAAGAAGGAAATGTTGTAATATTTTTGTTGATCTTGGCTGGTTTTTATTTAGAAAATCACAATATGACTTTCTGGATCGAACAACCGTAGTTATACTCATATAGATAAAGAAAATGAGGCAAAGTTATCGCAATTATCTGGGCTAATACGTAAGGAACCCTCAGAATGAAGAGTCATTTTCATTGCGAGGACATCCCTTGCCTCTTCTCACCTCTTCCGTTTCTCAGTCATTTGACGTTAGTCAGCCTGCATCATCGGTCGATAACTGCTTCTCGTGCAACACGGTCTCGTTGCAGCTGGCGACGAAAGGGAGGAACGTCGATCTCTACGTATAATTCAAGAATGAATCCTAAGAGGTAGGGGAAACTATGTACATCAGGGATAGAGAAGAATTGAGGGGAAATGGAATAATTGATGAAAAAAGTAATGAATTTTTGAAATCAAATTTGAACGGGGGGATTGGAGCTGCGCGCTCTTGTTTTCAGAGGTAAAAGCCCTCAGAGGTAAAAGCAAACGTCATTCTAGGCTGATCTAAACGTGGTGTAGGGTATTTCAAATGATGCTCTTACCTGCGTTGATTATATCATTTACTGAGTACGTTCCAGTTCGGGGTGGTCTGTTTGACCAAAATGAAAGGATTTTGGAAATCGGAAAAACTCACCTGAATCACATATGCCACATCTGGAGTTACCTAGATCACGATCAACGAATTGCTCTGACCTTAGCCAGGAAAATTACCGTAGCCAATTTTTACACTTTCGCGATCAATATTTGCGGCCCATCTCTTGTAAGATGCACCGTAGCCTACTCATTACCCCCACCGAAGATTAATCTCAAACGGATTGAAAACAAGCGAGAGCTGTAGTAAAATCGTAGAAATTGGTTACCCTAATCCGGTCATTTTGGCCAAACAGACCACCCCGCACTGGGAAGTACTCAGTAAATGATAATATCATTTAATATCGTTGATTATTATATTATAATCAACGCAGGTTGAAAGAGCATCATTTGAAATACCCTACACCACGTTTAGATCAGCCTAGACTGACGTGTGCTTTTACTTCTGCGAACCCCCTCAAATGGGTGATTCTCTCGTGATGTCTATCTTATATAGTCAACTATGATATAGGAATACTAGTGGGGGAGGGGTTGATGAATGATAGCAAAGGTTAAAAAGTCCGAGTGCGATGGGCTCCCTCCCCTGTGAACAGAGAGTAGGGGAGAGAGGGAGCGAATAGTTCGCTGAGAACGAACTATTCGTGCCCCCTAGCAGAGAGCGCGAACTATTCGTTGAGAGAGCGGGGAGTGACCTCTCGATTGGAACACGAGCGAGAGAGGGAAGGGAAGCGCCCCAGAGGGGACGAATAGCGCAAATTCGTTCCTGCATCCCTAGTAGACTCATTAGTTTGAAATTAGATCTACGCACGGATTTCATACTAACACAAGACCTTACATTGGAAATAAGTCGACCTGATGAAGCACCAGCAGGTTTTGGCAAAGTGGGATAAATCTCTAAAAAACAATTTTTTTCAATCAGATTTTTTTCAAATACCCGTCATTGAAACAATAGCGAGAGTAGATCTGTGGATTCTTTGTTTACATTGCGATGCGCAGTCAAGTATTGAGTCCTCATATTTGAAAACAATATGCAAATACGCGCGGCTCCGTCGCACCAAGATCGATTTTTGTTCAGATCGATTTTGCAATTCTACATTGTTTCTAAGCACATAACTACTAATTATTAATTAATCAAGGTAATAACTGATTTTGTTCACACGAACGCAGATCGTGGGCTATCTGCAGATCATTGTTTTGTATGTTCTACGTTGATTCTCACTATCAATGGAAAAAAGAATGCATGACGCTATGTAACGACGGCGCAGCACAACATCACATGGTTCCACAACTACAGAAAAAATACATTTTTTCGATGCTGATTTCATTCCTCGCTAAGGTATTGGTGATTGCAAAACAATGCTAGCTTCATTAAACTTATAAATTTTTTTATTAATTATGCGCATTAATATTATAAATTATGCATAATTAATCAGCTTACCTTCATCCTCGGTGAGTGTCTCCTCCCAATCCTAAGAGGTAGGGGAAACTATGTACATCAGGGATAGAGAAGAATTGAGGGGAAATGGAATAATTGATGAAAAAAGTAATGAATTTTTGAAATCAAATTTGAACGGGGGGATTGGAGCTGCGCGCTCTTGTTTTCAGAGGTAAAAGCCCTCAGAGGTAAAAGCAAACGTCATTCTAGGCTGATCTAAACGTGGTGTAGGGTATTTCAAATGATGCTCTTACCTGCGTTGATTATATCATTTACTGAGTACGTTCCAGTTCGGGGTGGTCTGTTTGACCAAAATGAAAGGATTTTGGAAATCGGAAAAACTCACCTGAATCACATATGCCACATCTGGAGTTACCTAGATCACGATCAACGAATTGCTCTGACCTTAGCCAGGAAAATTACCGTAGCCAATTTTTACACTTTCGCGATCAATATTTGCGGCCCATCTCTTGTAAGATGCACCGTAGCCTACTCATTACCCCCACCGAAGATTAATCTCAAACGGATTGAAAACAAGCGAGAGCTGTAGTAAAATCGTAGAAATTGGTTACCCTAATCCGGTCATTTTGGCCAAACAGACCACCCCGCACTGGGAAGTACTCAGTAAATGATAATATCATTTAATATCGTTGATTATTATATTATAATCAACGCAGGTTGAAAGAGCATCATTTGAAATACCCTACACCACGTTTAGATCAGCCTAGACTGACGTGTGCTTTTACTTCTGCGAACCCCCTCAAATGGGTGATTCTCTCGTGATGTCTATCTTATATAGTCAACTATGATATAGGAATACTAGTGGGGGAGGGGTTGATGAATGATAGCAAAGGTTAAAAAGTCCGAGTGCGATGGGCTCCCTCCCCTGTGAACAGAGAGTAGGGGAGAGAGGGAGCGAATAGTTCGCTGAGAACGAACTATTCGTGCCCCCTAGCAGAGAGCGCGAACTATTCGTTGAGAGAGCGGGGAGTGACCTCTCGATTGGAACACGAGCGAGAGAGGGAAGGGAAGCGCCCCAGAGGGGACGAATAGCGCAAATTCGTTCCTGCATCCCTAGTAGACTCATTAGTTTGAAATTAGATCTACGCACGGATTTCATACTAACACAAGACCTTACATTGGAAATAAGTCGACCTGATGAAGCACCAGCAGGTTTTGGCAAAGTGGGATAAATCTCTAAAAAACAATTTTTTTCAATCAGATTTTTTTCAAATACCCGTCATTGAAACAATAGCGAGAGTAGATCTGTGGATTCTTTGTTTACATTGCGATGCGCAGTCAAGTATTGAGTCCTCATATTTGAAAACAATATGCAAATACGCGCGGCTCCGTCGCACCAAGATCGATTTTTGTTCAGATCGATTTTGCAATTCTACATTGTTTCTAAGCACATAACTACTAATTATTAATTAATCAAGGTAATAACTGATTTTGTTCACACGAACGCAGATCGTGGGCTATCTGCAGATCATTGTTTTGTATGTTCTACGTTGATTCTCACTATCAATGGAAAAAAGAATGCATGACGCTATGTAACGACGGCGCAGCACAACATCACATGGTTCCACAACTACAGAAAAAATACATTTTTTCGATGCTGATTTCATTCCTCGCTAAGGTATTGGTGATTGCAAAACAATGCTAGCTTCATTAAACTTATAAATTTTTTTATTAATTATGCGCATTAATATTATAAATTATGCATAATTAATCAGCTTACCTTCATCCTCGGTGAGTGTCTCCTCCCAATCCTAAGAGGTAGGGGAAACTATGTACATCAGGGATAGAGAAGAATTGAGGGGAAATGGAATAATTGATGAAAAAAGTAATGAATTTTTGAAATCAAATTTGAACGGGGGGATTGGAGCTTATTTTTCTGCTCGTCAGTACCCTTCGTTGAGTATTGACTATTGGAGGAATGTAGGTTTTGGGATCTCTCCCTTTGCAAAGACCCTGAAGACAAATGTTGATTTTCTCAGAAAGTGTGATAAATGAAGGTGCTAATCTCTCTGATCGAAGGCCGCTAGACTTTAGCTACACAGAAATGTATTATCCTGCGAAATTTTCGCGAGTGTGAAAATCTTAAATTCCAAATGAAATTGTTTTCAACAATAAAATTAATTCTGAAACTCCGTGTATTTACCAGTTTGTGAAATAATTTATTATTATATCGGATTCCATTCGCAGTGCTGGCAGACGACGATTCTCGCTTGATCTTCTTCTAAATTCGTGTCTCGTTATCGCTGATCGACCTAGTGACGGATCTCACGCTGGGTGAGGACGACGATTTTGAATTCAATAAATTTGCTGTTTTTTCAGGTTGAAACAAAATGCAGAGTGAAGAAATTTATTTCATCTGCTATGAGGCGCATGCAGCTTTCGCGCTTTTTTAGTGTCCAGTTAACGCATAGTTAGGGACCACAAGGGGTGTAGCCGACATGAAGCTATTCCACCTTAACTATGCTCAAACTGAAAGCTGTGATCCAAAAAAGATCATGTTTTTGGCCGTTTGTCGAAATCTTATATCAGAATCGTACTGAAGCTCATAAAGTACGTGAAAATGTGTAAACGAAAAACCGCTGAAAATCGAGACGAAGGAGAGAGGGGCGGAGCCAATTTCGACCCCTCCCCAGTCAAACCGTCAAAAATTTGGGTAGGGCCCTTTCCCGGTTGTGCCTCACCCCCGAAAGGAGAGACGACAGGTACTCCCTCACCATACCACTAGTCGTACAGTAATCCCCAATTAATTGATTGTAAATTTTTGTCCTATTGTAGTTATCTTCCACTTGTTCTGCGCCAATGGCCTGCGTTGTTCGTATATTATAATATATTTTATCTACGATCGGTATCTATGAATTTTTTTGATGAAAAAAAGAATAACGATCAACTGTTTAATAGAAATTTGTCTACCCTTGTCTGGAGAGAACAATGGGGGTCAGAATGCTGGGAATCGGGAGGGAAAGATTCATTTTGCCAGGCCTAATTTACAGTCTTTCGGTCGCTGCAGCCAACGGGAGGAGACACTCACCGAGGATGAAGGTAAGCTGATTAATTATGCATAATTTATAATATTAATGCGCATAATTAATAAAAAAATTTATAAGTTTAATGAAGCTAGCATTGTTTTGCAATCACCAATACCTTAGCGAGGAATGAAATCAGCATCGAAAAAATGTATTTTTTCTGTAGTTGTGGAACCATGTGATGTTGTGCTGCGCCGTCGTTACATAGCGTCATGCATTCTTTTTTCCATTGATAGTGAGAATCAACGTAGAACATACAAAACAATGATCTGCAGATAGCCCACGATCTGCGTTCGTGTGAACAAAATCAGTTATTACCTTGATTAATTAATAATTAGTAGTTATGCGCTTAGAAACAATGTAGAATTGCAAAATCGATCTGAACAAAAATCGATCTTGGTGCGACGGAGCCGCGCGTATTTGCATATTGTTTTCAAATATGAGGACTCAATACTTGACTGCGCATCGCAATGTAAACAAAGAATCCACAGATCTACTCTCGCTATTGTGTCTCCTCCCGTTGGCTGCAGCGACCGAAAGACTGTAAATTAGGCCTGGCAAAATGAATCTTTCCCTACCGATTCCCAGCATTCTGACCCCCATTGTTCTCTCCAGACAAGGGTAGACAAATTTCTATTAAACAGTTGATCGTTATTCTTTTTTTCATCAAAAAAATTCATAGATACCGATCGTAGATAAAATATATTATAATATACGAACAACGCAGGCCATTGGCGCAGAACAAGTGGAAGATAACTACAATAGGACAAAAATTTACAATCAATTAATTGGGGATTACTGTACGACTAGTGGTATGGTGAGGGAGTACCTGTCGTCTCTCCTTTCGGGGGTGAGGCACAACCGGGAAAGGGCCCTACCCAAATTTTTGACGGTTTGACTGGGGAGGGGTCGAAATTGGCTCCGCCCCTCTCTCCTTCGTCTCGATTTTCAGCGGTTTTTCGTTTACACATTTTCACGTACTTTATGAGCTTCAGTACGATTCTGATATAAGATTTCGACAAACGGCCAAAAACATGATCTTTTTTGGATCACAGCTTTCAGTTTGAGCATAGTTAAGGTGGAATAGCTTCATGTCGGCTACACCCCTTGTGGTCCCTAACTATGCGTTAACTGGACACTAAAAAAGCGCGAAAGCTGCATGCGCCTCATAGCAGATGAAATAAATTTCTTCACTCTGCATTTTGTTTCAACCTGAAAAAACAGCAAATTTATTGAATTCAAAATCGTCGTCCTCACCCAGCGTGAGATCCGTCACTAGGTCGATCAGCGATAACGAGACACGAATTTAGAAGAAGATCAAGCGAGAATCGTCGTCTGCCAGCACTGCGAATGGAATCCGATATAATAATAAATTATTTCACAAACTGGTAAATACACGGAGTTTCAGAATTAATTTTATTGTTGAAAACAATTTCATTTGGAATTTAAGATTTTCACACTCGCGAAAATTTCGCAGGATAATACATTTCTGTGTAGCTAAAGTCTAGCGGCCTTCGATCAGAGAGATTAGCACCTTCATTTATCACACTTTCTGAGAAAATCAACATTTGTCTTCAGGGTCTTTGCAAAGGGAGAGATCCCAAAACCTACATTCCTCCAATAGTCAATACTCAACGAAGGGTACTGACGAGCAGAAAAATAAGCTCCAATCCCCCCGTTCAAATTTGATTTCAAAAATTCATTACTTTTTTCATCAATTATTCCATTTCCCCTCAATTCTTCTCTATCCCTGATGTACATAGTTTCCCCTACCTCTTAGGATTGGGAGGAGACACTCACCGAGGATGAAGGTAAGCTGATTAATTATGCATAATTTATAATATTAATGCGCATAATTAATAAAAAAATTTATAAGTTTAATGAAGCTAGCATTGTTTTGCAATCACCAATACCTTAGCGAGGAATGAAATCAGCATCGAAAAAATGTATTTTTTCTGTAGTTGTGGAACCATGTGATGTTGTGCTGCGCCGTCGTTACATAGCGTCATGCATTCTTTTTTCCATTGATAGTGAGAATCAACGTAGAACATACAAAACAATGATCTGCAGATAGCCCACGATCTGCGTTCGTGTGAACAAAATCAGTTATTACCTTGATTAATTAATAATTAGTAGTTATGTGCTTAGAAACAATGTAGAATTGCAAAATCGATCTGAACAAAAATCGATCTTGGTGCGACGGAGCCGCGCGTATTTGCATATTGTTTTCAAATATGAGGACTCAATACTTGACTGCGCATCGCAATGTAAACAAAGAATCCACAGATCTACTCTCGCTATTGTTTCAATGACGGGTATTTGAAAAAAATCTGATTGAAAAAAATTGTTTTTTAGAGATTTATCCCACTTTGCCAAAACCTGCTGGTGCTTCATCAGGTCGACTTATTTCCAATGTAAGGTCTTGTGTTAGTATGAAATCCGTGCGTAGATCTAATTTCAAACTAATGAGTTTACTAGGGATGCAGGAACGAATTTGCGCTATTCGTCCCCTCTGGGGCGCTTCCCTTCCCTCTCTCGCTCGTGTTCCAATCGAGAGGTCACTCCCCGCTCTCTCAACGAATAGTTCGCGCTCTCTGCTAGGGGGCACGAATAGTTCGTTCTCAGCGAACTATTCGCTCCCTCTCTCCCCTACTCTCTGTTCACAGGGGAGGGAGCCTATCGCACTCGGACTTTTTAACCTTTGCTATCATTCATCAACCCCTCCCCCACTAGTATTCCTATATCATAGTTGACTATATAAGATAGACATCACGAGAGAATCACCCATTTGAGGGGGTTCGCAGAAGTAAAAGCACACGTCAGTCTAGGCTGATCTAAACGTGGTGTAGGGTATTTCAAATGATGCTCTTTCAACCTGCGTTGATTATAATATAATAATCAACGATATTAAATGATATTATCATTTACTGAGTACTTCCCAGTGCGGGGTGGTCTGTTTGGCCAAAATGACCGGATTAGGGTAACCAATTTCTACGATTTTACTACAGCTCTCGCTTGTTTTCAATCCGTTTGAGATTAATCTTCGGTGGGGGTAATGAGTAGGCTACGGTGCATCTTACAAGAGATGGGCCGCAAATATTGATCGCGAAAGTGTAAAAATTGGCTACGGTAATTTTCCTGGCTAAGGTCAGAGCAATTCGTTGATCGTGATCTAGGTAACACCAGATGTGGCATATGTGATTCAGGTGAGTTTTTCCGATTTCCAAAATCCTTTCATTTTGGTCAAACAGACCACCCCGAACTGGAACGTACTCAGTAAATGATATAATCAACGCAGGTAAGAGCATCATTTGAAATACCCTACACCACGTTTAGATCAGCCTAGAATGACGTTTGCTTTTACCTCTGAGGGTGCGAATACCGACTATTCGTATTCGTACCGGCAACCCTAGTGAGCACCAGCTTTTTCTATCTAGATTTCTTGCTTTGTAGATGCCATTATTTATTGTTATTTTTAGGAAGCTGGTGGCTTTTCAACTGGGTTAGAAATTCTTCGCCTGGGTATATCTACGCTGTGATGCACGAATTTTCTGGGTGGGAATACAATGTTGATTATTTAGTATTGTTTAGATACTTTATGTACAATCGATCGGTTGCTGCATGCACTCTTGGCGAAGAGTGTGAAGTGCTTCTTGGGAATGAATTATGATCAAGTGCGGACTAAGGCAAATACGAAGGGTACGTTGCGTTAATGGCTACGCGGCTACCATGGCTACGATTACTAAGGATAAACTCTAGTTGAGTCTCAGATGAAATTATCTATCGAGAATATCATTTCCTCAATTTTTTTTCTTGCCCAGCGCTTTTTTGTTGCGATGATGTGGCAAATAAGTGCGATAGGTTTTGAGCTGCTTCTTGACCCCTATTTGTAGGTTGTGAAAGGTCGTGCGATCGTAGCAACACTGTTCTTGTCAGTATCAAGTCGCTCATGCAGCTCCAATTTCATAGGTCAAATTGCACTCACATTTTCCGCTTCTCATGCTCAGATGCCTCAAATAATTTCTACATCATTTCTCTACAGTACCCAAAGTATTCAACTTATTAACTATTGTGTGCTAAATCTGGATAACCATTGCCAGATTTATTATTAAAAGAACCCACTTCACAAGAACTGCTATCGATAATGTCCATTGATAGTATCCATACTGAGTAGCGCGAATGATCTGGGCAGAAATACGTCTTTGCAGTTACTGACGAAAGGAAGGAATGTCGATATATTTTACGTCCGCTTCAGAAAACCACTCTATAAGGTACGGTAGATAAATATGTGTAGAAATTATTTGAGGCATCTGAGCATGAGAAGCGGAAAATGCGAATGCATTTTGACCTGTGAAATTGGAGCTGCATGAGCGAATTGATACTGACAAGAACAGTGTTGCTACGATCACACCGCCTTTTCCAACCTAAAAATGCAATCCTTTCTAAAACGATAAAAATATTTTGAGATTGTCATAGAATATTTTCTCACGCGCGGATGGATATCGAAATCTGCTTATGCTTCTCCGTTCCCTTCGTCTAGGATTGCCTATACGAGAATTTTCGTGCGTTTATAATTCCTCGCCAAATTCATGATTGCACATGTTGATATTCTCAGAAAGTGTGATTGGGAGAGGGGTTGATGATATCTCTGATTGAAGATTAGATGCCCGAAACATCCTAACCGAAAAAATCGTGGTCATAAAAAGCAGGAAAAATGTAATTTGAACTGGAACATTCGCGCTGCACGAGTGGGTTATATGTATCGAGAGCATCTTGCTGGAATCTATCCTTCGGAAGAGTGAACAAACAAATAATTCTGAAACTCCCTGGGCTTTCCAGTTCGTGTAATGTCAATATTGATAAAAAATATAAAATTATTAATTAATGTTTTCTCGGCTTCTATTATCTTTCCTTGCAAAGGGAACCACGATTCTCACTCGATCGTTATCACCATTCGTGTCTCGTTATCGCTCATCCACCTTCTGAATGGACTCACACCGAATGAGTACCACGATTACTAATTCGATGGGAGAATCCAACCTTTTCATTGTCTGAGGTTTGCACAAAATGTGGTTGCAGTTAATACGCGAAGGGCATTCCTTCATGCATTGTGAAGCACTTGTACAATAGTTTTCGAGCTGCATCGTTGACTCGTTGCGCATCGAACAGTAATTGTCTGTCGAATGCTAAAAATGTAAAAAAAAAGTGTTAAAAAGGGTTATGTCAAGTCATTGTGATCAGATGAAGCATTTTCGGGAATGAGATGCGACTAATCGATTAATACGGTAGACATGGGTATGGTATACCAAAGGGATACCTTTAGCGTGGAGGTACTCTAATATGGCCACAGGTGCAGTCACAAATAGTAATAACGTCACCTCCTGTTATTTTACGTTCCCAGTGTATTCTGGCTACGATGGCTTTACTAATGCGTACCTTTGGTCTTCAGTGGTTCCCGCTGAAAAAAATAATATAACAAATATTTTCTGATCTTTGCAGCGCAAGATCCTTGACAGTCATAGTACAGCAGGTTGGGCAATATACCCCTGATGCTCAACCCGATTGATCGTTGGTCTCTTTCATTCTTCCGGATACTGGGAGCGGACAACTGTTGCATATGAGGCTGTTTGCCTAAGAATCGAGCAAGTGCCGGCACAGCTCATAAAATGTCGATTCTCCGTAACTCGGTGGTTTGGGGTTATTTGAGGTGCTGAAAACGGTGGGCATATTCATTTTGCCCTCCGAGTTTCCGTTGGCTCCAGATGACGTCACGTTGAAAACACATTTCCTATTATTACTTTGCTCTAAAATGTGCTAAAATTACGTGAGTAAGGTTTCCGGAGTAGAATTTCATGCTGATTACGCCTATCCAATTCATTTTTCATGAATTTTAAAAATAAATTTTAGAAATCTATCTTGTCTCACAGGCAAAAGTGACCTTAGCAATTTACATGGTTAGAACCGGCGTGACGAGATGATTCAGAATCTCTATTTTCGTACGATTTCATGCATAAAGTTTTAAAAGAGCCAAATTTTACTGATTCCAGAAGTGGGTAAATGTAGCAGCTTCACCATTTTCCCTTACCTGCCTCGCCTGTTTACCCACTGGCAGTGCTCTCGCCTCTCTACACTCTCTCGCCACTGCACACTCTCTCGCTTCTCTAGAGGGAGGGGAGAGAGAGGAAGGATGAAGCTGCTACATTTGCCCACTTCTGGAATCAGTAAAATTTGGCTCATTTAAAACTTTATGCATGAAATCGTACGAAAATAGAGATTCGGAATCCTCTCGTCACGCCGGTTCTAACCATGTAAATTGCTAAGGTCACTTGTGCCTCTGAGAAAAGATAGATTTTAAAAATGAATTTTTAAAATTCATGAAAAATAAATTGGATAGGCGTAATCAGCATGAAATTCTACCCCGGAAACCTTAATCACGTAATTTTAGCTCATACTAGAGCATAGGCACAATAGGAAACGTGTTTTCGACGTGACGTCGTCTGGAGCCAACGGAGAGTCTGAGGGGAAAATGAATATAGCCACCGTTGTTCAGCACCTCAAATAACCCCAAACCTCGGAGTTACGAAGAATCGACATTTTATGAGCTGTGCGAGAACTCTCCGAATCTGCTCGATTCTTAGGCAAACGGCCTCATATGCAACAAGCCCTCGTAGCAGTTGGCGATGGAAGGAAGGAACATGATCTGTTCTTCGTCAGCTTAAGGAAACGTATGTACAGTAGGGAAAAGTATGATAGGGTGCGGGGTGGTTATTGAAAAATATTTGCTGTATGCGAGTATGAGAAACGGAAATGGAGAATATGGTAATGCAATTTTAACAGGTATACTGGAGCTGCATGGGCGGGCTGTTACTGGCGAGAGCAGCCCGCCTCGATTTGTACTGGCTTTCGGTTGTCAATAAATTAATTAATTCTGACTTTTCATACATGTTCGAGATTCCTGGCAAGCAAGTTTTGCTAAGAATTATTGATATACATTTTGATTTCTTCTTTTGTTATGGACATTCGTTTTTCATGCTACGATACTCGCTCGATCATATTCATTCGTTTCTCATGTTCCCTGATTGAACTAGAGATGTTGGCGTGTTGTCGTATTCCCAACCGTAGGACGCCAACTCATAGGTAATTGAGTGAGACAATACTTAGTGAAGAATGGGCAGAAAGCAAAATACTAATATTCTAACCTTATGGTTGCATGACCTTGTCTAGAAATGAATTGCAATTATTCATGTAGCTTTCGCGCTGCATCGATAATTCATTAACTAACAGTGGATACCAGCGTTAGTTTTTTCGACTATTAGTAGAAATATATCTCTCGCTTGTCAGACCGGCTGATGAGAGCGTAAAATGATGAGATCGACAGATTTCAATTTTTTATTTCATTTGCTGCCGTAAGTCGATGCTGGAGTGCATGCTCAATCCTCAGCTGGAAGCTGCAAGTGTGCGTTCACTTGCTTGGAGAGGGAATCGCCAGTCTACTACTCAAGTGAGTTCAGAATACTGTATTTTGAGTTGCGGTAGGGGATACGACAACTTCAGAAAAAAATAATGTTGGATAAACTCCACTACTACTTAAAGCCAGGACAAACTGGCAACGCAGTTTCGAGACAATCATAAACTGTAACTCATTATCGAAATTCCGATTTTGAAATTTCTATTCTGAATTGAGTTATGGTTCCATTAAAGCATCAAAAGTTGACCCTGACGCACAGGCAACGAGTGAGAGAGCACGCGACTTGAAGAGAGTACTCTCCCTATTTGAAACATATTTCAACCAGGCGCATTTTTGCTGAGAATCCTGCTTTAAGTGTGTGCGAGGATATGAAAGAAAATACCTTATGGCCCTCGGTGGTTTCTTGTTTACTCATTAATACGAGTTCCCTAGTGTATGATGCTTCTCAATCGGAGTTCCATTTCCTTTTGTACAAAAATCGAATATACTACATACTCTGAATTGGAATGTTGCCAACACTCACAATCTCCGATATGCGTTTTCATACTTTTTTATTCGCTAGGATAGGTGGACAGTCTGCCCACGCTAATGTAATCTGACTATGGCGGGCTCTTCAATAATCTAATGCTGCACAATCGGTTCGATAACTGCTCCTCTCTTCGCAGATTCTAGTGGTGGAGGACAACTGCAACTCGTGTAACAAAACCTCACTGCAGCTGCCGACGAAAGGGACGAACGTCGATCTGTTCTACGTGAACTGAAGGAATCGACTGTAAGAAGCATCGTAGGGAAAGGTTAGTCGTTTGGTGGATGTATATGGAGAATATTTGAACCAAAAATGAGGAATTCCGAATACAATTGGAACTGGGAGATTGGAGTTCCATGAGTCGGTTATTACTAGCGTGAGCAGTTCGCTTCAATAGTCAAGCATTTTCCGCCTCAAAATTTGTCTGAAAACGATGTAAAAAGCCAAGATTGTGCTAGTTTTTTTCTAAAAAGACGCATGCATACGGATCGATATTATTTTGATGATCGTTAGTTCCTTTCGACTGTTGGAAACAATTCTGAGCATTTTGAATTTCTCGACTTTGCCAAGTTCCTGAAAAAGCATGTCGGTTTTCTCATAAAGCGTGTTATCGGAGTAGGGATCTTTGATCAAACATCAGCTACACAAAAATATCCCAACCGAGAAATTCATGAGCTTGAAAAGAGGAAATTTCAAATTCTATTTGAACTGAGAAATTGGTGCTGCATGAGTCTGTTGTTACTAACGAGAGCTTCTGGCTTTCAATTCGCGGTCTTCGGATGAACAATGAAATCAATTCTGATAATACTCCCGGTCATATGCTTCGTAAGCAAGATACTAAATATCGATGTTTTTTTCTTCTCTTCTCAGTTTCAATTCACGGTTTTGGATGCACCGACTCTCAATCGATCGCTATAGACATTCGTGGATCAAACAACTATCGGCTAGAGGTAAATCAAATTATACATTTTGATTGCAATGAGAAGTTGAGACTCGTATGTGCTAAAAAATCTTAGTTATCGGCTGGTTGTGTGCTGTCACTTGATTGGAGCGAATGTAGATAGTCTACTCACGCTACTACAGTAAATGGTAAAAAACGGGTGCAATTTTATCGGTAGGTGGTTTCTGGTTCACTCATTAATACTAGTTCGCTAGTTTGTGGTACTTCCCAATAGGCCCTCGACAATCTTTTCAAAAAAAAAATCGCTATTCTATTCACTCTATATCCTTACGCTGCCAACATTCTGAGTCTCAGCCGATATGTATTATTTTTTTTTTCGAAAACACTTTCCTACCGTACTGCTCTTCCCCACTCTGCCCATTCAGACATCAGTACACTTTGATTCGCTGCTATTCGTATTCTCGTCCTGGCTTCGTAATCTCAGAGAACGGATAGGCGGAGATGGAGCCACACGTAATGAGTGTGAAATCGGGAGACGATGTGGTGACGAGGATGAGCTATCAGGTATTGGGAGAAGGGGTTTGGTAGTTGAGGCAACTGATAGTGCAACAATTAATTGGTTGCAGTTTCTTGAAAAAAAGTATCATTTCGTTTTGAAAGCAGTCTCTAGCGCTTCCAAAGGCTCATGAAGTCAGAAATGTGGACTTTGTTTGGTATGTCACCTAGAGGGATAATTGTTTAGATACGGTAGACTTATTTATTTATGGAAGACGAAGTTACGTTGTTACTTACTGTACATTTTTCTCCATTAATTCATCAACGACAGAGAATTTTGAAATGAAGAGAGAGAAAGGAAAAGAGAAAGCACTGTGCGGTCAATGTACAAACTGCGCGAGAACGACCAAACTTCGCCAGGAAAGGCATCAATCTGGAACAAAGCTACTATGCACCAAATTCATCGGATATTATGATCCTGATATTGGGGTATGACGAAATCGTCAAATGATTGCGTTGTGATGATAAACTCATCACGATCGAATGCGAAATCACAAATAGTAGGAATATCACTCCCTGTTATATTACCTTCCCCGTGAATTCTGGCATCGATGGTTTTACTAATGTATGCCATCGGCTTCGAGTTGTTGCTGCATTTGTCCTTTCCGCAAAAGTAAGCTCGACTCGAGCCTGACTACTCGAGCCGCTCGGAAATGATGCAAACCCGATCGAGCGGCTCGACTGCGAGACTCAACTTCCCGACTCGGCTCGACAGGCTCGACTAGGCTCGACTCGGCTCGATTCACCTTCAGCACAAAAGAAGCTGGTTTAATTCCGCATTGATTTATTGTTTTTGCTCATTTTTTGCATCTTTTAATTCACACCTTCATCACTGTGCATCTAAAAATAGAGCAAAATCGAAAAGTTCATAGCGGAATTGAACCCGGGTCTTGTGGTTAAAAGGTGCAAAATGTAACCACTTCACTACTCAACTGCTTCTCTTGAGACCGTTAAACGGTAATGATGAGAAGGGCGTTAAAATGACCGCATGAGATCGGGTCAGCTCGAGTCGGTCCGAGTCGAGCCGATCGACCCTTCACTCTCGCAGTCGAGTCGCTCTATCGAGTTTCGAGCCAACTCGAGCCAACAGAACGTGTTTTACGAGTCGAGTACTCGAATGCCGAGCTGGCTCTATTTCACCAACCCTAGTTGGGAAGCATTTTTGAATAAATTACGCAAGGAATGTTAGTCACCCACGTTTTGTACCAGTTTTATGCATGAAAATATAATTGTAAGCGACTGGTGAGAGCCTGCTTAAAACGTTGTAAAAGGCTCGTGAGGCCTCGGGCGAACCAAAAAAGTTGGAATGGGGCGAAGCCTTTTTTTCGGATCGCCCTCGGCCTCACGAATTATGGCCGAAAAATAATTATTGCATCATGGTGCATAATGATGACGTAATACCAAATTTTGAATTAGCTGACTCTGGGGAGTCGAATTCTCAATGTCCGGGGTCTGGGCGACCACTTTGAAGCGATTTATGGCCAAAAAGCGATTATTGCATCATGTTGCATAATGATGATGTAATACCAAATTTTGAAAGAGCTTACTCTGGGGAGTCGAATGGTCAAGGTCCGAGGTCTGGGTATTGCCGGGGAGCTGAGATATTGCATTATTGCATCATCATTACGTAATGATGATGAAATCGCTGATGCAATAGAAAGATCTCATCGATGGGAGTTGTATGGTACCTTACTTGTAGATGTACGGTGAGTTTGAATCGAGTTATGAGGAAAAAACGGGATATTGCATAGTGATGATTCAATATTACGCAATGATGACACAATGATTATCGATTTTGATAGACGATAGGGTTTGTTTGGTGAAGGTCTTGACCTTCTAGGATGCGGTTGAAGCGAGTTATGAGGAAAATACGAGATATTGCATAGTGAAGATGCAATATTACGTCATGATGATGCAATCTTTATCGATTTTAAAAGTGCCGAGCCTGGGGATCCGACTGGTCAAGGAATTACCGTTCTAGGATGCGGTTTAAGCGAGTTATGAGCAAAAAACGAGATATTGCGTAGTGATGATGCAATATGACTTCATGATGACTCAATCATTATCGATTATAAAAGAGCTCGCCGAGGGGAGTTGTATGGTACCCTAGTTGTAGTTCTACTATGAGTTTGAAGCGAGTTATGAGCGAAAAACGGAGAGCGTGACAGACAAACACACAAACAGACGAACGGACAGGCAGATATCTTGTCTTTTTTCTACATAGTAATACCGAGCCTGCCATACTATGACTATCAAGGATCGTGCACCACAAAGATCAAAAATATTTGTTGTATTATTGCGCGTACTATGCGTTCAAGAACAACTTACAACCGAAGGCATCAATTAGTAAAACCATGGTAACCAGAATTCACAGGGAACGTAAAATAAAAGGAACTACGTCACACACCTACATAATTTGAAGTTGGAAGTCGATCGTTCAAGGGTAGACTTTGAAATATAACACTTTACTAACAATATAACTAGTTGCGAACGAATTTCTCAACGGTAGTAAAAATTGAGAAAAATGTCTTAAAGGAGTAAATGGAAAATTGAATTTCTGAAGCTTTCATAACCGGGGCATAGATCTCCACAACGATAAGATGCTCCGAAATTGTCACTTTGATATCTCCATTCCGAACCAAGTTATAGCTAGTTGGCTATGAGCCAGATCAGGGAAAGCTCAGGGATAGTTCAGGGACAGTGCTGAAATTCAAATAATTTGAAAAATACAGGATCGATATTTCAATTTCTTCTGAAACCTATCCCGTTTTGATCTCTGAATCTGAGTGGAATTGATTGGGTCTCATAATGTGTCTGAAACATAAGCGAATGCGATCGGTAAATCGGGATGTGTTTCACGGAAATTTAAAGTTTAGTATTTGAACTAGAGATTTGTGAATTGTTATGTTTTTCTAGTTTTTCGCTTTGCTCCTCCTTTAAAGATCCCCTCCAGGGAACCATTTTTTCGAATTCCCTGTGAGGGCTTGAACAGAGGGAAAATCAATCCCCTTACGCGCAATTTCAAAAATTGTACAGTATCATACAGTATATCGATTGCCAGCGGGGTGCTGCACAAGGCATGTATTTTCGGGTCATGGTCGATAATTGTACCACGGTAGGTCAAGACTAAATACCGTACCCAATCGATCGTACAGTACCCCCAGATACCGTATCACGCTACAGTAACCCATAATATCATGAACTAACTTTATTATCAAAAAAGTCAATAAACCGTACCCAGTCGATCCTACAGTACATATACCGTAACCCTGTCTACAGTACCCTTTGCTATCGTAATGCACACCACTGCGGTCAATCGTAAACTGATTTTTTCCAAAACATTTTCCATTGAATTGATTCTTGCTCTATACCGTACCCAATCGATTACAGTACCTCCAGATACAGTACACCACTACAGTAACCCCGATTATCGCAAACTAACTTTATTTTTAAAAAGGCCTGGCACGGTGCCCAATCGATTCTACAGTACTCAAAACATTACAGTAACCCAGTTCCTTGGGTCAAACATTTTTATAAATATTTCAAACATTTTTCTAAAAATCCAAAATTCATCATAAAATGATTATACAATAATCACATATACAGTAGGATACTTTAAAATAATTTTAAAATCGATTGTGGATTTTTAGAAAAATGTTTGACCCAAGGAACTGGATCTGACCCAAGGAACTGGGTTACGGTAATTACTTGGGTATTGTATAATCGATTGGGCACGGTACCAGGACTTTTTTAAAAATAAAGTTAGTTTGCGATGATCGGGGTTACGGTAGTGGTATACGGTACCTGGGGGTACTGTACGATCGATTGGGTACGGTATAGAGCACGAATCAACTCAATGGAAAATGTTTTGGAAAAAAGTCAGTTTACGATTGACCGCAGTGGTGTGGATTACTGTAGCAAGGGGTACTGTACACAGGGTTACGGTATGGGTACTGTAAGATCGATTGGATACGGTATATTGACTTTTTGAAAATAAAGTTAGTTCTCGATATTCTGGGTTACGGTAGCGTCATACGGTATCTGGGGGTACTGTACGATCGATTGGGTACGGTACTTAGTCTTGACCTACCATGACACAATTATCGACCATGACCCGAAAATACATGCCTTGTGCAGCACCCCGCTGGCAATCGATATACTGTATGATACTGTACAATTTTTGAAATTGCGCGTAAGGGGATTGATTTTCCCTCTGTTCAAGCCCTTACAGGGAATTCGAAAAAATGGTTCCCTGGAGGGGATCTTTAAGGGCCATTCGTTTTATTGGAAAAAAACCTTTTTATTTGATTTTTTAAAACTATACTGTATGCCTGTAATCACCGAAATTCCGTTTACACTTAATTTGAAAATATGAAGCGTGGATTGATCTTGCATATTTATCAGTTTGACGGCGAGACAAAATAGATTTCATTACAAAAACGCACGAACGAATACATGACTAATTTTTAATTGTAAATTTATTTTAAATAATGTGGGAATAGAATTATTAAAAGGTCTTTCATCGTGGATGATTCCAGTCATCGTATTTCACTTACTGACTTCGCCACTCTACGGATGGTCGACTTGAGAGGTTTGTTCTTTGATCTCTATGAAATAAGCAATTAGGTACAGTGCATGTGAAACGAGTTATTGGTTAGAAACACAACCGAAGAAAAATTGCTCTAGAATATCTTCATTTGGTGATATCTGCGCTGTGTAGCGCGAATAATCTTGGCTGAAATACAAAGTATTCCAATTAAAAAATATTGTGTGCAAACTTTTGATAGTCATTGCCAGATTCATTATTCAAACAAATCACTTCACAAGAACTGCTATCGATAATTTCCATTGATAGTATCCATATTGAGTAGCGCGAATTATCTGGGCAGAAATACGTCTTTGCAGTTACTGACGAAAGGACGGAATGTCGATATATTTTACGTCCGCTTCAGAAAACCACTCTATGAGGTACGGTAGAGAAAAGATGTGTAGAAATTATTTGAGGCATCTGAGCATGAGAAGCGGAAAATGCGAGTGCATTTTGACCTGTGAAATTGGAGCTGCATGAGCGAATTGATACTGACAAGAACAGTGTTGCTATGATCACACCGCCTTTTCCAACCTAAAAATGCAATCCTTTCTAAAACGATAAAGATATTTCGAGATTGTCATAGAATATTTTCTACCGCGCGGATGGATATCGAAATCTGCTTATGCTTTCGCGCTGCACGAGTGGGTTATATGCATCGAGAGCATTTTGCTGGAATCTATCATTCGGAAGAGTGAACAAAAAAATAATTCTGAAACTCCCTGCGCTTTCCAGTTAGTGAAATTTCAATACTGATCAATTTAAAAATGTTGATTAATGTTTTCTCGGTTTCTTTTGTCTTTGCTTGCAAAGAGAACCAAGATTCTCCCTCTATCGTCATCTTCCATTCGTGTCGCGTTATCGCTGATCGACCTTGTGAATGGGGCACTACGCCGGATGAGAACTATGACGTCATGCCGCCTTTGATCTATCAAAGGTGGCATGACGTCATAGTTCTCATCCGACCTAGTACCTGTGAATGGACTCACACCGGATGAGTACCACGATTACTAGTTCGATGAGATAATGGTACTTTGTTCACTGTTTGAAGTTTGCACGTAATGTGGTTGAAGTAGTCCGGTTAAGATATTCGTTGATGTATTGTGAAGCACTTTTAGTTTTCGAACTGCATCGTTGTCTCTTTAACGCATCCTACAGTTGTTTCTGATGAGAAGAGAATGATTAGAGAAATACAAAACACTGTAATTCCACAATTAGCTTGTTAGTTTCGTGTTTATGCATTAATACTAATTCCTTGGATATGGCACTTACCAATCCATCCATCCGAGAAATGTTAAAATGTAATTATTCTACACGCTCTCGTGCATAAAATTAATCATGGGAAATGAGATAGATACCACAAGAGATGCTCGTCTTCTGAAAACATTACTCGTTCTTTCGCACAATGCTAATGATTAAATTCATTACAGTATGCACCGGATACTATACCATCCAATGCAGCTGTATTGTTTATCTTATGGTACTTTGTGTTTATTATGCAATAAATTTGTACAGTATGACAATTTGGAAAGGTCCGAATTTAAAAGAAAGACGAAGTTTTGGGCTGGAAAAGGTATTGAATATTCATATTTTTCGCAGCGCGCAAACGTGGAATTGATTGTGTGCATTTTTTCCGCTAATAACCGGGTTTATTCTTCCGCTAATAACTTTTTCCCCAAATGACCGGGATTATTCTTATTTGAAAATATATTTTTGTGGTGCTTAGACAACATAACACGGGTATCACGAGTCAGTGGAGGTGGCCGGGAACAATTTGCAAAAAGTTTGTCGTATCTTGTCGTTGTTATAGTGGGAGAGTATCCTAGAGAAGACATATTTAAATTTCTAGGTCATTGGTCCCAGAGCCGGCTTTTAGGAATTTGCTGGTTTTGCACCCGTCTATACTGTATTTCAGCTCTCAGATGAGCTAGAGAAGTGGGATAGTGCTCAAAATGATCGGAAAATTATTTTAAGAAACTTTTATGTTTTGACGAAAGTTTAAAGATCAAAGTTCAAAAAGTTATCTTTGAAAAACCATTTTTGGAGTTAAAAAATAAATCGTGCCGCTTTTGTGAGATACCATTTTCCAGAATTTTATTACAGAATATGCAATTATAAGTGCCCCTCTACTTATTAAAAATATATAATTGAGTTTTTGAATATGGGTGTTTTTTGCAATTTGGCTCTGAACATCGACAAATTGCATTTAAAAAAAAAATGTTGTATCTCAGCTTCCAGATGAACTAGAGAGGTGGAATTGGGCTTAATTATTCGGACAATTATTTCAACACATTCTGTGGTTTAACCCAATTTGCAAGATCAACGATGCAAGATCCGAGGTTATTGTCGAGATACCGCTTTTGCAGATAAAGATTACACGGTAGTGTTCTTGCGAGATACCATTTTCCTGAATTATTTTGCAGAATATGGCCATCTATACAATACAGATGGACAATCGAGTTTTCGAACATGGGTCTTCTATGAAATTTTGCTCTGAACATCGAAAAAATTCATTTTTTTGTAAATAATCAATTCTCATTATTACCTGTGAAACTTGTTAGATCTGGTTAATATTGTACCTACTGAATACCATGGACACTAGATTTCGAAAAACATTGGTCATATGTCCCGGAGCCGTCATAATGAGAATTGATATTTTTAAAAAATACATTTTTTCGACATTTAGAGCTAAATTTCATAAAACACCCATATTTCAAAGCTCGCTTTTCTAACTGTATTGTGTAGATGGGCACTTGTACTCTAGTATTCCGCAAACCAAGTATGGAAAATGGTATCTCACAAGAGCTGTACGTTTAAATTTTGTATCAAAGATTATGGTCGAGTTACCATGTTTGGGGTAAATATTGAGCCGTATTGGTCTTGCGAGATACCATTTTCCAGAATTGGTTTGCGGAATAAGAGAGTACAAGTGCCCGTCTACACAATACAGTTAGAAAAGCGAGTTTTATTATATGGGTATTTTATGAAATTTAGCTCTAAAGGCCGGAAAAATGCATTTAAAAACAAATATAAATTCGCATTATGACGGCTCCGGGACATATGACCAAGGTCTTTCGAAATCTAGTGTCCATAGTATTCAGTAAGTACAATATGAACCAGATCAGACAAGTTTCAAAGGTAATAATGCGAATTGTTTATTTACAAAAAAAAACATTTTTTCGATGTTCAGAGCAAAATTTCATAGAAGACCCATATTCGAAAACTCGATTTTCCATCTGCATTGTTTAGATGGCCACTCGTACTTGCATATTCTGCAAAATAATTCCGGAAAATGGTGTCTCGCAAGAACAGTACCGTGTGATCTTTATCTGCAAAAGCGGTATCTCGACAATAAAGTCGGATCTTGCATCGTTGATCTTGCAAATTCGGTTAAACCACAAAATGTATCGAAATAATTGTCTGAATATTTAAGCCCAATTCCATCTCGCTAGTTCATCTGGGAGCTGAGATACAACAAAAAAAATTCAATTTGTCGATGTTCAGAGCCAAATTGCAAAAAACACCCATATTCAAAAACTCGATTATATATTTTTATTATGTAGAGGGGCACTTATACTTGCATATTCTGTAATAAAATTCCGGAAAATGGTATCGCACAAAAGCGACACGATTTATTATTTAACTCCAAAAATGGTTTTTCAAAGATATCTTTTTGATCTTTGATCTTTAAACTTTGGTCAAAACATAAAAGTTTCTTAAAATAATTTTCCGATCATTTTGAGCACTATCCCACTTCTCTAGCTCATCTGGGAGATGGAATACAGTATAGCCGGGTTCAAACCCGGAAAATTCCTAAAAGCCGGCTCTAGGACCAATGACCTAGAAATTTAAATATGTCTTCTCTAGGATAATTTCCCACCATACTGAGATCCTGGATCAAAGAAACTTTTTGCAAATTGTTCCCGAGGGGGTGAATTTTCCACCACTTACTCGTGATACACGTGATAAACTGATTGTGAAAACTTCGTCAGGTAATGTCTACATTGTGTAGCGCGAATGAGCTGTCGGAAAATCAAAGTATTTTTTTCAATTCAATTTTTCTCCTAGTTTTCGTCGCACAATTTTTTGCGCTAATGACCTGGGTAGTTCTTACTTTTTTTTTTTTTTGATTTTTTTAAATATTTTGGTTGCTCGTACATCAGAAACTGGTTTATGAAAACTTGGCCGGGTGATATCTTCATTGTGTAGCGCGAATGGGCTGGGTGGAAATACAAATCAGGTTTTTTTTTCAAATCAATGTTTATGCATGTACTTATGGTAGGCTAGATCAGTATTCTAGAATACTTTGGACCTTTCGAATTCAATATAAAAATCGTTTCTGGCTCTGTACCAATATAAGGGTCCCAAAATTTTCTGTACCAGTATAAGGGTCCCAAATAACTTTTCGCCATGAATAAGTAATATCGCGTCATAAATGTGCAATGTCGTGTTTCAGAAATGGAGATCAAGCTCTGTATTTGAGTTCCCTTCGTAACTCGGGCTTAAACACATCCTAGAAGGATAGATACTTTACTAGGCTATTTGAACCAGCTGGACGAACTATTTTTGAGTTCCTAACTTTGATATTCATCACCATTTTGTATCTAGGAAAACATATGTATCTTAAACCCCTGCCAATAGCAAATAGTGGCCAAGTACATTGTATTGTAGGTTGAGTTTGAACCAATTTGCGAAGGCAACACAAATTCAGAGTTGGATTTCCTTTACCCACTTCAGATACACGGTGTTGCATAGCTTTGATGGAAAATTACATATTTATAAAAGCAATTGAAATTTTGTTTGGTACCCTTATACTGGTACAGCTTACTTTGGGACCCTTATACTGGTACAGAAATTGTTGGGACCCTTATATTGGTACATAATCCACCTTGGGACCCTTATATTGGTACAGAGCCTAGTTTCTCAACTATCTTTGAATAAAATCGAGGTTTTAGTTTTCTGAAGACCGCGTGTGAATGCGCATAAAAATTCGGCTGATGCTCGTCAGTTGTACGCAAAAACTATATGTAGGAGAAATTGTGAGCATTTCGAATTTCTTGTCTTTGCCAAATCCGTGAAGAAGTATGGCGTTTTTCTCAGAAAGGGTGAATATTGGGGGTGGTGATAGTCCTTATAAAATATTGCGCACAAAGAAACATTCTAATCGAGAATTTATTTTGCATGAAAAGCGGAAATTCCGAATGACATCAAACCTGGAATATTTGTGCTGCACGAGTGGATTGTTCAATTCAATTCAATTAATTTATCATGCAGATGTCGAAATAGGTGACGAGAAAGAGAAGTAAGATGAAATAAGACTACATGAAATACGATGCATCATCTAGGATGCAAAGATAATAATATGGTATATTACAGATTGCCATAGTTAACAGGAAAGTGAATACGCGTTCTAACGAGAAAGAGTTCACAATTCCTAGAAAGTATTACATGATTGGGGATGGAATTCCACTGTGATACAATACGATTAGAGATAAAATTGTGATATAGATTAAATGAGGAACGATACTTACGAAGTTGAAAATTATTAGGTCTCCTTGGACGAGGAGGGGCAATACATAGGAATTATACGTCGTCGTGCACAACACGATAGATGAACGATAGGTCAATCAATGAGCGACGGTATTCTAGGGGTTCCAAGTTGAGAAATTGGAGCCTGTCAGGGTATGTACGATATGCTAAGCCACATTTGAGAAACACAGACCTAGTGAATTTACGAAAGACGGACTCAATGTTGAGGCAGAGTTCTCTAGTCTGAGGGGACCACAGTTCGGAACAGTATTCGAGGATGGGGCGAACGTAAGTGACGAATAGTTTAGAGTAGAGTAAGGGATTACGAGATACAAAAATGCGGAGGATAAAGGAACAACGAGAGCGAGCTTTTGTTATCTTATCGGAAATGTGGTCTTTAAAGTCAAGAGAGTTAGAATAGGTAACGCCCAGATCACGAAAATGTGAGACAACAGGAAGGGGTGTGCCATTCATCTAGAATTGCCACGGCGGGTGGCGTGAGCCAACAAGCATTGTTACTCGGGAGAGCTGTTTGTTCGGATTATCTTTCACTCTCATGATCCAATAAAATAAATTCTAGGGATGCTTACTGTCTCGAGTCTTGGGAAGTTCAACCATAATAATCGATTGATTACTCATCTCATCCCAGGCTCTCTTCCTGCTTGGATTGCCTTTCACTCTCATCTCTAGAAGCCAAGTTCCGAATTTCAGATCCTGTTTTTGCAGCTTCGCTGCAGCAAATGTGCGACCGAGCAGCACCTTCAAAAATTTATTCTGGGTAGGCCTCGGTAACATCTCCAATCATAGAAAGTATGGCGAACAGGAAAAAATCTATGTAAGAATTATGCCGTTTTGAAAAAGTACAGATTTATTGCGCCATCATTACGCAATAACTGTGCGATGACGTCATACCACAATACCATGATCATAATCTCCGATGGATTTGGTACATCATACCTAAATGCAAGAATGATGCATTTCCTGGGCAAAAAGATACAACAAATTCAAAAAGTGTCCCATGACTTTCCGGCACGACTGTACATTCTGGTTGCAGTAGTTCCCCTAATAAGTGGTATCCATTTTCGGTTGCTACTAGATCCATAGTGGGATAAGAAAAAAAATACTACTGATATTCAGTGCACAATTCTTGCAGTCTGACTATGGCGGGCTCTTCAATAATCTAATGCTGCTCAAGCGGTTCGATAACTGCTCCTCTCTTCGCAGATTCTAGTGGTGGAGGACAACTGCAGCTCGTGTAACAAAACCTCATTGCAGCTGCCGACGAAAGGGAGAAACGTCGATCTGTTCTACGTGAACTGGAGGAATCGTCAAATTTCGAAATTTATCATTTCGCTGTCGATCAGAACGAGTTATATCTCTAAAAATGCGCAATATTCAAGAGATCGAACCTACAAATTTTCATACAATTTCGATAAAAGTTCTTGTGAAAAAAAGCAAAATTCGAAATATTTTGCCTTTGTTCAATTTTAGCTCGTTCAGATGGGTAGAGTTGGACCATTTTTATTCTTTGTATTTGTAGCGCTGGATACTAACTAACTATTAAAAAATTTAAATTAAAATCAAAAAATAACGTTTGGAGAAATCGGCTAACAACGGCCTGCAACTTGAAATAAAGTCAGTTTGTAATAGGCCATGGCCTACCGTAACCCAAAACGGAAATGGAAGGCAGGTGTTCTACGGTTACCCTATACGGAGTACTCGATGAGAGAAATGCCCCAGCATGAAATAAATTTCGATGCGCATCCGCGCGCGAGAGCGCCGCTGATAAAACAAATCGAAAGATTACGGTAGCTTTTTAACATAAGCGCTCTGGCGCGCGAGGATGCGTTTCGAAATTGTATTGACTCTGTTGTATTTCCATCATCGAGTACTCCGTGTAGGGTAACCGTAGAACACCTGCCTTCCATTTCCGTTTTGGGTTACGGTAGGCCATGGCCTATTACAAACTGACTTTATTTCAAGTTGCAGGCCGTTGTTAGCCGATTTCTCCAAACGTTATTTTTTGATTTTAATTTAAATTTTTTAATAGTTAGTTAGTATCCAGCGCTACAAATACAAAGAATAAAAATGGTCCAACTCTACCCATCAGAACGAGCTAAAATTGATCAAAGGTAAAATATTTCGAATTTTGCGTTTTTTCACAAGAACTTTTATCGAAATTGTATGAAAATTGGTAGGTTCGATCTCTTGAATATTGCGTATTTTTAGAGATATAACTCGTTCTGATCGGCAGCGAAATGATAAATTTCGAAATTTGACGTATTCGGACTAAAGTGCGGCGCATTTCTCAATGTGTGATCTAGAACACTAAATAGGCTACCCCTGAGCTACACTCACCGAGTACTACATGTGTGTCAGTTATGGAAGAAATCGATTTTTCGCTAGTGACAAGCATATCACTCAGATAGTCTCTCTTAAGATTTTAAACAAAGAGTTCAAGACGACTGGCTTTTAGGTACTTCGTCTAGAGTTGTACAAATTTTTCCACACATACTAGCATCTTTCCCGAACAGATATTGATCAATTTCTTCGCAAATTTGGGATCTGATATAACTTTTGATGCTCTTTCGAGTGGCATGTAACACAATGGGTCAATATCAAAAATGGCAGTTTTTGAAAAATATGCAAATGGTAGGTCAAAATTTCTGGAAAAGTTTTCTTTGACCATAAGGACTCTACCATCAAAGTTTGAACTCCTAGCGATAAGTTTAAGGCATTGTATCACTTTGCCTCCAGGATCTGACGTTCTAACGGAGACAGCGTTTTAACATTTATTATCGCTTTAATAATGTTTCAAAAGTTATTTTTTCGCTGCTTTCGCTGAGCTGGAAGACCGCCATTCTCACTCGATTGCCTTCGCTATTCGTGGCTTGTACTCACTGATTGTAACGGACGAAAACTCGTCGGAAAAAGAAAATTTAAGAGGCCTTAACTGTATTGGGAAAAAATCCTCATTTGATTATTTAAAACTGTGATGTATGCCTTAAATTCCCGAAATTCATTTTACACTTGATTTAAAAATATATTGACGCGGAATGATCTGGTATATTTATTAGTTTTTGAAGACGATAATTAAATGTTGATATTTTTTGATAATTCATTTATATTATACAGAACATACTTCACTACAAAACGCGCGAACGAATAGATGAATCGTTGTACATTTTATAAGTATTTTAAATATTGCTTTAACGAAATTATTAAAATTCAAAGGTCTTTCATCGTGGATGACTGCAGTCATAGTATTTCACTTACTTAACTTCGCAACGTGTGTCTACAGATGGTAGACTTGAGAGGTTTGATCTTTGATCGCTATGAAGTAAGCAATGAATTATAGTGCACGTGAAACGAGATATTGGTTAGACACACACCCGTAGAAACACTGCCGTAGAAAATCTTCATCTGATGATATCCGCGCTGTGTAGCGAGAATGATTTTGGCAGAAATACGTCTTTGAAGTTCACACCGAAAGGGAGGAATGTCGATCTGTTTTACGTCCGCTTCAGGAAACCACTCTATATGAGACTCGGTGGGGGAAAAGATACGACGTAGCAATTATTTAAAGCATCTGACCACGAGAAGCAGAAAATGTGAGTACAATTTGACCTGCGAATTTGGAGCTGTTTGATCGAATAGAGAGAACAATTTGCTACGATCACATGACCTTTTCTATCCTAAAAATACAATCCTTTCTGAAACGATACAACAATTTCGAGATTGCCTTAGAATATTTTCTCACGCGCGGATGCATATCGAAATCTGCTTATGCTTCTCCGATTCCCTCGCCGAGGATTGCCTGTACGAGAATTTTAGTACATTTATCGACGAAGCGGGGAATTCCTCGCTTTTTCTCAAATTCCTGATTAGGGATTGATATTCTCAGAAAGTGTGATTGATATCTGTGGAGGGGTTGCTGATATCTCTGATTGAAAATTAGATGCCCCGAAACATCCTAACCGAAAAAATCGTGGTAATGAAAAGCAGAAAAAAATGGAATTTGAACTGGAACATTTGCACTGCACGAGTGGGTTGTATGTATCGAGAGCATCTTGCTGGAATTTATTCTTCTGTAGGAAGATCCAACAAAAAAAAATTCTGAATCTCCCTGCGCTTTCCAGTTCGTGTAATGTCAATATTTATAATCAATTTAAAATTATTAATCAATGTTTTCTCGGTTTCTATTCTCTTTGCTTGCAAAGAGAACCAAGATTCTCACTCGATCGTCATCACCATTCGTGTCTCGTTATCGCTCATCCACCTTGTGAATGGATTCACACCGGATGAGTAGGGCTATTACTAATTCGATGAAAGAATGCTACTTTTTTCATTGTTTGAAGTTTGCACGAAATTTGGTTGAAGTAGTACGGTTAAGATATTCGTTGATGTATTGTGAATTACTTTTTTCGAGCTGCATCGTAGGCTCTAGGGCGGCAAGAACGGATTACGGGTCGACCTTTTGACCCTCTAAAACGGGTCAGATACGGGTGTCATAAATTTGTACAATATGGTTGACAATTTGGAAAGGTCCCTTTTAAAAGAAAAACAAAGTTTTGGGCTGAAAAGATTTTGAATATTCATATTTTTCGCAAGACGTAAACGTGGAATTGATTATGTATTTTTCTCCTAGTTCTCATCGCAATCGTTTCGCAATCCGGACAGACGCACAGACACTACGCTTTATAGATAGGTATAGATATTTTTTGTTGCGGTGCATAGACAGCAGACACTGCTTTATGAAAATTTCGTCAGGTCATATCAACGTTGTGTAGCGCGAATGAGTTGGGCGGAATTTCAAAGTACGTTTTGTCTCAATTCCATATTTATGCAGGCACTTAGGGTAGGCTAGAGCAGTATTAAAGAATCCTACTTCGGACTTTGCGAAGTCAACATAAAATAGTTTTGAAACTTTCTGCAAACAAAGTCGAGGTTTTAGTTTTCTGAAGACCGCGTGTGAATGCGCATAAACATTCGGCTGATGCTCGTCAGTTCCCCTCGAGTGGAGAAATGCTGAGCATTTCGAAGCTCTCGACTTCACCAAATACATGAAAAAATATGGCGTTTTTCTCAGAAAGTGTGATTAAGGGGGGATGATAGTCCTGAGCGAATATTACCTACACAGAAACATTCTGTCCGAGAAGTTCGCTTGCAAGAAGTGCGGAAATTACGAATGCCATCAAACCTGGAATATTGTTCTGCACGAGCGGATTGTTACTCGGGAGAGCTGCTTGCTTAGGTTGTTTGTCACTCCCATGGTCCAATAAAATAAATCCTAAGAATGCTTACTGTCTCAAGTCTTGGGAAGTTCAACCCTAATTATCGATCGATTTTTCGTCTCAGCTCAGGTTCCACTCCCAGTGCTGGCAGGTACACACTGGATCGTCTTGCAATCCGTGGATCAAACATCTTTCAAATAGTTATTAATGCAATGATTCATTTGTATTGCAGAGGAAGTTGAGACTCTTAAGTGTTCAATACTAGCTATCAGCTGATTGTCACTTGATTGGAGCTAGTATACTCACGCTACTACTCAAGTAAATTGTAGAAAACGGGTGCAATTATATCGGTAGGTGATTTCTGGTTTACTCGTTAATACTAGTTCGCTAGTTTGTGGTACTTCCCAATAAGATTTCGATAGTATTCTCTCCCCATAGAATGTGTTACTTCTTCGCAAAATGTCATTTCTAATTAAATTAGATCATTGCCATCCACTTTTTATCCCCCGTCTATAATTGCCACTTGGCTTGACTTCTGACCCCTCTCCCTTCCCCTCCCTTGCTGCCAAGCAACCACAACCGATTTGATCCAATCGACGGACATCCGTTTCTTGTACACCCTCATGATATTATTGCACTCTAACCCTAACGGAATAAATGAATGAATGAATGAATGAATGAATGAATGAATGATAGTCGTTCCAAAAAAACTTAACACAGGTATCACGAGTCAGTGGTGGAAGCCACGAACAATTTTTTTCAAACCTATTTAAAATCGATCAAATTATAATGTTAAGTTAGCCTAGGGACAAGATTACGAATGAATAAGGTCATTTGTCCCAGAGCCGGATTATAGGTATTTCCCGGTTCCAAAACCGGCTATATTGTATTTCAGCTCACAGATGATCTACAAGGATGGTACAAAATGCGCGGAAAAATACGGCGATCAACTTTACTGTTGACCACTTTTTGATTGGATGCAATCCAAAAAAGGTGGTGCTGAAAAATCAATTTCAGTACGAAAAATAAATATATTTTGGTGTCAGGCAGGTGCGTTGCAGGGAATTTATTGCAGAATATTACAGAAGAAGTCTACCTACATCTTACATAAAATAATCGTTCAAATCGAAGATGGCTCAAACTGCCAAATAGACGATCAACGGTTTCTAACTCGAGGTGGGTAGCACAACATTTAGCCGTATTCGAAATGTTTCGGTCAGTTACGATCAGTTTTGATTATTTTATAGTGTTTTTAAAATATCTACACCTAACTCCACTAAAATAAGCGCCAGAATTTAAGTTTTGGAAAAATCGATTTCCGACTTACCATTTTGGCCGATTTTGGAACCTGAAAAAGTGCGATTATCAAAACGTTATTCCCAATACTTTTTGTGAATCTTTCAGTGCTACTGGTATTCTCTCCAAATTACTTAAAATTTCCATTTCTGCAGTCGTTCTATCTAGATAATATCCTCCAAAAATGCGACATCGAGGGGTCTCAAAAAGTTAAAATTCGAATTCTCAACCGGTTATGTTCAAACCATCTTTATTTGTATGCAAAAAATACGTGCGAATGATAATTGTGCTGAAAATACTTTTATTATAGTCGTATTGATATTTTGCAAATATTTCATTTTTCAAAATTCGAAATTTTCATAAATTTTGAAATCTCTCTTGTTACAGAGTTCAGTGTTGTTTTGAACTTCTCTAGGTTCAAAATATATTTACTCGGTTGAAATTTATTGATTCGAGCAAAATGTACTGAGAATTCGAATTTTAACTTTTTGAGACCCTTCGATGTCTCATTTTTGGAGGATATTATCTAGATAGAACGACTGCAGAAATGGCAATTTCTAAGTAATTTGGAGAGAATACCAGTAGTACTGAAAGATGCACAAAAAGTATTGGGAATAACGTTTTGATAATCGCACTTTTTCAGGTTCCAAAATCGGCCAAAATGGTAAGTCGGAAATCGATTTTTCCAAAACTTAAATTCTGGTGATTATTTTAGTGGAGTTAGGTGTAGATGTTTTAAAAACACTATAAAATAAAATAATCAAAACTGATCGTAACTGACCGAAACATTTCGAATACGGCTAAATGTTGTGCTACCCACCTCGAGTTAGAAACCGTTGATCGTCTATTTGGCAGTTTGAGCCATCTTCGATTTGAACGATTATTTTATGTAAGATGTAGGTAGACTTCTTCTGTAATATTCTGCAATAAAATTCCCTGCAACGCACCTGCCTGACACCAAAATATATTTATTTTTCGTACTGAAATTGATTTTTCAGCACCACCTTTTTTGGATTGCATCCAATCAAAAAGTGGTCAACAGTAAAGTTGATCGCCGTATTTTTCCGCGCATTTTGTACCATCCTTGTAGCTCATCTGTGAGCTGAAATACAATATAGCCGGTTTTGGAACCGGGAAATACCTATAATCCGGCTCTGGGACAAATGACCTTGTTCATTCGTAATCTTGTCCCTAGGCTAACTTAACATTATAATTTGATCGATTTTAAATGGGTTTGAAAAAAAATTTTCGCGAAGGGGCACTTTTCGCTTCACCGACTCTATACCTGTGTTACCTGTGTTAACTATTCTAGTTTCTCTGAAACGTTGAGATGCCAACATTCAGAATCTCAGCCGATATGCAATTAATTCGTTTTGAAAGCAGTCTCTTGCGCTTCCAAAGGCTCATGAAGTCAGAAAAGTGGACCTTGTTTGGTATGTTACCTAAAGGGATAATTGTTTATTCAAGGTGGACTTATTTATTTATGGAACGCGAAGTTACGTTGTTACTCACTGTACCTTTTTCTCCATTAACTCATCAACGACAGAGAATTTTGAAATGAAGAGAGGGAAAGGAAAAGAGAAAGCACTGTGCGTTCGATGTACAAACTCCGCGAGAATCAAACTTTGCCAGACGACAGGAAGAAGTATGGGATATTGACCGAGGTAAGGATCACGGTTAGGTTACGGTAGACTAGGACATTGATTAAAATGCTAACGATAAAAATAGTCATGTACGAAATTTGCATCGAGAATTCCATTTTCCCCTAGTTCGATCCCTGTGAGCATCGTTGCATATGTCATGGATTTTTCTTTATTCGATAAAGCAAATATATTGTTCAAAAACCTACCCTTCGGATTGCCACGAGCATGATTTCTTGTAAATAACTTCGATTATTTATTTCAAAATATATGGATTAAAGAAGGAGTAACACGAAAAATAGATTGTACATGTGGAATAGTGGTTGTCGTAGAGGACAGAAATCCGATGATAAATCACTTTATCCGAAGTGTCACGGATGACTCTATCACGAGATATGAGAATGAGAAGATCGGGCCTTAGCGCAGGCGAAAGCGCGCGTATTTGAAATGAATGAGAAAAGCAGCAACAACGAATCGTACCTAGCTGAATTCGAACCCACGTATCTTGCGCTTGGCGCGCAGGTGTTACCCACTGCGCTACGATCACGATTGGTTCTGGCTCAGGGGAAACGTTATATCTACCGATCACGCTCATCAGAATGCATTACCTTCTCATCTCGTATTCGTGTTACACCTTCTTTAACTTGAGCTATCATACTGAATGTGCAAATGCAAAATCTATTGTTATTACATGAAACGCGCTGAATTCATTTCTGTTCAACAATAGGGACTCAACAATTGATGTCACTCCTGAAAAATAGCTGATGTTAAAATTTTTAGATTAAATGTTTCTCATTTTGTGAAAACCTGACGTATTTGTGCTTCATCTAGACGGTACATTTCATTATCTGATCTTGCAGTTAGTATGAAATCCGTGTGTAAAACTAAAACAATGACCTATATGAAGATTTCATGATCCCTTGTTGTGCGAATTAAAGGAGGAGCAAAGGCAAAATTCAATTTGTGAAGCTTTCTTATGCACGGCCTAGATCTACCCAACGATAAGAAGCTCCGAAATTTTCAGATTGATATCTCCATTACGAACAAAGCTATCAGTAGTTGGCGGTGAGCCAAATCAGGGAAAGCTCAGGCAACGAGAGAGAGCGCACGCGACTTGAAGAGAGTCCTACACTAATTGAAAGATATTTCAACCGGGCGCGCGTTTGCCTTTACTCCTTCTTTAATGAAATTATGACATTTCATGCTTCCACGAGATTTTATCGTTTTACTTTTTTCGTATTTTCTCAGGTTCCATTTGCGGTGCAGACAGATAACTTTATCCCGATCGTCATTGCAATCCGTGGATCAAACAACTTACAATTAATTATTAATGAAATTGTGCATTTGTATTGCAGTAAGAAGTTGAGACATGTACGTGCTCAATCATGGCTATCAGTTGGTCATGTGTGGTCACTTACTGGAGTCATCCACGTGAAAACACATGAAAATTAAGATATTTCGTTTAGAACATCATTAAAAATAAATTTAAATTTTTTTGCAATTAGTCATCTATTCGTTTGCTCGTTATTGGAATAAAATATGTGTTGAAGAGATTTTACTAACTGTAAGATCAGATAAGGGAAATGTACCGTCTAGATGATTTCTTTAGTTTTTAGAACCTTGTGATCGTATGCCACATTATTGTCATATAGGGCTGTGGGATCCTCTTTGTGCTAATGGAGACTAGAGCCCAATAATTATTTGAACGTGATGAATATTGCCCAATCTGCCCAGCTCGAACAAAGGAATTGTCTGGGCGTCCATCCCATTCATTCTCGTTCCTCCAGAGCGGTGCTTTTATATTTCACCCGAAACACATTCTAACAAAACATATCAAAATGAGATTGAGTGAACATTCATTACTCCATTTAATTGGTTTTCAAATATGTTTCAAATGACCACCATTTTGCCCCGCCCACTGGGCAAACAAAGGATTCGGCCCAACTGGGTATCGTTCAGTTGTGCGCCCAATTGTGCCAGTTGAGAGCTCAGAGAAAGCCTGAATGGGCGGAATGGCCCATTCGGGGAACCCTAATGGAGACGATGTATGAGATGGTAGAACGAAAAACTAATAATCTCCAAAAATTCACCAATTGTGAACAGAACATATTCTTTGTTCAAGTACATACGGAATATTGTAAGAGCTTTAAATATGTATTATTGAAGAATCAAGCTTTCCTAGAACATTATGAGTGAAGCTTGGGAACATTTTCGAACTTTCTGGAACATTCTAGAAGCTTGGGAACATTTTCGACCTTTATGGAACATTCTAGAAGCTTTGGAACATTTTCGAACTTTCTGGAACATTCTAGAAGCTTTGGAACATTTTTTACCTTTCTGGAACATTCTAGGAGCTTTGGAACATTTTCGAACTTTCTGAAACATTTTAGAAGCTTTGGAACATTTTCGAACGTTCTGGAACATTCTAGAAGCTTTGGAACATTTTCGAACTTTCTGGAACATTCTAGAAGCTTTGGAACATTTTTTACCTTTCTGGAACATTCTAGGAGCTTTGGAACATTTTCGAACTTTCTGGAACATTTTAGAAGCTTTGGGACATTTTCGAACGTTCTGGAACATTCTAGAAGTTTTGGAACATTTTCGAACTTTCTGGAACATTCTAGAAGCTTTGGAACATTTTCGAACTTTCTGTACATTCTAGAAGCTTGGGAACATTTTCGACCTTTATGGAACATTCTAGAAGCTTTGGAACATTTTCGAACTTTCTGGAACATTCTAGAAGCTTTGGAACATTTTCGAACTTTCTAGAACATTCTAGAAGCTTGGGAACATTTTCGACCTTTCTGGAACATTCTAGAAGCTTTGGAACATTTTCGAACTTTCTGGAACATTCTAGAAGCTCTGGAACATTTTCGAACTTTCTGGAACATTCTAGAAGCTTTGGGAAATTTTCGAACTTTCTGGAACATTCTAGAAGCTTTGGAACATTTTCGAACGTTCTGGAACATTCTATAAGCCTTGGAACATTTTCGAACTTTCTGTAACATTCTAGAAGCTTTGGAACATTTTCGAACTTTCTGGAACATTCTAGAGGCTTTGGAACATTTTCGACCTTTCTGGAACATTCTAGAAGTTTTGGAACATTTTCGAACTTTCTGGAACATTCTAGAAGCTTTGGAACATTTTCGAACTTTCTGGAACATTCTAGAAGCTTTGGAACATTTTCGAACTTTCTGGAACATTCTAGAAGCTTTGGAACATTTTCGAACTTTCTGGAACATTCTAGAAGCTTTGGAACATTTTCGAACTTTCTGGAACATTCTAGAAGCTTGGGAACATTTTCGACCTTTATGGAACATTCTAGAAGCTTTGGAACATTTTCGAACTTTCTGGAGCATTCTAGAAGCTTTGGAACATTTTTTACCTTTCTGGAACATTCTAGGAGCTTTGGAACATTTTCGAACTTTCTGAAACATTTTAGAAGCTTTGGAACATTTTCGAACGTTCTGGAACATTCTAGAAGCTTTGGAACATTTTCGAACTTTCTGGAACATTCTAGAAGCTTTGGAACATTTTCGAACTTTCTGGAACATTCTAGAAGCTTGGGAACATTTTCGACCTTTCTGGAACATTCTAGAAGCTTTGGAACATTTTCGAACTTTCTGGAACATTCTAGAAGCTCTGGAACATTTCGAACTTTCTGGAACATTCTAGAGGCTTTGGAACATTTTCGACCTTTCTGGAACATTCTAGAAGTTTTGGAACATTTTCGAACTTTCTGGAACATTCTAGAAGCTTTGGAACATTTTCGAACTTTCTGGAACATTCTAGAAGCTTTGGAACATTTTCGAACTTTCTGGAACATTCTAGAAGCTTTGGAACATTTTCGAACTTTCTGGAACATTTTAGAAGCTTTGGAACATTTTCGAACTTTCTGGAACATTCTAGAAGCTTGGGAAAATTTTCGACCTTTATGGAACATTCTAGAAGCTTTGGAACATTTTCGAACTTTCTGGAGCATTCTAGAAGCTTTGGAACATTTTTTACCTTTCTGGAACATTCTAGGAGCTTTGGAACATTTTCGAACTTTCTGAAACATTTTAGAAGCTTTGGAACATTTTCGAACGTTCTGGAACATTCTAGAAGCTTTGGAACATTTTCGAACTTTCTGGAACATTCTAGAAGCTTTGGAACATTTTCGAACTTTCTGGAACATTCTAGAAGCTTTGGGAAATTTTCGAACTTTCTGGAACATTCTAGAAGCTTTGGAACATTTTCGAACGTTCTGGAACATTCTATAAGCCTTGGAACATTTTCGAACTTTCTGTAACATTCTAGAAGCTTTGGAACATTTTCGAACTTTCTGGAACATTCTAGAGGCTTTGGAACATTTTCGACCTTTCTGGAACATTCTAGAAGTTTTGGAACATTTTCGAACTTTCTGGAACATTCTAGAAGCTTTGGAACATTTTCGAACTTTCTGGAACATTCTAGAAGCTTTGGAACATTTTCGAACTTTCTGGAACATTCTAGAAGCTTTGGAACATTTTCGAACTTTCTGGAACATTCTAGAAGCTTTGGAACATTTTCGAACTTTCTGGAACATTCTAGAAGCTTGGGAACATTTTCGACCTTTATGGAACATTCTAGAAGCTTTGGAACATTTTCGAACTTTCTGGAGCATTCTAGAAGCTTTGGAACATTTTTTACCTTTCTGGAACATTCTAGGAGCTTTGGAACATTTTCGAACTTTCTGAAACATTTTAGAAGCTTTGGAACATTTTCGAACGTTCTGGAACATTCTAGAAGCTTTGGAACATTTTCGAACTTTCTGGAACATTCTAGAAGCTTTGGAACATTTTCGAACTTTCTGGAACATTCTAGAAGCTTGGGAACATTTTCGACCTTTCTGGAACATTCTAGAAGCTTTGGAACATTTTCGAACTTTCTGGAACATTCTAGAAGCTCTGGAACATTTCGAACTTTCTGGAACATTCTAGAGGCTTTGGAACATTTTCGACCTTTCTGGAACATTCTAGAAGTTTTGGAACATTTTCGAACTTTCTGGAACATTCTAGAAGCTTTGGAACATTTTCGAACTTTCTGGAACATTCTAGAAGCTTTGGAACATTTTCGAACTTTCTGGAACATTCTAGAAGCTTTGGAACATTTTCGAACTTTCTGGAACATTCTAGAAGCTTTGGAACATTTTCGAACTTTCTGGAACATTCTAGAAGCTTGGGAACATTTTCGACCTTTATGGAACATTCTAGAAGCTTTGGAACATTTTCGAACTTTCTGGAGCATTCTAGAAGCTTTGGAACATTTTTTACCTTTCTGGAACATTCTAGGAGCTTTGGAACATTTTCGAACTTTCTCAAACATTTTAGAAGCTTTGGAACATTTTCGAACGTTCTGGAACATTCTAGAAGCTTTGGAACATTTTCGAACTTTCTGGAACATTCTAGAAGCTTTGGAACATTTTCGAACTTTCTGGAACATTCTAGAAGCTTGGTAACATTTTCGACCTTTCTGGAACATTCTAGAAGCTTTGGAACATTTTCGAACTTTCTGGAACATTTTAGAAGCTTTGGAACATTTTCGAACTTTCTGTAACATTCTAGAAGCTTTGGAACATTTTCGAACTTTCTGGAACATTCTAGAGGCTTTGGAACATTTTCGACCTTTCTGGAACATTCTAGAAGTTTTGGAACATTTTCGAACTTTCTGGAACATTCTAGAAGCTTTGGAACATTTTCGAACTTTCTGGAACATTCTAGAAGCTTTGGAACATTTTCGAACTTTCTGGAACATTCTAGAAGCTTTGGAACATTTTCGAACTTTCTGGAACATTCTAGAAGCTTTGGAACATTTTCGAACTTTCTGGAACATTCTAGAAGCTTGGGAACATTTTCGACCTTTATGGAACATTCTAGAAGCTTTGGAACATTTTCGAACTTTCTGGAGCATTCTAGAAGCTTTGGAACATTTTTTACCTTTCTGGAACATTCTAGGAGCTTTGGAACATTTTCGAACTTTCTGAAACATTTTAGAAGCTTTGGAACATTTTCGAACGTTCTGGAACATTCTAGAAGCTTTGGAACATTTTCGAACTTTCTGGAACATTCTAGAAGCTTTGGAACATTTTCGAACTTTCTGGAACATTCTAGAAGCTTGGGAACATTTTCGACCTTTCTGGAACATTCTAGAAGCTTTGGAACATTTTCGAACTTTCTGGAACATTCTAGAAGCTCTGGAACATTTCGAACTTTCTGGAACATTCTAGATGCTTTGGGACATTTTCGAACTTCCTGGAACATTCTAGAAGCTTTGGGAAATTTTCGAACTTTCTGGAACATTCTAGAAGCTTTGGAACATTTTCGAACGTTCTGGAACATTCTATAAGCTTTGGAACATTTTCGAACTTTCTGGAACATTCTATAAGCTTTGGGACATTTTCGAACTTTCTGGAACATTCTAGAAGCTTTGGAACATTTTCGACCTTTCTGGAACATTTTAGAAGCTTTGGAACATTTTCGAACTTTCTGGAACATTCTAGAAGCTTTGGAACATTTTCGAACTTTCTGGAACATTCTAGAAGCTTGGGAACATTTTCGACCTTTCTGGAACATTCTAGAAGCTTTGGAACATTTTCGAACTTTCTGGAACATTCTAGAAGCTCTGGAACATTTCGAACTTTCTGGAACATTCTAGATGCTTTGGGACATTTTCGAACTTCCTGGAACATTCTAGAAGCTTTGGGAAATTTTCGAACTTTCTGGAACATTCTAGAAGCTTTGGAACATTTTCGAACGTTCTGGAACATTCTATAAGCTTCGGAACATTTTCGAACTTTCTGGAACATTCTATAAGCTTTGGGACATTTTCGAACTTTCTGGAACATTCTATAAGCTTTGGGACATTTTCGAACTTTCTGGAACATTCTAGAAGCTTTGGAACATTTTCGACCTTTCTGGAACATTTTAGAAGCTTTGGAACATTTTTGACCTTTCTGGAACATTCTATAAGCTTTGGAACATTTTCGACCTTTCTGGAACATTCTAGAAGCTTTGGAACATTTTCGAACGTTCTGGAACATTCTATAAGCTTTGGAACATTTTCGAACTTTCTGGAACATTCTATAAGCTTTGGGACATTTTCGAACTTTCTGGAACATTCTATAAGCTTTGGGACATTTTCGAACTTTCTGGAAAATTCTAGAAGCTTTGGAACATTTTCGACCTTTCTGGAACATTTTAGAAGCTTTGGAACATTTTTGACCTTTCTGGAACATTCTAGAAGCTTTGGAACATTTTCGAACTTTCTGGAGCATTTTAGAAGCTTTGGAACATTTTCGAACGTTCTGGAACATTATATAAGCTTTGGAACATTTTCGAACTTTCTGGAACATTCTAGAAGCTTTGGAACATTTTCGAACTTTCTGGAACATTCTAGAAGCTTGGGAACATTTTCGACCTTTCTGGAACATTCTAGAAGCTTTGGAACATTTTCGAACTTTCTGGAACATTCTAGAAGCTTTGGAACATTTTCGGACTTTCTGGAACATTCTAGATGCTTTGGGACATTTTCGAACTTCCTGGAACATTCTAGAAGCTTTGGAACATTTTCGAACGTTCTGGAACATTCTATAAGCTTTGGAACATTTTCGAACTTTCTGGAACATTTTAGAAGCTTTGGAACATTTTCGAACTTTCTGGAACATTCTAGAAGCTTTGGAACATTTTCGAACTTTCTGGAACATTCTAGAAGCTTGGGAACATTTTCGTCCTTTCTGGAACATTCTAGAAGCTTTGGAACATTTTCGAACGTTCTGGAACATTCTATAAGCTTTGGAACATTTTCGATCTTTCTGGAACATTCTATAAGCTTTGGGACATTTTCGAACTTCCTGTAACATTCTAGATGCTTTGGAACATTTTCGAACGTTCTGGAACATTCTATAAGCTTTGGAACATTTTCGAACTTTCTGGAACATTCTATAAGCTTTGGGACATTTTCGAACTTTCTGGAACATTCTAGAAGCTTTGGAACATTTTCGAACTTTCTGGAACATTCTAGAAGCTTTGGAACATTTTCGGACTTTCTGGAACATTCTAGATGCTTTGGGACATTTTCGAACTTCCTGGAACATTCTAGAAGCTTTGGAACATTTTCGAACGTTCTGGAACATTCTATAAGCTTTGGAACATTTTCGAACTTTCTGGAACATTCTATAAGCTTTGGAACATTTTCGATCTTTCTGGAACATTCTAGAAGCTTTGGAACATTTTCGACCTTTCTGGAACATTTTAGAAGCTTTGGAACATTTTCGAACTTTCTGGAACATTCTAGAAGCTTTGGAACATTTTCGAACTTTCTGGAACATTCTAGAAGCTTGGGAACATTTTCGTCCTTTCTGGAACATTCTAGAAGCTTTGGAACATTTTCGACCTTTCTGGAACATTTTATAAGCTTTGGAACATTTTTGACCTTTCTGGAACATTCTAGAAGTTTTGGAACATTTTCGAACGTTCTGGAACATTCTAGAAGCTTTGGAACATTTTCGAACTTTCTGGAACATTCTAGAAGCTTTGGGAAATTTTCGAACTTTCTGGAACATTCTAGAAGCTTTGGAACATTTTCGAACGTTCTGGAACATTCTATAAGCCTTGGAACATTTTCGAACTTTCTGTAACATTCTAGAAGCTTTGGAACATTTTCGAACTTTCTGGAACATTCTAGAGGCTTTGGAACATTTTCGACCTTTCTGGAACATTCTAGAAGTTTTGGAACATTTTCGAACTTTCTGGAACATTCTAGAAGCTTTGGAACATTTTCGAACTTTCTGGAACATTCTAGAAGCTTTGGAACATTTTCGAACTTTCTGGAACATTCTAGAAGCTTTGGAACATTTTCGAACTTTCTGGAACATTCTAGAAGCTTTGGAACATTTTCGAACTTTCTGGAACATTCTAGAAGCTTGGGAACATTTTCGACCTTTATGGAACATTCTAGAAGCTTTGGAACATTTTCGAACTTTCTGGAGCATTCTAGAAGCTTTGGAACATTTTTTACCTTTCTGGAACATTCTAGGAGCTTTGGAACATTTTCGAACTTTCTGAAACATTTTAGAAGCTTTGGAACATTTTCGAACGTTCTGGAACATTCTAGAAGCTTTGGAACATTTTCGAACTTTCTGGAACATTCTAGAAGCTTTGGAACATTTTCGAACTTTCTGGAACATTCTAGAAGCTTGGGAACATTTTCGACCTTTCTGGAACATTCTAGAAGCTTTGGAACATTTTCGAACTTTCTGGAACATTCTAGAAGCTCTGGAACATTTCGAACTTTCTGGAACATTCTAGAGGCTTTGGAACATTTTCGACCTTTCTGGAACATTCTAGAAGTTTTGGAACATTTTCGAACTTTCTGGAACATTCTAGAAGCTTTGGAACATTTTCGAACTTTCTGGAACATTCTAGAAGCTTTGGAACATTTTCGAACTTTCTGGAACATTCTAGAAGCTTTGGAACATTTTCGAACTTTCTGGAACATTTTAGAAGCTTTGGAACATTTTCGAACTTTCTGGAACATTCTAGAAGCTTGGGAAAATTTTCGACCTTTATGGAACATTCTAGAAGCTTTGGAACATTTTCGAACTTTCTGGAGCATTCTAGAAGCTTTGGAACATTTTTTACCTTTCTGGAACATTCTAGGAGCTTTGGAACATTTTCGAACTTTCTGAAACATTTTAGAAGCTTTGGAACATTTTCGAACGTTCTGGAACATTCTAGAAGCTTTGGAACATTTTCGAACTTTCTGGAACATTCTAGAAGCTTTGGAACATTTTCGAACTTTCTGGAACATTCTAGAAGCTTTGGGAAATTTTCGAACTTTCTGGAACATTCTAGAAGCTTTGGAACATTTTCGAACGTTCTGGAACATTCTATAAGCCTTGGAACATTTTCGAACTTTCTGTAACATTCTAGAAGCTTTGGAACATTTTCGAACTTTCTGGAACATTCTAGAGGCTTTGGAACATTTTCGACCTTTCTGGAACATTCTAGAAGTTTTGGAACATTTTCGAACTTTCTGGAACATTCTAGAAGCTTTGGAACATTTTCGAACTTTCTGGAACATTCTAGAAGCTTTGGAACATTTTCGAACTTTCTGGAACATTCTAGAAGCTTTGGAACATTTTCGAACTTTCTGGAACATTCTAGAAGCTTTGGAACATTTTCGAACTTTCTGGAACATTCTAGAAGCTTGGGAACATTTTCGACCTTTATGGAACATTCTAGAAGCTTTGGAACATTTTCGAACTTTCTGGAGCATTCTAGAAGCTTTGGAACATTTTTTACCTTTCTGGAACATTCTAGGAGCTTTGGAACATTTTCGAACTTTCTGAAACATTTTAGAAGCTTTGGAACATTTTCGAACGTTCTGGAACATTCTAGAAGCTTTGGAACATTTTCGAACTTTCTGGAACATTCTAGAAGCTTTGGAACATTTTCGAACTTTCTGGAACATTCTAGAAGCTTGGGAACATTTTCGACCTTTCTGGAACATTCTAGAAGCTTTGGAACATTTTCGAACTTTCTGGAACATTCTAGAAGCTCTGGAACATTTCGAACTTTCTGGAACATTCTAGAGGCTTTGGAACATTTTCGACCTTTCTGGAACATTCTAGAAGTTTTGGAACATTTTCGAACTTTCTGGAACATTCTAGAAGCTTTGGAACATTTTCGAACTTTCTGGAACATTCTAGAAGCTTTGGAACATTTTCGAACTTTCTGGAACATTCTAGAAGCTTTGGAACATTTTCGAACTTTCTGGAACATTCTAGAAGCTTTGGAACATTTTCGAACTTTCTGGAACATTCTAGAAGCTTGGGAACATTTTCGACCTTTATGGAACATTCTAGAAGCTTTGGAACATTTTCGAACTTTCTGGAGCATTCTAGAAGCTTTGGAACATTTTTTACCTTTCTGGAACATTCTAGGAGCTTTGGAACATTTTCGAACTTTCTCAAACATTTTAGAAGCTTTGGAACATTTTCGAACGTTCTGGAACATTCTAGAAGCTTTGGAACATTTTCGAACTTTCTGGAACATTCTAGAAGCTTTGGAACATTTTCGAACTTTCTGGAACATTCTAGAAGCTTGGTAACATTTTCGACCTTTCTGGAACATTCTAGAAGCTTTGGAACATTTTCGAACTTTCTGGAACATTTTAGAAGCTTTGGAACATTTTCGAACTTTCTGTAACATTCTAGAAGCTTTGGAACATTTTCGAACTTTCTGGAACATTCTAGAGGCTTTGGAACATTTTCGACCTTTCTGGAACATTCTAGAAGTTTTGGAACATTTTCGAACTTTCTGGAACATTCTAGAAGCTTTGGAACATTTTCGAACTTTCTGGAACATTCTAGAAGCTTTGGAACATTTTCGAACTTTCTGGAACATTCTAGAAGCTTTGGAACATTTTCGAACTTTCTGGAACATTCTAGAAGCTTTGGAACATTTTCGAACTTTCTGGAACATTCTAGAAGCTTGGGAACATTTTCGACCTTTATGGAACATTCTAGAAGCTTTGGAACATTTTCGAACTTTCTGGAGCATTCTAGAAGCTTTGGAACATTTTTTACCTTTCTGGAACATTCTAGGAGCTTTGGAACATTTTCGAACTTTCTGAAACATTTTAGAAGCTTTGGAACATTTTCGAACGTTCTGGAACATTCTAGAAGCTTTGGAACATTTTCGAACTTTCTGGAACATTCTAGAAGCTTTGGAACATTTTCGAACTTTCTGGAACATTCTAGAAGCTTGGGAACATTTTCGACCTTTCTGGAACATTCTAGAAGCTTTGGAACATTTTCGAACTTTCTGGAACATTCTAGAAGCTCTGGAACATTTCGAACTTTCTGGAACATTCTAGATGCTTTGGGACATTTTCGAACTTCCTGGAACATTCTAGAAGCTTTGGGAAATTTTCGAACTTTCTGGAACATTCTAGAAGCTTTGGAACATTTTCGAACGTTCTGGAACATTCTATAAGCTTTGGAACATTTTCGAACTTTCTGGAACATTCTATAAGCTTTGGGACATTTTCGAACTTTCTGGAACATTCTAGAAGCTTTGGAACATTTTCGACCTTTCTGGAACATTTTAGAAGCTTTGGAACATTTTCGAACTTTCTGGAACATTCTAGAAGCTTTGGAACATTTTCGAACTTTCTGGAACATTCTAGAAGCTTGGGAACATTTTCGACCTTTCTGGAACATTCTAGAAGCTTTGGAACATTTTCGAACTTTCTGGAACATTCTAGAAGCTCTGGAACATTTCGAACTTTCTGGAACATTCTAGATGCTTTGGGACATTTTCGAACTTCCTGGAACATTCTAGAAGCTTTGGGAAATTTTCGAACTTTCTGGAACATTCTAGAAGCTTTGGAACATTTTCGAACGTTCTGGAACATTCTATAAGCTTCGGAACATTTTCGAACTTTCTGGAACATTCTATAAGCTTTGGGACATTTTCGAACTTTCTGGAACATTCTATAAGCTTTGGGACATTTTCGAACTTTCTGGAACATTCTAGAAGCTTTGGAACATTTTCGACCTTTCTGGAACATTTTAGAAGCTTTGGAACATTTTTGACCTTTCTGGAACATTCTATAAGCTTTGGAACATTTTCGACCTTTCTGGAACATTCTAGAAGCTTTGGAACATTTTCGAACGTTCTGGAACATTCTATAAGCTTTGGAACATTTTCGAACTTTCTGGAACATTCTATAAGCTTTGGGACATTTTCGAACTTTCTGGAACATTCTATAAGCTTTGGGACATTTTCGAACTTTCTGGAAAATTCTAGAAGCTTTGGAACATTTTCGACCTTTCTGGAACATTTTAGAAGCTTTGGAACATTTTTGACCTTTCTGGAACATTCTAGAAGCTTTGGAACATTTTCGAACTTTCTGGAGCATTTTAGAAGCTTTGGAACATTTTCGAACGTTCTGGAACATTATATAAGCTTTGGAACATTTTCGAACTTTCTGGAACATTCTAGAAGCTTTGGAACATTTTCGAACTTTCTGGAACATTCTAGAAGCTTGGGAACATTTTCGACCTTTCTGGAACATTCTAGAAGCTTTGGAACATTTTCGAACTTTCTGGAACATTCTAGAAGCTTTGGAACATTTTCGGACTTTCTGGAACATTCTAGATGCTTTGGGACATTTTCGAACTTCCTGGAACATTCTAGAAGCTTTGGAACATTTTCGAACGTTCTGGAACATTCTATAAGCTTTGGAACATTTTCGAACTTTCTGGAACATTTTAGAAGCTTTGGAACATTTTCGAACTTTCTGGAACATTCTAGAAGCTTTGGAACATTTTCGAACTTTCTGGAACATTCTAGAAGCTTGGGAACATTTTCGTCCTTTCTGGAACATTCTAGAAGCTTTGGAACATTTTCGAACGTTCTGGAACATTCTATAAGCTTTGGAACATTTTCGATCTTTCTGGAACATTCTATAAGCTTTGGGACATTTTCGAACTTCCTGTAACATTCTAGATGCTTTGGAACATTTTCGAACGTTCTGGAACATTCTATAAGCTTTGGAACATTTTCGAACTTTCTGGAACATTCTATAAGCTTTGGGACATTTTCGAACTTTCTGGAACATTCTAGAAGCTTTGGAACATTTTCGAACTTTCTGGAACATTCTAGAAGCTTTGGAACATTTTCGGACTTTCTGGAACATTCTAGATGCTTTGGGACATTTTCGAACTTCCTGGAACATTCTAGAAGCTTTGGAACATTTTCGAACGTTCTGGAACATTCTATAAGCTTTGGAACATTTTCGAACTTTCTGGAACATTCTATAAGCTTTGGAACATTTTCGATCTTTCTGGAACATTCTAGAAGCTTTGGAACATTTTCGACCTTTCTGGAACATTTTAGAAGCTTTGGAACATTTTCGAACTTTCTGGAACATTCTAGAAGCTTTGGAACATTTTCGAACTTTCTGGAACATTCTAGAAGCTTGGGAACATTTTCGTCCTTTCTGGAACATTCTAGAAGCTTTGGAACATTTTCGACCTTTCTGGAACATTTTATAAGCTTTGGAACATTTTTGACCTTTCTGGAACATTCTAGAAGTTTTGGAACATTTTCGAACTTTCTGGAGCATTTTAGAAGCTTTGGAACATTTTCGAACGTTCTGGAACATTATATAAGCTTTGGAACATTTTCGAACTTTCTGGAACATTCTAGAAGCTTTGGAACATTTTCGAACTTTCTGGAACATTCTAGAAGCTTGGGAACATTTTCGACCTTTCTGGAACATTCTAGAAGCTTTGGAACATTTTCGAACTTTCTGGAACATTCTAGAAGCTTTGGAACATTTTCGGACTTTCTGGAACATTCTAGATGCTTTGGGACATTTTCGAACTTCCTGGAACATTCTAGAAGCTTTGGAACATTTTCGAACGTTCTGGAACATTCTATAAGCTTTGGAACATTTTCGATCTTTCTGGAACATTCTATAAGCTTTGGGACATTTTCGAACTTCCTGGAACATTCTAGATGCTTTGGAACATTTTCGAACGTTCTGGAACATTCTATAAGCTTTGGAACATTTTCGAACTTTCTGGAACATTCTATAAGCTTTGGGACATTTTCGAACTTTCTGGAACATTCTATAAGCTTTGAGACATTTTCGAACTTTCTGGAACATTCTATAAGCTTTGGAACATTTTCGATCTTTCTGGAACATTCTAGAAGCTTTGGAACATTTTCGGACTTTCTGGAACATTCTAGATGCTTTGGGACATTTTCGAACTTCCTGGAACATTCGAGAAGCTTTGGAACATTTTCGAACGTTCTGGAACATTCTATAAGCTTTGGAACATTTTCGAACTTTCTGGAACATTCTATAAGCTTTGGGACATTTTCGAACTTTCTGGAACATTCTATAAGCTTTGAGACATTTTCGAACTTTCTGGAACATTCTAGAAGCTTTGGAACATTTTCGAACTTTCTGGAACATTCTAGAAGCTTTGGAACATTTTCGAACTTTCTGGAACATTCTAGAAGCTTGGGAACATTTTCGACCTTTCTGGAACATTCTAGAAGCTTTGGAACATTTTCGAACTTTCTGGAACATTCTAGAAGCTTTGGAACATTTTCGGACTTTCTGGAACATTCTAGATGCTTTGGGACATTTTCGAACTTCCTGGAACATTCTAGAAGCTTTGGAACATTTTCGAACGTTCTGGAACATTCTATAAGCTTTGGAACATTTTCGAACTTTCTGGAACATTCTATAAGCTTTGGAACATTTTCGATCTTTCTGGAACATTCTAGAAGCTTTGGAACATTTTCGACCTTTCTGGAACATTTTAGAAGCTTTGGAACATTTTCGAACTTTCTGGAACATTCTAGAAGCTTTGGAACATTTTCGAACTTTCTGGAACATTCTAGAAGCTTGGGAACATTTTCGTCCTTTCTGGAACATTCTAGAAGCTTTGGAACATTTTCGAACGTTCTGGAACATTCTATAAGCTTTGGAACATTTTCGATCTTTCTGGAACATTCTATAAGCTTTGGGACATTTTCGAACTTCCTGGAACATTCTAGATGCTTTGGAACATTTTCGAACGTTCTGGAACATTCTATAAGCTTTGGAACATTTTCGAACTTTCTGGAACATTCTATAAGCTTTGGGACATTTTCGAACTTTCTGGAACATTCTAGAAGCTTTGGAACATTTTCGAACTTTCTGGAACATTCTAGAAGCTTTGGAACATTTTCGGACTTTCTGGAACATTCTAGATGCTTTGGGACATTTTCGAACTTCCTGGAACATTCTAGAAGCTTTGGAACATTTTCGAACGTTCTGGAACATTCTATAAGCTTTGGAACATTTTCGAACTTTCTGGAACATTCTATAAGCTTTGGAACATTTTCGATCTTTCTGGAACATTCTAGAAGCTTTGGAACATTTTCGACCTTTCTGGAACATTTTAGAAGCTTTGGAACATTTTCGAACTTTCTGGAACATTCTAGAAGCTTTGGAACATTTTCGAACTTTCTGGAACATTCTAGAAGCTTGGGAACATTTTCGTCCTTTCTGGAACATTCTAGAAGCTTTGGAACATTTTCGACCTTTCTGGAACATTTTAGAAGCTTTGGAACATTTTTGACCTTTCTGGAACATTCTAGAAGTTTTGGAACATTTTCGAACTTTCTGGAGCATTTTAGAAGCTTTGGAACATTTTCGAACGTTCTGGAACATTATATAAGCTTTGGAACATTTTCGAACTTTCTGGAACATTCTATAAGCTTTGGGACATTTTCGAACTTTCTGGAACATTCTATAAGCTTTGAGACATTTTCGAACTTTCTGGAACATTCTATAAGCTTTGGAACATTTTCGATCTTTCTGGAACATTCTAGAAGCTTTGGAACATTTTCGGACTTTCTGGAACATTCTAGATGCTTTGGGACATTTTCGAACTTCCTGGAACATTCGAGAAGCTTTGGAACATTTTCGAACGTTCTGGAACATTCTATAAGCTTTGGAACATTTTCGAACTTTCTGGAACATTCTATAAGCTTTGGGACATTTTCGAACTTTCTGGAACATTCTATAAGCTTTGAGACATTTTCGAACTTTCTGGAACATTCTAGAAGCTTTGGAACATTTTCGAACTTTCTGGAACATTCTAGAAGCTTTGGAACATTTTCGAACTTTCTGGAACATTCTAGAAGCTTGGGAACATTTTCGACCTTTCTGGAACATTCTAGAAGCTTTGGAACATTTTCGAACTTTCTGGAACATTCTAGAAGCTTTGGAACATTTTCGGACTTTCTGGAACATTCTAGATGCTTTGGGACATTTTCGAACTTCCTGGAACATTCTAGAAGCTTTGGAACATTTTCGAACGTTCTGGAACATTCTATAAGCTTTGGAACATTTTCGAACTTTCTGGAACATTCTATAAGCTTTGGAACATTTTCGATCTTTCTGGAACATTCTAGAAGCTTTGGAACATTTTCGACCTTTCTGGAACATTTTAGAAGCTTTGGAACATTTTCGAACTTTCTGGAACATTCTAGAAGCTTTGGAACATTTTCGAACTTTCTGGAACATTCTAGAAGCTTGGGAACATTTTCGTCCTTTCTGGAACATTCTAGAAGCTTTGGAACATTTTCGAACGTTCTGGAACATTCTATAAGCTTTGGAACATTTTCGATCTTTCTGGAACATTCTATAAGCTTTGGGACATTTTCGAACTTCCTGGAACATTCTAGATGCTTTGGAACATTTTCGAACGTTCTGGAACATTCTATAAGCTTTGGAACATTTTCGAACTTTCTGGAACATTCTATAAGCTTTGGGACATTTTCGAACTTTCTGGAACATTCTAGAAGCTTTGGAACATTTTCGAACTTTCTGGAACATTCTAGAAGCTTTGGAACATTTTCGGACTTTCTGGAACATTCTAGATGCTTTGGGACATTTTCGAACTTCCTGGAACATTCTAGAAGCTTTGGAACATTTTCGAACGTTCTGGAACATTCTATAAGCTTTGGAACATTTTCGAACTTTCTGGAACATTCTATAAGCTTTGGAACATTTTCGATCTTTCTGGAACATTCTAGAAGCTTTGGAACATTTTCGACCTTTCTGGAACATTTTAGAAGCTTTGGAACATTTTCGAACTTTCTGGAACATTCTAGAAGCTTTGGAACATTTTCGAACTTTCTGGAACATTCTAGAAGCTTGGGAACATTTTCGTCCTTTCTGGAACATTCTAGAAGCTTTGGAACATTTTCGACCTTTCTGGAACATTTTAGAAGCTTTGGAACATTTTTGACCTTTCTGGAACATTCTAGAAGTTTTGGAACATTTTCGAACTTTCTGGAGCATTTTAGAAGCTTTGGAACATTTTCGAACGTTCTGGAACATTATATAAGCTTTGGAACATTTTCGAACTTTCTGGAACATTCTAGAAGCTTTGGAACATTTTCGAACTTTCTGGAACATTCTAGAAGCTTGGGAACATTTTCGACCTTTCTGGAACATTCTAGAAGCTTTGGAACATTTTCGAACTTTCTGGAACATTCTAGAAGCTTTGGAACATTTTCGGACTTTCTGGAACATTCTAGATGCTTTGGGACATTTTCGAACTTCCTGGAACATTCTAGAAGCTTTGGAACATTTTCGAACGTTCTGGAACATTCTATAAGCTTTGGAACATTTTCGAACTTTCTGGAACATTCTATAAGCTTTGGAACATTTTCGATCTTTCTGGAACATTCTAGAAGCTTTGGAACATTTTCGACCTTTCTGGAACATTTTAGAAGCTTTGGAACATTTTCGAACTTTCTGGAACATTCTAGAAGCTTTGGAACATTTTCGAACTTTCTGGAACATTCTAGAAGCTTGGGAACATTTTCGTCCTTTCTGGAACATTCTAGAAGCTTTGGAACATTTTCGACCTTTCTGGAACATTTTAGAAGCTTTGGAACATTTTTGACCTTTCTGGAACATTCTAGAAGTTTTGGAACATTTTCGAACTTTCTGGAGCATTTTAGAAGCTTTGGAACATTTTCGAACGTTCTGGAACATTATATAAGCTTTGGAACATTTTCGAACTTTCTGGAACATTCTAGAAGCTTTGGAACATTTTCGAACTTTCTGGAACATTCTAGAAGCTTGGGAACATTTTCGACCTTTCTGGAACATTCTAGAAGCTTTGGAACATTTTCGAACTTTCTGGAACATTCTAGAAGCTTTGGAACATTTTCGGACTTTCTGGAACATTCTAGATGCTTTGGGACATTTTCGAACTTCCTGGAACATTCTAGAAGCTTTGGAACATTTTCGAACGTTCTGGAACATTCTATAAGCTTTGGAACATTTTCGATCTTTCTGGAACATTCTATAAGCTTTGGGACATTTTCGAACTTCCTGGAACATTCTAGATGCTTTGGAACATTTTCGAACGTTCTGGAACATTCTATAAGCTTTGGAACATTTTCGAACTTTCTGGAACATTCTATAAGCTTTGGGACATTTTCGAACTTTCTGGAACATTCTATAAGCTTTGAGACATTTTCGAACTTTCTGGAACATTCTATAAGCTTTGGAACATTTTCGATCTTTCTGGAACATTCTAGAAGCTTTGGAACATTTTCGGACTTTCTGGAACATTCTAGATGCTTTGGGACATTTTCGAACTTCCTGGAACATTCTAGAAGCTTTGGAACATTTTCGAACGTTCTGGAACATTCTATAAGCTTTGGAACATTTTCGAACTTTCTGGAACATTCTATAAGCTTTGGGACATTTTCGAACTTTCTGGAACATTCTATAAGCTTTGAGACATTTTCGAACTTTCTGGAACATTCTATAAGCTTTGGAACATTTTCGATCTTTCTGGAACATTCTAGAAGCTTTGGAACATTTTCGACCTTTCTGGAACATTTTAGAAGCTTTGGAACATTTTCGAACTTTCTGGAACATTCTAGAAGCTTTGGAACATTTTCGAACTTTCTGGAACATTCTATAAGCTTTGGAACATTTTCGAACTTTCTGGAACATTCTATAAGCTTTGGAACATTTTCGAACTTTCTGGAACATTCTATAAGCTTTGGAACATTTTCGATCTTTCTGGAACATTCTAGAAGCTTTGGAACATTTTCGACCTTTCTGGAACATTTTAGAAGCTTTGGAACATTTTCGAACTTTCTGGAACATTCTAGAAGCTTTGGAACATTTTCGAACTTTCTGGAACATTCTAGAAGCTTGGGAACATTTTCGTCCTTTCTGGAACATTCTAGAAGCTTTGGAACATTTTCGACCTTTCTGGAACATTTTAGAAGCTTTGGAACATTTTTGACCTTTCTGGAACATTCTAGAAGTTTTGGAACATTTTCGAACTTTCTGGAGCATTTTAGAAGCTTTGGAACATTTTCGAACGTTCTGGAACATTATATAAGCTTTGGAACATTTTCGAACTTTCTGGAACATTCTAGAAGCTTTGGAACATTTTCGAACTTTCTGGAACATTCTAGAAGCTTGGGAACATTTTCGACCTTTCTGGAACATTCTAGAAGCTTTGGAACATTTTCGAACTTTCTGGAACATTCTAGAAGCTTTGGAACATTTTCGGACTTTCTGGAACATTCTAGATGCTTTGGGACATTTTCGAACTTCCTGGAACATTCTAGAAGCTTTGGAACATTTTCGAACGTTCTGGAACATTCTATAAGCTTTGGAACATTTTCGATCTTTCTGGAACATTCTATAAGCTTTGGGACATTTTCGAACTTCCTGGAACATTCTAGATGCTTTGGAACATTTTCGAACGTTCTGGAACATTCTATAAGCTTTGGAACATTTTCGAACTTTCTGGAACATTCTATAAGCTTTGGGACATTTTCGAACTTTCTGGAACATTCTATAAGCTTTGAGACATTTTCGAACTTTCTGGAACATTCTATAAGCTTTGGAACATTTTCGATCTTTCTGGAACATTCTAGAAGCTTTGGAACATTTTCGGACTTTCTGGAACATTCTAGATGCTTTGGGACATTTTCGAACTTCCTGGAACATTCTAGAAGCTTTGGAACATTTTCGAACGTTCTGGAACATTCTATAAGCTTTGGAACATTTTCGAACTTTCTGGAACATTCTATAAGCTTTGGGACATTTTCGAACTTTCTGGAACATTCTATAAGCTTTGAGACATTTTCGAACTTTCTGGAACATTCTATAAGCTTTGGAACATTTTCGATCTTTCTGGAACATTCTAGAAGCTTTGGAACATTTTCGACCTTTCTGGAACATTTTAGAAGCTTTGGAACATTTTCGAACTTTCTGGAACATTCTAGAAGCTTTGGAACATTTTCGAACTTTCTGGAACATTCTAGAAGCTTGGGAACATTTTCGAACTTTCTGGAACATTCTAGAAGCTTTGGAACATTTTCGAACTTTCTGGAACATTCTAGAAGCTTGGGAACATTTTCGAACGTTCTGGAACATTCTAGAAGCTTTGGAACATTTTCGAACTTTCTGGAACATTCTAGAAGCTTGGGAACATTTTCGAACTTTCTGGAACATTCTAGAAGCTTTGGAACATTTTCGATCTTTCTGGAACATTCAAGAAGCTTTGGGACATTTTCGAACTTCCTGGAACATTCTAGATGCTTTGGAACATTTTCGAACTTTCTGGAACATTCTGTAAGCTTTGAGACATTTTCGAACTTTCTGGAACATTCTAGAAGCTTTGGAACATTTTCGAACTTTCTGGAACATTCTAGAAGCTTGGGAACATTTTCGTCCTTTCTGGAACATTCTAGAAGCTTTGGAACATTTTCGACCTTTCTGGAACATTTTAGAAGCTTTGGAACATTTTTGACCTTTCTGGAACATTCTAGAAGCTTTGGAACATTTTCGAACTTTCTGGAGCATTTTAGAAGCTTTGGAACATTTTCGAACGTTCTGGAACATTATATAAGCTTTGGAACATTTTCGAACTTTCTGGAACATTCTAGAAGCTTTGGAACATTTTCGAACTTTCTGGAACATTCTAGAAGCTTGGGAACATTTTCGACCTTTCTGGAACATTCTAGAAGCTTTGGAACATTTTCGAACTTTCTGGAACATTCTAGAAGCTTTGGAACATTTTCGGACTTTCTGGAACATTCTAGATGCTTTGGGACATTTTCAAACTTCCTGGAACATTCTATAAGCTTTGGAACATTTTCGATCTTTCTGGAACATTCTAGAAGCTTTGGAACATTTTCGACCTTTCTGGAACATTTTAGAAGCTTGGGAACATTTTCGATCTTTCTGGAACATTCTAGAAGCTTTGGAACATTTTCGAACTTTCTGGAACATTCTATAAGCTTTGGAACATTTTCGAACTTTCTGGAACATTCTAGAAGCTTTGGAACATTTTCGAACTTTCTGGAACATTCTAGAAGCTTGGGAACATTTTCGTCCTTTCTGGAACATTCTAGAAGCTTTGGAACATTTTCGAACGTTCTGGAACATTCTATAAGCTTTGGAACATTTTCGATCTTTCTGGAACATTCTATAAGCTTTGGGACATTTTCGAACTTTCTGGAACATTCTATAAGCTTTGAGACATTTTCGAACTTTCTGGAACATTCTATAAGCTTTGGAACATTTTCGATCTTTCTGGAACATTCTAGAAGCTTTGGAACATTTTCGGACTTTCTGGAACATTCTAGATGCTTTGGGACATTTTCGAACTTCCTGGAACATTCTAGAAGCTTTGGAACATTTTCGAACGTTCTGGAACATTCTATAAGCTTTGGAACATTTTCGAACTTTCTGGAACATTCTATAAGCTTTGGGACATTTTCGAACTTTCTGGAACATTCTATAAGCTTTGAGACATTTTCGAACTTTCTGGAACATTCTATAAGCTTTGGAACATTTTCGATCTTTCTGGAACATTCTAGAAGCTTTGGAACATTTTCGACCTTTCTGGAACATTTTAGAAGCTTTGGAACATTTTCGAACTTTCTGGAACATTCTAGAAGCTTTGGAACATTTTCGAACTTTCTGGAACATTCTAGAAGCTTGGGAACATTTTCGAACTTTCTGGAACATTCTAGAAGCTTTGGAACATTTTCGAACTTTCTGGAACATTCTAGAAGCTTGGGAACATTTTCGAACTTTCTGGAACATTCTAGAAGCTTTGGAACATTTTCGAACGTTCTGGAACATTCTATAAGCTTTGGGACATTTTCGAACTTTCTGGAACATTCTAGAAGCTTTGGAACATTTTCGATCTTTCTGGAACATTCTAGAAGCTTTGGGACATTTTCGAACTTCCTGGAACATTCTAGATGCTTTGGAACATTTTCGAACTTTCTGGAACATTCTGTAAGCTTTGAGACATTTTCGAACTTTCTGGAACATTCTAGAAGCTTTGGAACATTTTCGAACTTTCTGGAACATTCTAGAAGCTTGGGAACATTTTCGAACTTTCTGGAACATTCTAGAAGCTTTGGAACATTTTCGAACTTTCTGGAACATTCTAGAAGCTTGGGAACATTTTCCAACTTTCTGGAACATTCTAGAAGCTTTGGAACATTTTCGAACTTTCTGGAACATTCTAGAAGCTTTGGAACATTTTCGAACTTTCTGGAACATTCTAGAAGCTTGGGAACATTTTCGAACTTTCTGGAACATTCTAGAAGCTTTGGAACATTTTCGAACTTTCTGGAACATTCTAGAAGCTTGGGAACATTTTCGAACTTTCTGGAACATTCTAGAAGCTTTGAAACATTTTCGATCTTTCTGGAACATTCTATAAGCTTTGGGACATTTTCGAACTTTCTGGAACATTCTAGAAGCTTTGGAACATTTTCGATCTTTCTGGAACATTCTAGAAGCTTTGGAACATTTTCGAACTTTCTGGAACATTCTAGAAGCTTGGGAACATTTTCGTCCTTTCTGGAACATTCTAGAAGCTTTGGAACATTTTCGAACGTTCTGGAACATTCTATAAGCTTTGAAACATTTTCGATCTTTCTGGAACATTCTGTAAGCTTTGAGACATTTTCGAACTTTCTGGAACATTCTAGAAGCTTTGGAACATTTTCGATCTTTCTGGAACATTCTAGAAGCTTTGGGACATTTTCGAACTTCCTGGAACATTCTAGATGCTTTGGAACATTTTCGAACGTTCTGGAACATTCTATAAGCTTTGGAACATTTTCGAACTTTCTGGAACATTCTATAAGCTTTGGGACATTTTCGAACTTTCTGGAACATTCTATAAGCTTTGAGACATTTTCGAACTTTCTGGAACATTCTATAAGCTTTGGAACATTTTCGATCTTTCTGGAACATTCTAGAAGCTTTGGAACATTTTCGACCTTTCTGGAACATTTTAGAAGCTTTGGAACATTTTCGAACTTTCTGGAACATTCTAGAAGCTTTGGAACATTTTCGAACTTTCTGGAACATTCTAGAAGCTTGGGAACATTTTCGAACTTTCTGGAACATTCTATAAGCTTTGGAACATTTTCGATCTTTCTGGAACATTCTAGAAGCTTTGGAACATTTTCGACCTTTCTGGAACATTTTAGAAGCTTTGGAACATTTTCGAACTTTCTGGAACATTCTAGAAGCTTTGGAACATTTTCGAACTTTCTGGAACATTCTAGAAGCTTGGGAACATTTTCGTCCTTTCTGGAACATTCTAGAAGCTTTGGAACATTTTCGAACGTTCTGGAACATTCTATAAGCTTTGGAACATTTTCGATCTTTCTGGAACATTCTATAAGCTTTGGGACATTTTCGAACTTTCTGGAACATTCTGTAAGCTTTGAGACATTTTCGAACTTTCTGGAACATTCTAGAAGCTTTGGAACATTTTCGATCTTTCTGGAACATTCTAGAAGCTTTGGGACATTTTCGAACTTCCTGGAACATTCTAGAAGCTTTGGAACATTTTCGAACTTTCTGGAACATTCTAGAAGCTTGGGAACATTTTCGAACTTTCTGGAACATTCTATAAGCTTTGGAACATTTTCGATCTTTCTGGAACATTCTAGAAGCTTTGGAACATTTTCGACCTTTCTGGAACATTTTAGAAGCTTTGGAACATTTTCGAACTTTCTGGAACATTCTAGAAGCTTTGGAACATTTTCGAACTTTCTGGAACATTCTAGAAGCTTGGGAACATTTTCGTCCTTTCTGGAACATTCTAGAAGCTTTGGAACATTTTCGAACGTTCTGGAACATTCTATAAGCTTTGGAACATTTTCGATCTTTCTGGAACATTCTATAAGCTTTGGGACATTTTCGAACTTTCTGGAACATTCTGTAAGCTTTGAGACATTTTCGAACTTTCTGGAACATTCTAGAAGCTTTGGAACATTTTCGATCTTTCTGGAACATTCTAGAAGCTTTGGGACATTTTCGAACTTCCTGGAACATTCTAGAAGCTTTGGAACATTTTCGAACTTTCTGGAACATTCTAGAAGCTTGGGAACATTTTCGTCCTTTCTGGAACATTCTAGAAGCTTTGGAACATTTTCGAACGTTCTGGAACATTCTATAAGCTTTGGAACATTTTCGATCTTTCTGGAACATTCTATAAGCTTTGGGACATTTTCGAACTTTCTGGAACATTCTGTAAGCTTTGAGACATTTTCGAACTTTCTGGAACATTCTAGAAGCTTTGGAACATTTTCGATCTTTCTGGAACATTCTAGAAGCTTTGGGACATTTTCGAACTTCCTGGAACATTCTAGATGCTTTGGAACATTTTCGAACGTTCTGGAACATTCTATAAGCTTTGGAACATTTTCGAACTTTCTGGAACATTCTATAAGCTTTGGGACATTTTCGAACTTTCTGGAACATTTCGAACTTTCTGGAACATTCTAGATGCTTTGGGACATTTTCGAACTTCCTGGAACATTCTAGAAGCTTTGGGAAATTTTCGAACTTTCTGGAACATTCTAGATGCTTTGGGACATTTTCGAACTTCCTGGAACATTCTAGAAGCTTTGGGAAATTTTCGAACTTTCTGGAACATTCTAGAAGCTTTGGAACATTTTCGAACGTTCTGGAACATTCTATAAGCTTTGGAACATTTTCGAACTTTCTGGAACATTCTATAAGCTTTGGGACATTTTCGAACTTTCTGGAACATTCTATAAGCTTTGGGACATTTTCGAACTTTCTGGAACATTCTAGAAGCTTTGGAACATTTTCTACCTTTCTGGAACATTTTAGAAGCTTTGGAACATTTTTGACCTTTCTGGAACATTCTATAAGCTTTGGAACATTTTCGACCTTTCTGGAACATTCTAGAAGCTTTGGAACATTTTCGATCTTTCTGGAACATTCTAGAAGCTTTGGGACATTTTCGAACTTCCTGGAACATTCTAGAAGCTTTGGAACATTTTCGAACTTTCTGGAACATTCTAGAAGCTTGGGAACATTTTCGAACTTTCTGGAACATTCTATAAGCTTTGGAACATTTTCGATCTTTCTGGAACATTCTAGAAGCTTTGGAACATTTTCGACCTTTCTGGAACATTTTAGAAGCTTTGGAACATTTTCGAACTTTCTGGAACATTCTAGAAGCTTTGGAACATTTTCGAACTTTCTGGAACATTCTAGAAGCTTGGGAACATTTTCGTCCTTTCTGGAACATTCTAGAAGCTTTGGAACATTTTCGAACGTTCTGGAACATTCTATAAGCTTTGGAACATTTTCGAACTTTCTGGAACATTCTATAAGCTTTGGGACATTTTCGAACTTTCTGGAACATTCTATAAGCTTTGGGACATTTTCGAACTTTCTGGAACATTCTAGAAGCTTTGGAACATTTTCGACCTTTCTGGAACATTTTAGAAGCTTTGGAACATTTTTGACCTTTCTGGAACATTCTATAAGCTTTGGAACATTTTCGACCTTTCTGGAACATTCTAGAAGCTTTGGAACATTTTCGATCTTTCTGGAACATTCTAGAAGCTTTGGGACATTTTCGAACTTCCTGGAACATTCTAGAAGCTTTGGAACATTTTCGAACTTTCTGGAACATTCTAGAAGCTTGGGAACATTTTCGAACTTTCTGGAACATTCTATAAGCTTTGGAACATTTTCGATCTTTCTGGAACATTCTAGAAGCTTTGGAACATTTTCGACCTTTCTGGAACATTTTAGAAGCTTTGGAACATTTTCGAACTTTCTGGAACATTCTAGAAGCTTTGGAACATTTTCGAACTTTCTGGAACATTCTAGAAGCTTGGGAACATTTTCGTCCTTTCTGGAACATTCTAGAAGCTTTGGAACATTTTCGAACGTTCTGGAACATTCTATAAGCTTTGGAACATTTTCGATCTTTCTGGAACATTCTATAAGCTTTGGGACATTTTCGAACTTTCTGGAACATTCTGTAAGCTTTGAGACATTTTCGAACTTTCTGGAACATTCTAGAAGCTTTGGAACATTTTCGATCTTTCTGGAACATTCTAGAAGCTTTGGGACATTTTCGAACTTCCTGGAACATTCTAGAAGCTTTGGAACATTTTCGAACTTTCTGGAACATTCTAGAAGCTTGGGAACATTTTCGTCCTTTCTGGAACATTCTAGAAGCTTTGGAACATTTTCGAACGTTCTGGAACATTCTATAAGCTTTGGAACATTTTCGATCTTTCTGGAACATTCTATAAGCTTTGGGACATTTTCGAACTTTCTGGAACATTCTGTAAGCTTTGAGACATTTTCGAACTTTCTGGAACATTCTAGAAGCTTTGGAACATTTTCGATCTTTCTGGAACATTCTAGAAGCTTTGGGACATTTTCGAACTTCCTGGAACATTCTTGATGCTTTGGAACATTTTCGAACGTTCTGGAACATTCTATAAGCTTTGGAACATTTTCGAACTTTCTGGAACATTCTATAAGCTTTGGGACATTTTCGAACTTTCTGGAACATTCTAGAAGCTCTGGAACATTTCGAACTTTCTGGAACATTCTAGATGCTTTGGGACATTTTCGAACTTCCTGGAACATTCTAGAAGCTTTGGGAAATTTTCGAACTTTCTGGAACATTCTAGATGCTTTGGGACATTTTCGAACTTCCTGGAACATTCTAGAAGCTTTGGGAAATTTTCGAACTTTCTGGAACATTCTAGAAGCTTTGGAACATTTTCGAACGTTCTGGAACATTCTATAAGCTTTGGAACATTTTCGAACTTTCTGGAACATTCTATAAGCTTTGGGACATTTTCGAACTTTCTGGAACATTCTATAAGCTTTGGGACATTTTCGAACTTTCTGGAACATTCTAGAAGCTTTGGAACATTTTCGACCTTTCTGGAACATTTTAGAAGCTTTGGAACATTTTTGACCTTTCTGGAACATTCTATAAGCTTTGGAACATTTTCGACCTTTCTGGAACATTCTAGAAGCTTTGGAACATTTTCGAACGTTCTGGAACATTCTATAAGCTTTGGAACATTTTCGAACTTTCTGGAACATTCTATAAGCTTTGGGACATTTTCGAACTTTCTGGAACATTCTATAAGCTTTGGGACATTTTCGAACTTTCTGGAACATTCTAGAAGCTTTGGAACATTTTCGACCTTTCTGGAACATTTTAGAAGCTTTGGAACATTTTTGACCTTTCTGGAACATTCTAGAAGCTTTGGAACATTTTCGAACTTTCTGGAGCATTTTAGAAGCTTTGGAACATTTTCGAACGTTCTGGAACATTATATAAGCTTTGGAACATTTTCGAACTTTCTGGAACATTCTAGAAGCTTTGGAACATTTTCGATCTTTCTGGAACATTCTATAAGCTTTGGGACATTTTCGAACTTTCTGGAACATTCTGTAAGCTTTGAGACATTTTCGAACTTTCTGGAACATTCTAGAAGCTTTGGAACATTTTCGATCTTTCTGGAACATTCTAGAAGCTTTGGGACATTTTCGAACTTCCTGGAACATTCTAGAAGCTTGGGAACATTTTCGACCTTTCTGGAACATTCTAGAAGCTTTGGAACATTTTCGAACTTTCTGGAACATTCTAGAAGCTTTGGAACATTTTCGGACTTTCTGGAACATTCTAGATGCTTTGGGACATTTTCGAACTTCCTGGAACATTCTAGAAGCTTTGGAACATTTTCGAACGTTCTGGAACATTCTATAAGCTTTGGAACATTTTCGAACTTTCTGGAACATTCTATAAGCTTTGGGACATTTTCGAACTTTCTGGAACATTCTATAAGCTTTGAGACATTTTCGAACTTTCTGGAACATTCTATAAGCTTTGGAACATTTTCGATCTTTCTGGAACATTCTAGAAGCTTTGGAACATTTTCGACCTTTCTGGAACATTTTAGAAGCTTTGGAACATTTTCGAACTTTCTGGAACATTCTAGAAGCTTTAGAACATTTTCGAACTTTCTGGAACATTCTAGAAGCTTGGGAACATTTTCGTCCTTTCTGGAACATTCTAGAAGCTTTGGAACATTTTCGAACGTTCTGGAACATTCTATAAGCTTTGGAACATTTTCGATCTTTCTGGAACATTCTATAAGCTTTGGGACATTTTCGAACTTTCTGGAACATTCTGTAAGCTTTGAGACATTTTCGAACTTTCTGGAACATTCTAGAAGCTTTGGAACATTTTCGATCTTTCTGGAACATTCTAGAAGCTTTGGGACATTTTCGAACTTCCTGGAACATTCTAGATGCTTTGGAACATTTTCGAACGTTCTGGAGCATTCTATAAGCTTTGGAACATTTTCGAACTTTCTGGAACATTCTATAAGCTTTGGAACATTTTCGATCTTTCTGGAACATTCTATAAGCTTTGGGACATTTTCGAACTTTCTGGAACATTCTGTAAGCTTTGAGACATTTTCGAACTTTCTGGAACATTCTAGAAGCTTTGGAACATTTTCGATCTTTCTGGAACATTCTAGAAGCTTTGGGACATTTTCGAACTTCCTGGAACATTCTAGATGCTTTGGAACATTTTCGAACGTTCTGGAGCATTCTATAAGCTTTGGAACATTTTCGAACTTTCTGGAACATTCTATAAGCTTTGGGACATTTTCGAACTTTCTGGAACATTCTATAAGCTTTGGGACATTTTCGAACTTTCTGGAACATTCTGTAAGCTTTGAGACATTTTCGAACGTTCTGGAGCATTCTATAAGCTTTGGAACATTTTCGAACTTTCTGGAACATTCTATAAGCTTTGGGACATTTTCGAACTTTCTGGAACATTCTATAAGCTTTGGGACATTTTCGAACTTTCTGGAACATTCTGTAAGCTTTGAGACATTTTCGAACTTTCTGGAACATTCTAGAAGCTTTGGAACATTTTCGATCTTTCTGGAACATTCTAGAAGCTTTGGAACATTTTCGAACGTTCTGGAGCATTCTATAAGCTTTGGAACATTTTCGAACTTTCTGGAACATTCTATAAGCTTTGGAACATTTTCGATCTTTCTGGAACATTCTATAAGCTTTGGGACATTTTCGAACTTTCTGGAACATTCTGTAAGCTTTGAGACATTTTCGAACTTTCTGGAACATTCTAGAAGCTTTGGAACATTTTCGATCTTTCTGGAACATTCTAGAAGCTTTGGGACATTTTCGAACTTCCTGGAACATTCTAGATGCTTTGGAACATTTTCGAACGTTCTGGAGCATTCTATAAGCTTTGGAACATTTTCGAACTTTCTGGAACATTCTATAAGCTTTGGGACATTTTCGAACTTTCTGGAACATTCTATAAGCTTTGAGACATTTTCGAACTTTCTGGAACATTCTAGAAGCTTTGGAACATTTTCGATCTTTCTGGAACATTCTAGAAGCTTTGGAACATTTTCGAACTTTCTGGAACATTCTAGAAGCTTGGGAACATTTTCGTCCTTTCTGGAACATTCTAGAAGCTTTGGAACATTTTCGAACGTTCTGGAACATTCTATAAGCTTTGGAACATTTTCGATCTTTCTGGAACATTCTATAAGCTTTGAGACATTTTCGAACTTTCTGGAACATTCTAGAAGCTTTGGAACATTTTCGATCTTTCTGGAACATTCTAGAAGCTTTGGAACATTTTCGAACTTTCTGGAACATTCTAGAAGCTTGGGAACATTTTCGTCCTTTCTGGAACATTCTAGAAGCTTTGGAACATTTTCGAACGTTCTGGAACATTCTATAAGCTTTGGAACATTTTCGATCTTTCTGGAACATTCTATAAGCTTTGGAACATTTTCGATCTTTCTGGAACATTCTATAAGCTTTGGGACATTTTCGAACTTTCTGGAACATTCTGTAAGCTTTGGGACATTTTCGAACTTTCTGGAACATTCTAGAAGCTTTGGGACATTTTCGAACTTCCTGGAACATTCTAGATGCTTTGGAACATTTTCGAACGTTCTGGAGCATTCTATAAGCTTTGGAACATTTTCGAACTTTCTGGAACATTCTATAAGCTTTGGAACATTTTCGATCTTTCTGGAACATTCTATAAGCTTTGGGACATTTTCGAACTTTCTGGAACATTCTATAAGCTTTGGAACATTTTCGATCTTTCTGGAACATTCTATAAGCTTTGGGACATTTTCGAACTTTCTGGAACATTCTGTAAGCTTTGAGACATTTTCGAACTTTCTGGAACATTCTAGAAGCTTTGGAACATTTTCGATCTTTCTGGAACATTCTAGAAGCTTTGGGACATTTTCGAACTTCCTGGAACATTCTAGATGCTTTGGAACATTTTCGAACGTTCTGGAGCATTCTATAAGCTTTGGAACATTTTCGAACTTTCTGGAACATTCTATAAGCTTTGGGACATTTTCGAACTTTCTGGAACATTCTATAAGCTTTGAGACATTTTCGAACTTTCTGGAACATTCTAGAAGCTTTGGAACATTTTCGATCTTTCTGGAACATTCTAGAAGCTTTGGAACATTTTCGAACTTTCTGGAACATTCTAGAAGCTTGGGAACATTTTCGTCCTTTCTGGAACATTCTAGAAGCTTTGGAACATTTTCGAACGTTCTGGAACATTCTATAAGCTTTGGAACATTTTCGATCTTTCTGGAACATTCTATAAGCTTTGGAACATTTTCGATCTTTCTGGAACATTCTATAAGCTTTGGGACATTTTCGAACTTTCTGGAACATTCTGTAAGCTTTGAGACATTTTCGAACTTTCTGGAACATTCTAGAAGCTTTGGGACATTTTCGAACTTCCTGGAACATTCTAGATGCTTTGGAACATTTTCGAACGTTCTGGAGCATTCTATAAGCTTTGGAACATTTTCGAACTTTCTGGAACATTCTATAAGCTTTGGAACATTTTCGATCTTTCTGGAACATTCTATAAGCTTTGGGACATTTTCGAACTTTCTGGAACATTCTGTAAGCTTTGAGACATTTTCGAACTTTCTGGAACATTCTAGAAGCTTTGGAACATTTTCGATCTTTCTGGAACATTCTAGAAGCTTTGGGACATTTTCGAACTTCCTGGAACATTCTAGATGCTTTGGAACATTTTCGAACGTTCTGGAGCATTCTATAAGCTTTGGAACATTTTCGAACTTTCTGGAACATTCTATAAGCTTTGGGACATTTTCGAACTTTCTGGAACATTCTATAAGCTTTGAGACATTTTCGAACTTTCTGGAACATTCTAGAAGCTTTGGAACATTTTCGATCTTTCTGGAACATTCTAGAAGCTTTGGAACATTTTCGAACTTTCTGGAACATTCTAGAAGCTTGGGAACATTTTCGTCCTTTCTGGAACATTCTAGAAGCTTTGGAACATTTTCGAACGTTCTGGAACATTTTAGAAGCTTTGGAACATTTTTGACCTTTCTGGAACATTCTAGAAGCTTTGGAACATTTTCGAACTTTCTGGAGCATTTTAGAAGCTTTGGAACATTTTCGAACGTTCTGGAACATTATATAAGCTTTGGAACATTTTCGAACTTTCTGGAACATTCTAGAAGCTTTGGAACATTTTCGAACTTTCTGGAACATTCTAGAAGCTTGGGAACATTTTCGACCTTTCTGGAACATTCTAGAAGCTTTGGAACATTTTCGAACTTTCTGGAACATTCTAGAAGCTTTGGAACATTTTCGGACTTTCTGGAACATTCTAGATGCTTTGGGACATTTTCGAACTTCCTGGAACATTCTAGAAGCTTTGGAACATTTTCGAACGTTCTGGAACATTCTATAAGCTTTGGAACATTTTCGAACTTTCTGGAACATTCTATAAGCTTTGGGACATTTTCGAACTTTCTGGAACATTCTATAAGCTTTGAGACATTTTCGAACTTTCTGGAACATTCTATAAGCTTTGGAACATTTTCGATCTTTCTGGAACATTCTAGAAGCTTTGGAACATTTTCGACCTTTCTGGAACATTTTAGAAGCTTTGGAACATTTTCGAACTTTCTGGAACATTCTAGAAGCTTTGGAACATTTTCGAACTTTCTGGAACATTCTAGAAGCTTGGGAACATTTTCGTCCTTTCTGGAACATTCTAGAAGCTTTGGAACATTTTCGAACGTTCTGGAACATTCTATAAGCTTTGGAACATTTTCGATCTTTCTGGAACATTCTATAAGCTTTGGGACATTTTCGAACTTTCTGGAACATTCTGTAAGCTTTGAGACATTTTCGAACTTTCTGGAACATTCTAGAAGCTTTGGAACATTTTCGATCTTTCTGGAACATTCTAGAAGCTTTGGGACATTTTCGAACTTCCTGGAACATTCTAGATGCTTTGGAACATTTTCGAACGTTCTGGAGCATTCTATAAGCTTTGGAACATTTTCGAACTTTCTGGAACATTCTATAAGCTTTGGAACATTTTCGATCTTTCTGGAACATTCTATAAGCTTTGGGACATTTTCGAACTTTCTGGAACATTCTGTAAGCTTTGAGACATTTTCGAACTTTCTGGAACATTCTAGAAGCTTTGGAACATTTTCGATCTTTCTGGAACATTCTAGAAGCTTTGGGACATTTTCGAACTTCCTGGAACATTCTAGATGCTTTGGAACATTTTCGAACGTTCTGGAGCATTCTATAAGCTTTGGAACATTTTCGAACTTTCTGGAACATTCTATAAGCTTTGGGACATTTTCGAACTTTCTGGAACATTCTATAAGCTTTGGGACATTTTCGAACTTTCTGGAACATTCTGTAAGCTTTGAGACATTTTCGAACGTTCTGGAGCATTCTATAAGCTTTGGAACGTTTTCGAACTTTCTGGAACATTCTATAAGCTTTGGGACATTTTCGAACTTTCTGGAACATTCTATAAGCTTTGGGACATTTTCGAACTTTCTGGAACATTCTGTAAGCTTTGAGACATTTTCGAACTTTCTGGAACATTCTAGAAGCTTTGGAACATTTTCGATCTTTCTGGAACATTCTAGAAGCTTTGGAACATTTTCGAACGTTCTGGAGCATTCTATAAGCTTTGGAACATTTTCGAACTTTCTGGAACATTCTATAAGCTTTGGAACATTTTCGATCTTTCTGGAACATTCTATAAGCTTTGGGACATTTTCGAACTTTCTGGAACATTCTGTAAGCTTTGAGACATTTTCGAACTTTCTGGAACATTCTAGAAGCTTTGGAACATTTTCGATCTTTCTGGAACATTCTAGAAGCTTTGGGACATTTTCGAACTTCCTGGAACATTCTAGATGCTTTGGAACATTTTCGAACGTTCTGGAGCATTCTATAAGCTTTGGAACATTTTCGAACTTTCTGGAACATTCTATAAGCTTTGGGACATTTTCGAACTTTCTGGAACATTCTATAAGCTTTGGAACATTTTCGATCTTTCTGGAACATTCTATAAGCTTTGGGACATTTTCGAACTTTCTGGAACATTCTAGAAGCTTTGGAACATTTTCGATCTTTCTGGAACATTCTAGAAGCTTTGGAACATTTTCGAACTTTCTGGAACATTCTAGAAGCTTGGGAACATTTTCGTCCTTTCTGGAACATTCTAGAAGCTTTGGAACATTTTCGAACGTTCTGGAACATTCTATAAGCTTTGGAACATTTTCGATCTTTCTGGAACATTCTATAAGCTTTGAGACATTTTCGAACTTTCTGGAACATTCTAGAAGCTTTGGAACATTTTCGATCTTTCTGGAACATTCTAGAAGCTTTGGAACATTTTCGAACTTTCTGGAACATTCTAGAAGCTTGGGAACATTTTCGTCCTTTCTGGAACATTCTAGAAGCTTTGGAACATTTTCGAACGTTCTGGAACATTCTATAAGCTTTGGAACATTTTCGATCTTTCTGGAACATTCTATAAGCTTTGGAACATTTTCGATCTTTCTGGAACATTCTATAAGCTTTGGGACATTTTCGAACTTTCTGGAACATTCTGTAAGCTTTGAGACATTTTCGAACTTTCTGGAACATTCTAGAAGCTTTGGGACATTTTCGAACTTCCTGGAACATTCTAGATGCTTTGGAACATTTTCGAACGTTCTGGAGCATTCTATAAGCTTTGGAACATTTTCGAACTTTCTGGAACATTCTATAAGCTTTGGAACATTTTCGATCTTTCTGGAACATTCTATAAGCTTTGGGACATTTTCGAACTTTCTGGAACATTCTGTAAGCTTTGAGACATTTTCGAACTTTCTGGAACATTCTAGAAGCTTTGGAACATTTTCGATCTTTCTGGAACATTCTAGAAGCTTTGGGACATTTTCGAACTTCCTGGAACATTCTAGATGCTTTGGAACATTTTCGAACGTTCTGGAGCATTCTATAAGCTTTGGAACATTTTCGAACTTTCTGGAACATTCTATAAGCTTTGGGACATTTTCGAACTTTCTGGAACATTCTATAAGCTTTGAGACATTTTCGAACTTTCTGGAACATTCTAGAAGCTTTGGAACATTTTCGATCTTTCTGGAACATTCTAGAAGCTTTGGAACATTTTCGAACTTTCTGGAACATTCTAGAAGCTTGGGAACATTTTCGTCCTTTCTGGAACATTCTAGAAGCTTTGGAACATTTTCGAACGTTCTGGAACATTCTATAAGCTTTGGAACATTTTCGATCTTTCTGGAACATTCTATAAGCTTTGAGACATTTTCGAACTTTCTGGAACATTCTAGAAGCTTTGGAACATTTTCGATCTTTCTGGAACATTCTAGAAGCTTTGGAACATTTTCGAACTTTCTGGAACATTCTAGAAGCTTGGGAACATTTTCGTCCTTTCTGGAACATTCTAGAAGCTTTGGAACATTTTCGAACGTTCTGGAACATTCTATAAGCTTTGGAACATTTTCGATCTTTCTGGAACATTCTATAAGCTTTGGGACATTTTCGAACTTTCTGGAACATTCTGTAAGCTTTGAGACATTTTCGAACTTTCTGGAACATTCTAGAAGCTTTGGAACATTTTCGACCTTTCTGAAACATTTTAGAAGCTTTGGAACATTTTCGAACTTTCTGGAACATTCTAGAAGCTTTGGAACATTTTCGAACTTTCTGGAACATTCTAGAAGCTTGGGAACATTTTCGTCCTTTCTGGAACATTCTAGAAGCTTTGGAACATTTTCGAACTTTCTGGAACATTCTAGAAGCTTTGGAACATTTTCGAACTTTCTGGAACATTCTAGAAGCTTTGGGACATTTTCGAACTTCCTGGACCATTCTAGATGCTTTGGAACATTTTCGAACGTTCTGGAACATTCTATAAGCTTTGGAACATTTTCGAACTTTCTGGAACATTCTATAAGCTTTGGGACATTTTCGAACTTTCTGGAACATTCTATAAGCTTTGAGACATTTTCGAACTTTCTGGAACATTCTAGAAGCTTTGGAACATTTTCGATCTTTCTGGAACATTCTAGAAGCTTTGGAACATTTTCGACCTTTCTGGAACATTTTAGAAGCTTTGGAACATTTTCGAACTTTCTGGAACATTCTGGAAGCTTTGGAACATTTTCGAACTTTCTGGAACATTCTATAAGCTTTGGGACATTTTCGAACTTTCTGGAACATTCTATAAGCGTTGAGACATTTTCGAACTTTCTGGAACATTCTAGAAGCTTTGGAACATTTTCGATCTTTCTGGAACATTCTAGAAGCTTTGGAACATTTTCGACCTTTCTGGAACATTTTAGAAGCTTTGGAACATTTTCGAACTTTCTGGAACATTCTGGAAGCTTTGGAACATTTTCGAACTTTCTGGGACATTACGATCAAAGGTCAAAATCATATATCTGACCCACGGAATAATATGTGACCCATGGCTAATTATCGATTAGACTACTGTAGTTGACCCAATGCTAATTATTGATTGACATACAGCACGGCATGCGATGGAAAATGCGACATTGGATTGCGGAGTGGATCTGAGGAGATGACGTTGTGCCAGGAGATTGCGCGTTGCTTGGGAAATCCATGGAGGGGAGTGCTTGTCTCAAGTTACTTGCCGCAGTCTTCGTAAACGCTTGGATCTTGTGATAGGCGTCAGTAGCTGAGGTGGGACGGGCAAGGGGCAGGGAAGCAAGAAGATTCGCGTTTTCAGTGAAGGCGATTTTGTTGAATTCTAATCGCTTCTTGCATCTTTGCTTCCGGCTCTTGTTGGGGAGAGAGAGGCATAGTCGGATAAGGCGATGATCTGAGTCAAACTCAAATCGGCCAACGATACCACAGTTGACTACTCTCTCCGAAATTGGCGTTGCAACGAAGTCAATCTGGTGGAAGGTGGTGCCGTTTGGAGATCGACAAGTCCATATCCTGCCATTTCTTCTCTCGGAGAAGGTGTTCTGAATGCGCAGCCGGTTCCTCACGCAAACTTCAGTGAAGGTCCGTCCGCGTGAGTTCGGGGTCGGAGATGCGTACTTGCCGACAAATCTTTCATTCTGGCTCGCACGCAACTCGACAGTTCATATCCCTCACCAGGACTGGCATATAACCTCTTGGCGCACTCTGCAGAGCGGTCTCGACCTTGTCCATGAAGTCATCGTAGTCCGCATCATCGTAGGCAGATGTGGGTGCGTACGCGCAGACAAGGAAGAGGCGATGGTTGGGGAGTTGCAGAGTGGCGAGTCGATCAGAGAGGCCTCGGAACACAGCTCCTCGTGCGAGATGGGCACGGAGAAGGAAGGCCACACCATTGTGAGCGGTGGCACCTCCCGAATGGAAAACAGCTATGCCTGAAGACGAAAGATTGAAGGAAGCACAACCCACAATCCTCGCTTCCTGCACAGCCATCACGTCCCATTTGATCTTGGAGAGGGCCAACTCGATCTCGCGAAGCTTGTCTCGTGGCGCGAGCGTCCGGGCGTTCAGCGTGCCGACGTAGAATGGACGACCCATCGAGGTGGCTTACAACTCCCGCTTGCCAAAGCTGCTGGGAGAGGGACTCTGGCGGAGGGAATCGGAGACGAGGGGACGAAATGCGCACCCCACCGCTCGCCACTCGCGTTTTGGACCAGAAATGACCCAAAAATAGGTGGGTGACCCATGTCTAATTATCGATTGGTGTACTGTAGTTGACCCAATGCTAATTATCGATTGGTGTACTGTAGTTGACCCAATGCTAATTATTGATTGGCATACGGTAATTCAAAGATCAAAGGTCAAAATCATAAATGTGACCCACGGAATAATAGGTGGGTGACCCATGGCTAATTATCGATTGGCGTTCTGTAGTTGACCCAATGCTAATTATTGATTGGTATACGGTAGTGGACCGATGCCCTTCTAACGTCATCCATCCCTCCCTATTTCGCAATCCGGTCAAACGGACAGACGGACACTGCGCTTTATATATACAGTCGCGCCGGAAAGTATCCGTACGATTTGATTTTTTCACATAACTTTTTCTGCAGTTGACTTAGCAAGTTAAATGTTGCAGCGCTATATAGCAAATCCATAGAAGAATATGATGTGAGTATTGCGTCATCACGTGCATCTAAACTGATTGCGTAGTGATGACGCAATCGAATATCACTTTTTCAAACAGGCGTTATTCTTATATAGATTTTTTCCAGCTTGCCAAACTTTCTGACCTTGGAGATTGGACCGAGACCTATCCAGAATAAAAATTTGAAGTTGCTGCTCGGTCGCACATTGGCTGCAGCCTTGCTGCAACAACGTGGTCGCAAATTCAGAACTCGGCTTCTAGACAAGTTAGAGACTCTTTCAAAGCATCAAAATGATCGTCATCACAATTCCCGATGATCCTGAGAATATGAAAACGATCGATCAATATTTGCCCTCAGGGCACCAAAAATCACTTTTTTGAGTGCTCATTTTTTTGACATTCATAACTTTGTGGGCAATTTTTGTTAAAATCTGTTTTTTACGTGAGAATGTTCAAAATATATTAACGATATGATTCCCAACTTTTTAGACTGTTTGGATAACTTTCCTGCCCGCGGCGACCGTTTTTCGGAGGGATACTCGGGTCGGAAAACACCTTGTCTATCCCTATGGCGAGAGAGTGCAGACAACGAGAGTGCGTAAACAGGGTGTTTTCCGACCCGAGTATCCCTCAGAAAAACGGTCGCCGCGGGCAGGAAAGTTATCCAAACAGTCTAAAAAGTTGGGAATCATATCGTTAATACATTTTGAACATTCTCACGTAAAAACCAGATTTTAACAAAAATTGCCCAAAAAGTTATGAATGTCCAAAAAATGAGCACTCAAAAAAGTGATTTTTTTGGTGCCCTGAGGGCAAATATTGATCGATCGTTTTCATATTCTCAGGATCATCGGGAATTGTGATGACGATCATGCTGATGCTTTGAACGAGTCTCTAACTTGTCTAGAAGCCGAGTTCTGAATTTGCGACCACGTTGTTGCAGCAAGGCTGCAGCCAATGTGCGACCGAGCAGCAACTTCAACGGCTGGGTTATATATTTTATCTACGCCCGAAAGCGCAACGAGATAAGACTAATTGATAGTATGATCGTACAGATAATTGACTCTCCTCATACGGAGGATATAATTTATAGAGTTACGTGATGGGTAGAAGGGAACAAATACTGAAAATACATAGATCTAGTCAACTCATACATATTCATATTTAAAGCGAAAACAGATCAATTTTGGTCAGTTTCCGAATATTCTAATATGAGGGAGTGTGATAACGCTGAAAAACGCCGAGTTTCATTCATTTCTAAAAATTCGATTTTCACGGTCTCTAAAATATCAACTTTGCGTGTTGCTAACTTCAAATCTTCGAATTCAATTTTCAATTTTTGTACCAAATCGTACAGTATGTACCGCCATGAGTTAGATAGGTACCACAATGGTTCCTAAATAACAGTATTGACAGAGATATTGGTGCCTGAAAACCCTGCTTTGAGAGTATTAAAATATAATTATTCAGAAAAAAAATCATGTTTGGGCAAAATATTTCGTAATGTATGGTGTTGGAGAATCTTCGCATATAGCGTGATCAGAAAATGCAAGAAAACTTTTATACTTTGATCTAAAAAAATCAAAATTTTCACCATGGAGAAAATCGAATTTTTTGAAATAACAGCATGAATAACTGTAATGAGTTCAAATCGACAGATTTCGACAAAGAACACATTGCTCAATAAAAATCAGCTCAATTTTAGCCAAAAGGATTCCATAGTGAAATATATTTCGTAGCAGAAACTGTCAAAACAGCGTTTTCTCTCATCTATCTTCTTCTGGTCTGCATATGAGGAGGGAACCGAGGAGGAGGCACTCGGGTAGACCAGGTAGACTCTGCTCCGAGAAACAGCACCCGTAGATCTCTAAGGGGTGGGGGAGAAGGGGGGGAGTAGAAATGAATATGGGAGTGGGGATGAGAGAAGGAGTGGAAAATGGATATCTAACGATAAATTGCGAATTTAGATAAGTCTAACTTGAGTAACCTATTCTAAAAGACAGTAATAGTTGAGGAACTATGAACATCTGAAGGTAGTTCACTAAGCATCCTAGCAACTCTTACGGAAAAACAGTGGAAACGAGGTGTTGATTTAGTTGCCTCAATATGAATTCCAAATGTGTTCGTTCTATCTCTAAGGGGTTTGAAAATAAAGAATCTATTGCGATCTAGAACAGTGTCGCCATTCATAATCCTACGGGCGAAAACTAGGTCAAAAATGACTCTCCTCTCTGAAAGCGCTTGAAGACCAAGAGTAGACAGACGTTTAGGATAGGGGTTACGGTAGAAACGCTGATTGAGCGGTATGATACGATCTGAACTTGAAAATTTCGTTTAAGAATCGACGATGAGCACAGAGTGCCGTTATTATTTCTTAGGATTCTCTCCCAATGTGTGATTTTTAGTGGCATAATGCGAAGAACATGCGCTTCGAGAGTCCCTGCCGAGATGACTGCAAAAGAGTATTACTGCCCCTTCGCAACGCCGTGCAGCGATTACGTGTGATTAGTTCCCATTTGTTATTTCAAATTTCACACGGTGGAGTTACCATCAAACATGCGAATGAACTCGAAGATATCAGAACCTCAGAACCAAGATCTATTTTCGCAAACAACAGCTCCATTTCTTTCGTATTCATTCGTATATCACGCCTCCCACGAGAGGTTCGAACTGACGGTCGAACAGGGGCCATTTTTAGCATTCGGGTCTTCAACGTTTTTGAGCTTCCCTAGGTCCAACTAAGTCCCCCACAACCCAAAACTCGATATTCCGCGACAAACGTGGTCATATGATAAATATTCAGAACTAAGTCACTCCAAGTCACCTTAGTTTGCTTTAAATTAACAAATACTTTTAATTTGAGATGATTCTGGGACAGAAATAGAGTATGCTAGTTAGTGTTTGAGTGCAACACATCTTTTCTTATTAGATTTCCGTATTTACAATTAGTTTACCGATCGTAGCACTACTGCTTGAGAAGTTCTTCGTTTAGATAGTTCTTCGTTTAGGTTCTTCGTTTATATACCTACATTGTGCAGCGCGAATGATGTTGGGGAAGTATGAAATTGCGTATTTCTGTGCAGGTACTTAATGTAAAATCGGTCAATGTTGGCATGAACTGGACAACCGATGAAGAATGTGAAGTGCTGCTGGGGAATGAGATGCGACCAGGTGAAGAGTACGAAATAGGGGAGGAATACAGTATAATATGAGAGTACGGTAACCATGGATAAACCGGAAAATAGGCGCAGTTGAAAGCAACTTGTACTACTCAGAAATATCCTAACTGAGGAATTCGTGAGAATGAAAAAGGGAAATTCCAATTGCTATTTGAACCGGAACATTGGCGCCGCACGAATGGGATGTTAATAGTTAGAGCAGCCAGACCTGATGTGATGTCCTTTTGTCCTTGAAATCGCCTTGCCCATATGCGGCCGCGGCGGCCCGCGGCGGCCCGCGGATTCCGCGGATCGATTTTGCTGGAAGCATGAAATTTTTCACCATTCGATTTTTTGATTTTCAAATTCTCCATAAAAGTTCGCATCGGATGGACTATTCATTCATATTTTAAAAAATATATAAATCGATATTTTGAATGCGACAATACTTCAAACTACCGTAATCGCAGTTTGCGATATCACTTTGCCAGTCGCTTTCGCAGCTGAGATTACGGTACGTTGAGGCATTGCGGCATTCAAAATATTGATTTATGTATTTTTTTTAAATATGAATGAATAGTCCATCCAATGCGAAATTTTATGGAGAATTTGACAATCAAAAAATCGAATGGTGAAAAATTGCATGCTTCCAGCAAAATCGATCCGCGGAATCCGCGGGCCGCCGCGGGCCGCCGCGGCCGCATATGGGCAAGGCGATCAGCATGTACTGTACAACTATCAGTATTTTTTTTGTATTTTTTTAGTGCGAATGCTGAGGGAGCAGGAGCAACTGAAAACTGATCGCACACATCAAGAAAGAGAGTCGTTGCCAGTCAGCACCCAATGGAACATAAAATGAAGTAATGTCATAGCCGGTTTAATTTTTCGTTTCTATAACGAAGTACTATCCTAGGAAGGTGCTCTATCAAAGAACAACCTACTAAAGTAGCTCCAATATCACAGCTCAAATGGCATTCCGAAGTTCTGCCTCTTATGCCAAGACTCGCTTCAAATAATTTCTGCTAACAGCTAACGCATTCCTGTTACTCCTTCCCTTCTGTGCTCTACCTGCAAAACCTTTAAGAAAGAGAGATCAAAGATCGATTATAAGATCAATCACAGTTTGGTGAATTCCAAATATTCAGTAAAAATCGAGCTCATATTTAGGTAAAAGGTGCACTAAGGTTCTAATGAATAATCGATTCGGCTCTTGTGGTACTCAGTTCAAAGTGTGGCATCAAAGATTTAATTTTGAATATGGAATGAACACTACATCGGCATCAGCGCAGGTTTTGAAAATATGCCCACGTGATACAGCGCGAATGTGCCAGGTTTTGTCAAATCACGACTCTCACTGCCTAGTTCGAATTTTTTGAAAGTGAGAATTTGATGTTTTGGACTCAACAATTCGACTGACATCTCTTATGTGTGTATTATTTGTTGATGTTTCGCGAAAATAGCACTAAAGCAACATGTATCAGGTTGTTGCGAAAGTTGTGACGCGTCATAGCGCTTGAACATTGTAGCGCCTACAGTCCTTATTTCAGCTATCGATATCATGCAGCTAATTGCTATCGATGAGTTATTGGATAGTCTTTCTAGCGCACCCTACTCCGCAACTGACGGATCATTAACAAATTAACAGTGAAAGACGAAACACTGCCGACTGTTATCACCGACATGCTCGTTTCTACGTTTACTACTACTCGGAAAATAGTGATATGGCCAAACGCATAACATATTCATAACAGTGCATTCGCCTAAGAATCGCAGATTTTCATCGAAAAAGGGAACAGGCAAAAAAGGGCTTCTGGGATTTTCATAGAATTTTATAGCCCACGGTGTCCTGCATCGAAAACTATAATTCATTTGGCCTGAAAAAATTAATTAGCTTAATTAATGAATTTACAAGTTTGGACTATTTCGGACGTTTTCCAGTGTATCTCCACTGGAATCGAACTCAAATCTAACGAAACTTTGGTTTTAGACGAAAAAATATACCTCTCCAATTTTTAGATATGATATGACCCATAAGAAGAGCCACTCGGAAAAAAAATTTCGTCGCAAAATATGGGGATCCTGGTAGGTTTAAGGCCAGAAAACCTACAATTTCTTTTAGAGGGAAACCCCTCATTCCGACCGAATCCCCTCGCCCGAGCGGCGACGAATGAAAGTTCTCATCACATTGATTATTCACAATACATTGAGTTTCAGAAACGTTTATTATATTATTTTTGGAATAGCTCCTCGAGATCTTCCTCTACAATGCACGTAATGAACTCGTCGTTTCTCTTCCATTCACTATCCATCTTCCTTCCTTCTCAACTTCAAGGATATTCGGAATTGTTATGTCTAGTACGATTGGAAAAAAATCACAACAGTAGTGTTTAAATCAAACAGTTCTTGCTTCTGAATCTCAAAGTGCCCCTTGAAATTTGTCCCAAACGACAAGTCCTTTACTTCAACTTTTGGAAGCTGGGGGAAGTCAGAGACTCCGAAGACGTATGAAATTCAAATGTATACCATGCTGTCGTGATTTTTTTCAGCTAAACATGCTCCTTCCAAATCTGACTCCTCCTAAAACAATTCTACGCCAAGCAAAAATTCAATAATCACCCGTCGTAAACGCAGAATTGAGATGACTACTCAAGTAATCGTACTAGACGTAAAAATTCCGAATATCCTTGAAGTTGAGAAGGAAGGAAGATGGATAGTGAATGGAAGAGAAAGTAACTGACGGCGAGCTCATTATGTGCTTTGTAGAGGAAGCTCTCGAGGAGCTATTCCAAAAATAATATAATAAACGTTTCTGAAACTCAATGTATTGTGAATAATCATTGTGATGAGAACTTTCATTCGTCGCCGCTCGGGCGAGGGGATTCGGTCGGAATGAGGGGTTTCCCTTTAAAAGAAATTGTAGGTTTTCTGGCCTTAAACCTACCAGGATCCCCTTATTTTGCGACGACATTTTTTTTCCGAATAGCTCTTCTTATGGGTCATATCATATCTAAAAATTGGAGAGGTATATTTTTTCGTTTTCTAGAAAATAATTTTTGAAATTTCGGAAAAAATTCAAATTTCGGATTTGCATATTATATTGACACAGCTCGATTCAGCAGGTCAAGTTTAGTCTAAAACCAAGGTTTCGTTAAATTTGAGTTCGATTCCAGTGAGATACACTGGAAATCGTCCGAAATAGTCCAAACTTGTAAATTCACTAATTAAGCTAATTAATTTTTTCAGGCCAAATCATTATAGTTTTCGATGCAGGACACCATGGGCTATCAGTTTCTGTGAAAGTCCCAGAAGCCCTTTTTTGCCTGTTCTCTCAGAGATGCGATTCTTAGGCGAATGCACTGATAAACCTCATGGCACAGGCATTACCAGAGATCATTAATAGATAGCCAGGCACAAATGCCTTTCTGAAAATATTTACGAGAGACTATCTGAGTGAATGAACATTTTTGTGTAGACCCTTGGCACTAGACCAAAAATCGAAATCCTCCTAAATGTGCACACATATAGTACTCGGAGAGTATAGCTCAGGCGTGGCTTATTTAGTGTTCTAGATCGCGCATTAAGAAATGCGCGGCAGTTTTGTCCGATAACTTCAATATTCGAATTTTGCCATTTCGCAATCGATCCGAATGGTTAATATCTCTAAAATTGTGAAATATTCAAGTGATCACACCTGCCAAGTTTCATGACAATTGGATAAAAACTCTTGATAAAACAATGAAAAATTGATAAGTTTTGGTTTTTATCAAATTTTATCGCCTTCAGATGGGAGGAGATGGAAGTTTTTCTTTCCTTATATTTGTAGCTCAGCTTACTAACTATCTATTGCTTCAAAATAATTAAAATTAAAAAATAACTTTTTGATAAATTGGCAAACATCGGTCGGAAACTTGAAATAAAATCAGTTCATGATTAGGCCGCCAACCTACCGTACCCCGATCGAACTGGGGGAAATATGATTTAGAGTTGCCCTACACCGAGTGCGCGATGAGGGAAATCTACCAGCGTCAATAAAATTTCGATGCGCTTCCGCGCGCCAGAGCACTAATGCTAAATACCTACCGTAACCGCTCCATATATTTAAACATTAGCGCTCCCTCGCGCGCGGAAGCGCATCGAAATTTTATTGACGCTGGTAGATTTCCCTCATCGCGCACTCGGTGTAGGGCAACTCTAAATCATATTTCCCCCAGTTCGATCGGGGTACGGTAGGTTGGCGGCCTAATCATGAACTGATTTTATTTCAAGTTTCCGACCGATGTTTGCCAATTTATCAAAAAGTTATTTTTTAATTTTAATTATTTTGAAGCAATAGATAGTTAGTAAGCTGAGCTACAAATATAAGGAAAGAAAAACTTCCATCTCCTCCCATCTGAAGGCGATAAAATTTGATAAAACCCAAAACTTATCAATTTTTCATTGTTTTATCAAGAGTTTTTATCCAATTGTCATGAAACTTGGCAGGTGTGATCACTTGAATATTTCACAATTTTAGAGATATTAACCATTCGGATCGATTGCGAAATGGCAAAATTCGAATATTGAAGTTATCGGACAAAACTGCCGCGCATTTCTTAATGCGCGATCTAGAACACTAAATAAGCCACGCCTGAGCTATACTCTCCGAGTACTATATGTGTGCACATTTAGGAGGATTTCGATTTTTGGTCTAGTGCCAAGGGTCTACACAAAAATGTTCATTCACTCAGATAGTCTCTCGTAAATATTTTCAGAAAGGCATTTGTGCCTGGCTATCTATTAATGATCTCTGGTAATGCCTGTGCCATGAGGTTTATCAGTGCATTCGCCTAAGAATCGCATCTCTGAGAGAACAGGCAAAAAAGGGCTTCTGGGACTTTCACAGAAACTGATAGCCCATGGTGTCCTGCATCGAAAACTATAATGATTTGGCCTGAAAAAATTAATTAGCTTAATTAGTGAATTTACAAGTTTGGACTATTTCGGACGATTTCCAGTGTATCTCACTGGAATCGAACTCAAATTTAACGAAACCTTGGTTTTAGACTAAACTTGACCTGCTGAATCGAGCTGTGTCAATATAATATGCAAATCCGAAATTTGAATTTTTTCCGAAATTTCAAAAATTATTTTCTAGAAAACGAAAAAATATACCTCTCCAATTTTTAGATATGATATGACCCATAAGAAGAGCTATTCGGAAAAAAAATGTCGTCGCAAAATAAGGGGATCCTGGTAGGTTTAAGGCCAGAAAACCTACAATTTCTTTTAAAGGGAAACCCCTCATTCCGACCGAATCCCCTCGCCCGAGCGGCGACGAATGAAAGTTCTCATCACAATGATTATTCACAATACATTGAGTTTCAGAAACGTTTATTATATTATTTTTGGAATAGCTCCTCGAGAGCTTCCTCTACAAAGCACATAATGAGCTCGCCGTCAGTTACTTTCTCTTCCATTCACTATCCATCTTCCTTCCTTCTCAACTTCAAGGATATTCGGAATTTTTACGTCTAGTACGATTACTTGAGTAGTCATCTCAATTCTGCGTTTACGACGGGTGATTATTGAATTTTTGCTTGGCGTAGAATTGTTTTAGGAGGAGTCAGATTTGGAAGGAGCATGTTTAGCTGAAAAAAATCACGACAGCATGGTATACATTTGAATTTCATACGTCTTCGGAGTCTCTGACTTCCCCCAGCTTCCAAAAGTTGAAGTAAAGGACTTGTCGTTTGGGACAAATTTCAAGGGGCACTTTGAGATTCAGAAGCAAGAACTGTTTGATTTAAACACTACTGTTGTGATTTTTTTCCAATCGTACTAGACATAACAATTCCGAATATCCTTGAAGTTGAGAAGGAAGGAAGATGGATAGTGAATGGAAGAGAAACGACGAGTTCATTACGTGCATTGTAGAGGAAGATCTCGAGGAGCTATTCCAAAAATAATATAATAAACGTTTCTGAAACTCAATGTATTGTGAATAATCAATGTGATGAGAACTTTCATTCGTCGCCGCTCGGGCGAGGGGATTCGGTCGGAATGAGGGGTTTCCCTCTAAAAGAAATTGTAGGTTTTCTGGCCTTAAACCTACCAGGATCCCCATATTTTGCGACGAAATTTTTTTTCCGAGTGGCTCTTCTTATGGGTCATATCATATCTAAAAATTGGAGAGGTATATTTTTTCGTCTAAAACCAAAGTTTCGTTAGATTTGAGTTCGATTCCAGTGGAGATACACTGGAAAACGTCCGAAATAGTCCAAACTTGTAAATTCACTAATTAAGCTAATTAATTTTTTCAGGCCAAATGAATTATAGTTTTCGATGCAGGACACCGTGGGCTATAAAATTCTATGAAAATCCCAGAAGCCCTTTTTTGCCTGTTCCCTTTTTCGATGAAAATCTGCGATTCTTAGGCGAATGCACTGTTATGAATATGTTATGCGTTTGGCCATATCACTATTTTCCGAGTAGTAGTAAACGTAGAAACGAGCATGTCGGTGATAACAGTCGGCAGTGTTTCGTCTTTCACTGTTAATTTGTTAATGATCCGTCAGTTGCGGAGTAGGGTGCGCTAGAAAGACTATCCAATAACTCATCGATAGCAATTAGCTGCATGATATCGATAGCTGAAATAAGGACTGTAGGCGCTACAATGTTCAAGCGCTATGACGCGTCACAACTTTCGCAACAACCTGATACATGTTGCTTTAGTGCTATTTTCGCGAAACATCAACAAATAATACACACATAAGAGATGTCAGTCGAATTGTTGAGTCCAAAACATCAAATTCTCACTTTCAAAAAATTCGAACTAGGCAGTGAGAGTCGTGATTTGACAAAACCTGGCACATTCGCGCTGTATCACGTGGGCATATTTTCAAAACCTGCGCTGATGCCGATGTAGTGTTCATTCCATATTCAAAATTAAATCTTTGATGCCACACTTTGAACTGAGTACCACAAGAGCCGAATCGATTATTCATTAGAACCTTAGTGCACCTTTTACCTAAATATGAGCTCGATTTTTACTGAATATTTGGAATTCACCAAACTGTGATTGATCTTATAATCGATCTTTGATCTCTCTTTCTTAAAGGTTTTGCAGGTAGAGCACAGAAGGGTAGGAGTAACAGGAATGCGTTAGCTGTTAGCAGAAATTATTTGAAGCGAGTCTTGGAATAAGAGGCAGAACTTCGGAATGCCATTTGAGCTGTGATATTGGAGCTACTTTAGTAGGTTGTTCTTTGATAGAGCACCTTCCTAGGATAGTACTTCGTTATAGAAACGAAAAATTAAACCGGCTATGACATTACTTCATTTTATGTTCCATTGGGTGCTGACTGGCAACGACTCTCTTTCTTGATGTGTGCGATCAGTTTTCAGTTGCTCCTGCTCCCTCAGCATTCGCACTAAAAAAATACAAAAAAAATACTGATAGTTGTACAGTACATGCTGATCGCCTTGCCCATATGCGGCCGCGGCGGCCCGCGGCGGCCCGCGGATTCCGCGGATCGATTTTGCTGGAAGCATGCAATTTTTCACCATTCGATTTTTTGATTGTCAAATTCTCCATAAAATTTCGCATTGGATGGACTATTCATTCATATTTAAAAAAAATACATAAATCAATATTTTGAATGCCGCAATGCCTCAACGTACCGTAATCTCAGCTGCGAAAGCGACTGGCAAAGTGATATCGCAAACTGCGATTACGGTAGTTTGAAGTATTGTCGCATTCAAAATATCGATTTATATATTTTTTAAAATATGAATGAATAGTCCATCCGATGCGAACTTTTATGGAGAATTTGAAAATCAAAAAATCGAATGGTGAAAAATTTCATGCTTCCAGCAAAATCGATCCGCGGAATCCGCGGGCCGCCGCGGGCCGCCGCGGCCGCATATGGGCAAGGCGATTTCAAGGACAAAAGGACATCACATCAGGTCTGGCTGCTCTAACTATTAACATCCCATTCGTGCGGCGCCAATGTTCCGGTTCAAATAGCAATTGGAATTTCCCTTTTTCATTCTCACGAATTCCTCAGTTAGGATATTTCTGAGTAGTACAAGTTGCTTTCAACTGCGCCTATTTTCCGGTTTATCCATGGTTACCGTACTCTCATATTATACTGTATTCCTCCCCTATTTCGTACTCTTCACCTGGTCGCATCTCATTCCCCAGCAGCACTTCACATTCTTCATCGGTTGTCCAGTTCATGCCAACATTGACCGATTTTACATTAAGTACCTGCACAGAAATACGCAATTTCATACTTCCCCAACATCATTCGCGCTGCACAATGTAGGTATATAAACGAAGAACCTAAACGAAGAACTATCTAAACGAAGAACTTCTCAAGCAGTAGTGCTACGATCGGTAAACTAATTGTAAATACGGAAATCTAATAAGAAAAGATGTGTTGCACTCAAACACTAACTAGCATACTCTATTTCTGTCCCAGAATCATCTCAAATTAAAAGTATTTGTTAATTTAAAGCAAACTAAGGTGACTTGGAGTGACTTAGTTCTGAATATTTATCATATGACCACGTTTGTCGCGGAATATCGAGTTTTGGGTTGTGGGGGACTTAGTTGGACCTAGGGAAGCTCAAAAACGTTGAAGACCCGAATGCTAAAAATGGCCCCTGTTCGACCGTCAGTTCGAACCTCTCGTGGGAGGCGTGATATACGAATGAATACGAAAGAAATGGAGCTGTTGTTTGCGAAAATAGATCTTGGTTCTGAGGTTCTGATATCTTCGAGTTCATTCGCATGTTTGATGGTAACTCCACCGTGTGAAATTTGAAATAACAAATGGGAACTAATCACACGTAATCGCTGCACGGCGTTGCGAAGGGGCAGTAATACTCTTTTGCAGTCATCTCGGCAGGGACTCTCGAAGCGCATGTTCTTCGCATTATGCCACTAAAAATCACACATTGGGAGAGAATCCTAAGAAATAATAACGGCACTCTGTGCTCATCGTCGATTCTTAAACGAAATTTTCAAGTTCAGATCGTATCATACCGCTCAATCAGCGTTTCTACCGTAACCCCTATCCTAAACGTCTGTCTACTCTTGGTCTTCAAGCGCTTTCAGAGAGGAGAGTCATTTTTGACCTAGTTTTCGCCCGTAGGATTATGAATGGCGACACTGTTCTAGATCGCAATAGATTCTTTATTTTCAAACCCCTTAGAGATAGAACGAACACATTTGGAATTCATATTGAGGCAACTAAATCAACACCTCGTTTCCACTGTTTTTCCGTAAGAGTTGCTAGGATGCTTAGTGAACTACCTTCAGATGTTCATAGTTCCTCAACTATTACTGTCTTTTAGAATAGGTTACTCAAGTTAGACTTATCTAAATTCGCAATTTATCGTTAGATATCCATTTTCCACTCCTTCTCTCATCCCCACTCCCATATTCATTTCTACTCCCCCCCTTCTCCCCCACCCCTTAGAGATCTACGGGTGCTGTTTCTCGGAGCAGAGTCTACCTGGTCTACCCGAGTGCCTCCTCCTCGGTTCCCTCCTCATATGCAGACCAGAAGAAGATAGATGAGAGAAAACGCTGTTTTGACAGTTTCTGCTACGAAATATATTTCACTATGGAATCCTTTTGGCTAAAATTGAGCTGATTTTTATTGAGCAATGTGTTCTTTGTCGAAATCTGTCGATTTGAACTCATTACAGTTATTCATGCTGTTATTTCAAAAAATTCGATTTTCTCCATGGTGAAAATTTTGATTTTTTTAGATCAAAGTATAAAAGTTTTCTTGCATTTTCTGATCACGCTATATGCGAAGATTCTCCAACACCATACATTACGAAATATTTTGCCCAAACATGATTTTTTTTCTGAATAATTATATTTTAATACTCTCAAAGCAGGGTTTTCAGGCACCAATATCTCTGTCAATACTGTTATTTAGGAACCATTGTGGTACCTATCTAACTCATGGCGGTACATACTGTACGATTTGGTACAAAAATTGAAAATTGAATTCGAAGATTTGAAGTTAGCAACACGCAAAGTTGATATTTTAGAGACCGTGAAAATCGAATTTTTAGAAATGAATGAAACTCGGCGTTTTTCAGCGTTATCACACTCCCTCATATTAGAATATTCGGAAACTGACCAAAATTGATCTGTTTTCGCTTTAAATATGAATATGTATGAGTTGACTAGATCTATGTATTTTCAGTATTTGTTCCCTTCTACCCATCACGTAACTCTATAAATTATATCCTCCGTATGAGGAGAGTCAATTATCTGTACGATCATACTATCAATTAGTCTTATCTCGTTGCGCTTTCGGGCGTAGATAAAATATATAACCCAGCCGTTGAAGTTGCTGCTCGGTCGCACATTGGCTGCAGCCTTGCTGCAACAACGTGGTCGCAAATTCAGAACTCGGCTTCTAGACAAGTTAGAGACTCGTTCAAAGCATCAGCATGATCGTCATCACAATTCCCGATGATCCTGAGAATATGAAAACGATCGATCAATATTTGCCCTCAGGGCACCAAAAAAATCACTTTTTTGAGTGCTCATTTTTTGGACATTCATAACTTTTTGGGCAATTTTTGTTAAAATCTGGTTTTTACGTGAGAATGTTCAAAATGTATTAACGATATGATTCCCAACTTTTTAGACTGTTTGGATAACTTTCCTGCCCGCGGCGACCGTTTTTCTGAGGGATACTCGGGTCGGAAAACACCCTGTTTACGCACTCTCGTTGTCTGCACTCTCTCGCCATAGGGATAGACAAGGTGTTTTCCGACCCGAGTATCCCTCCGAAAAACGGTCGCCGCGGGCAGGAAAGTTATCCAAACAGTCTAAAAAGTTGGGAATCATATCGTTAATATATTTTGAACATTCTCACGTAAAAAACAGATTTTAACAAAAATTGCCCACAAAGTTATGAATGTCAAAAAAATGAGCACTCAAAAAAGTGATTTTTGGTGCCCTGAGGGCAAATATTGATCGATCGTTTTCATATTCTCAGGATCATCGGGAATTGTGATGACGATCATTTTGATGCTTTGAAAGAGTCTCTAACTTGTCTAGAAGCCGAGTTCTGAATTTGCGACCACGTTGTTGCAGCAAGGCTGCAGCCAATGTGCGACCGAGCAGCAACTTCAAATTTTTATTCTGGATAGGTCTCGGTCCAATCTCCAAGGTCAGAAAGTTTGGCAAGCTGGAAAAAATCTATATAAGAATAACGCCTGTTTGAAAAAGTGATATTCGATTGCGTCATCACTACGCAATCAGTTTAGATGCACGTGATGACGCAATACTCACATCATATTCTTCTATGGATTTGCTATATAGCGCTGCAACATTTAACTTGCTAAGTCAACTGCAGAAAAAGTTATGTGAAAAAATCAAATCGTACGGATACTTTCCGGCGCGACTGTATATATAAAGCGCAGTGTCCGTCTGTCCGTTTGACCGGATTGCGAAATAGGGAGGGATGGATGACGTTAGAAGGGCATCGGTCCACTACCGTATACCAATCAATAATTAGCATTGGGTCAACTACAGAACGCCAATCGATAATTAGCCATGGGTCACCCACCTATTATTCCGTGGGTCACATTTATGATTTTGACCTTTGATCTTTGAATTACCGTATGCCAATCAATAATTAGCATTGGGTCAACTACAGTACACCACTCGATAATTAGCATTGGGTCAACTACAGTACACCAATCGATAATTAGACATGGGTCACCCACCTATTTTTGGGTCATTTCTGGTCCAAAACGCGAGTGGCGAGCGGTGGGGTGCGCATTTCGTCCCCTCGTCTCCGATTCCCTCCGCCAGAGTCCCTCTCCCAGCAGCTTTGGCAAGCGGGAGTTGTAAGCCACCTCGATGGGTCGTCCATTCTACGTCGGCACGCTGAACGCCCGGACGCTCGCGCCACGAGACAAGCTTCGCGAGATCGAGTTGGCCCTCTCCAAGATCAAATGGGACGTGATGGCTGTGCAGGAAGCGAGGATTGTGGGTTGTGCTTCCTTCAATCTTTCGTCTTCAGGCATAGCTGTTTTCCATTCGGGAGGTGCCACCGCTCACAATGGTGTGGCCTTCCTTCTCCGTGCCCATCTCGCACGAGGAGCTGTGTTCCGAGGCCTCTCTGATCGACTCGCCACTCTGCAACTCCCCAACCATCGCCTCTTCCTTGTCTGCGCGTACGCACCCACATCTGCCTACGATGATGCGGACTACGATGACTTCATGGACAAGGTCGAGACCGCTCTGCAGAGTGCGCCAAGAGGTTATATGCCAGTCCTGGTGAGGGATATGAACTGTCGAGTTGCGTGCGAGCCAGAATGAAAGATTTGTCGGCAAGTACGCATCTCCGACCCCGAACTCACGCGGACGGACCTTCACTGAAGTTTGCGTGAGGAACCGGCTGCGCATTCAGAACACCTTCTCCGAGAGAAGAAATGGCAGGATATGGACTTGTCGATCTCCAAACGGCACCACCTTCCACCAGATTGACTTCGTTGCAACGCCAATTTCGGAGAGAGTAGTCAACTGTGGTATCGTTGGCCGATTTGAGTTTGACTCAGATCATCGCCTTATCCGACTATGCCTCTCTCTCCCCAACAAGAGCCGGAAGCAAAGATGCAAGAAGCGATTAGAATTCAACAAAATCGCCTTCACTGAAAACGCGAATCTTCTTGCTTCCCTGCCCCTTGCCCGTCCCACCTCAGCTACTGACGCCTATCACAAGATCCAAGCGTTTACGAAGACTGCGGCAAGTAACTGTTGGCGAGACAAGCACTCCCCTCCATGGATTTCCCAAGCAACGCGCAATCTCCTGGCACAACGTCATCTCCGCAGATCCACTCCGCAATCCAATGTCGCATTTTCCATCGCATGCCGGGCTGCGCGAACCAGTCTCTCAGCTGACATCAGAAGGAGGAAAGAGGAACAAGCAAGACAAGCCGCATCCATGGGAAAGAGTATCATCAAGGCAATGCTCAATTTACAAACTTCACGAAAGAGACTGCTAATCCCCGACGCAACTGGTGCTCTCTCGCAAGATGCAACCATGATCACCGTCCGTACTTTCTTCGAGAAGCTGTACACTGCCACAGTTGAATTACCCATGACGGTCCCTCCCCATGCTGCTTTTCCTATTCCTCCCTTCCAGCCTGATGAGACAAGAGACGCGCTCTCTCATCTAAAATGCGGACACTCTCCCGGCTCCGATTCAGTCCTTCCTGACATGCTCTACCTTTCCCGAGATCACCTTGCCCCTGTGCTTGCGGACCTACTCAATCATCTGGCAGCCGGTGCCCAAGTCCCTCAAGATATGGTCGAAGCCGTTGTCTCTCTGATCCACAAGAAAGGGGACCCAACCAACATCAGCAACTTCAGACCGATCTCTCTGCTTACCGTAACCATGAAGGCAGTCACCCGCGTGATCTTGAGAAGAATGGAGGTGTCACTTGAAGAGACCGAGTCCCCTACCCAAGCTGGCTTCCGGAAAGGGTTCAGTACTCTGAATAACTTGCACGCAATCAAGCAGGTGGCAGAGCGTACTCACGAATACGGTATTCCGCTGTATCTCGGATTCGTTGACTTCCGTAAGGCTTTTGACTGTGTGGAGTGGAGTGCGGTATGGCAATCTCTATGGACATCTGGGATAAATCTTACCCTCATCCACCTCCTCCGCCGCCTCTACGAGTCTTCGACTACTGTCATCCGAGTGAACGAGGATCTCGTTCCAGTCACAATCAGGAGAGGAGTTCGCCAAGGGGACACTCTTTCCCCTCGCCTTTTCAACGTCGTCCTTCGCTCAGCAATGAACGAGATCGATTGGGAGAATGACGGAATCAAGATCGATGGAAGAAACCTGAGCCACCTCGAGTACGCGGACGACATCGCCCTGATAGCTAAATCAAGACCTGAACTGCAGCGAATGTTGAAAAAGTTAATGGAAGCATGTGCACGCGTCGGTTTGGAAGTAAACGACTCAAAAACCGTGCTTCTAACCTCGTGCAGCACCACTCGAGCACCCATTGCCATCGACAATTTGACCTTCAACTTTGTCAATTCAACAACATATCTTGGAGAGAGAATTTCGCTCCCCCTAGATCATTCTGATGAACTTGAACACAGAATTCGCCTGGGATGGTTCGCTTGGAGCAAGATTTCTACACTACTCTCATCTCGCCTTCTTCCTATGAAGACTAAGAGGAGACTCTTCGAAAGCTGTATCTCTTCTACGGTACTTTACGGTTCCGAAGTCTGGGCGTTGCGAGCAAGCGAAAAGGAGCGTCTTAGTGTAACTCAGCGGAAAATGGAGCGCAAGATGTTGGGTATTACTCTGAGGGACCGATGGAGAAACGAGAATGTGCGCAATGCGACAGGGGTGCGGGATTGGAATCAAGAAGCGCTGAAACGGAAGGATCAATGGGCACTCAAAATCAGAAGGATGGATTTGGAGCAGTGGAGCAGAGCTACTACTGTCTGGATTTCCTACAGCCGGAGTCGCCCACAAGGTCAGCCTAGAATCCGCTGGAGAGACGACCTGAGAAGAACGATTGGCCCCCACTGGTGGTCTGCAACGACCGAAGAATACCGACCACTCCTCATCTAGCGTTAGCGCTTGACATGATAAATATTGATTGATTGACCCACCTATTATTCTGTGGGTCACATTTATGATTTTGACCTTTGATCTTTGAATTACCGTATGTCAATCAATAATTAGCATTGGGTCAACTACAGTAGTCTAATCGATAATTAGCCATATGTCACCTATTATTCCGTGGGTCAGATATATAATTTTGACCTTTGATCTTAATGTCCCAGAAAGTTATAGAATGTTCCAAAGCTCCTAGAATGTTCCAGAAAGGTCAAAAATGTTCCAAAGCTTCTAAAATGTTCCAGAAAGTTCGAAAATGTTCCAGAAAGGTCGAAAATGTTCCAAAGCTTCTAGAATGTTCCAGAAAGGTCGAAAATGTTCCAAAGCTTCTAGAATGTCCCAGAAAGTTGGCTGCAGCCTTGCTGCAACAACGTGGTCGCAAATTCAGAACTCGGCTTCTAGACAAGTTAGAGACTCGTTCAAAGCATCAGCATGATCGTCATCACAATTCCCGAGGATCCTGAGAATATGAAAACGATCGATCAATATTTGCCCTCAGGGCACCAAAAAAATCACTTTTTTGAGTGCTCATTTTTTGGACATTCATAACTTTGTGGGCAATTTTTGTTAAAATCTGGTTTTTACGTGAGAATGTTCAAAATGTATTAACGATATGATTCCCAACTTTTTAGACTGTTTGGATAACTTTCCTGCCCGCGGCGACCGTTGTATCCCTCAGAAAAACGGTCGCCGCGGGCAGGAAAGTTATCCAAACAGTCTAAAAAGTTGGGAATCATATCGTTAATACATTTTGAACATTCTCACGTAAAAACCAGATTTTAACAAAAATTGCCCACAAAGTTATGAATGTCCAAAAAAATGAGCACTCAAAAAAGTGATTTTTTGGTGCCCTGAGGGCAAATATTGATCGATCGTTTTCATATTCTCAGGATCATCGGGAATTGTGATGACGATCATGTTGATGCTTTGAACGAGTCTCTAACTTGTCTAGAAGCCGAGTTCTGAATTTTCGACCACGTTGTTGCAGCAAGGCTGCAGCCAATGTGCGACCGAGCAGCAACTTCAAATTTTTATTCTGTATAGGTCTCGGTCCAATCTCCAACGTCAGAAAGTTTGGCAAGCTGGAAAAAATCTATATCACGCGTCTTCTGAGAGAATGCATGACCACGAGGAACCAGGAGCGGAAAGTTTGAGCAATATCCAAGAGATATTTATGCTAGAGTATATTGGACATGAGTAAACTTTTTGCGTTGGCCATTTTTCCAAGAACCGGCTTTTAGGCATTTTCCGGTTCCTCACCCGGCCCTGCCGTATATCGTCTCCCAGATGTGCTACAATGCAGGCATTGGGCTCAAAATGTGCGGAAAATTATTTCAAACAACTTTCATGTTAGCATCAAGTTGGTCCGACCTTGTTTATGTGATGAAAAACATGAAAGAGTAGATGCAAAAGTACAAAATAATGTATACTGGATCCATAACCCCCCTGTTACCCAGATTTTTATTTCATATTTAAAATCTACAATATCGATATAGTCTAGAAAAAATTTGGTTCGATAGCTGCAGGGGTTGGGTAAGGTTTTATAAGGCTTCGAAATGACGAAATTCAGAACTTCGAGATAATTCGGATCATACATATTCATATTTAAAGCGAAAACAGATCAATTTTGTACAGTTTCCGACTATTCTAATATGAGGGAGTGTGATATCGCTGAAAAACGCCGAGTTTCACTCATTTCTAAAAATTCGATTTCAACGGTCTCTAAAATCTCAAGTTTGCGTGTTGTTAACTTCAAATATTCGAATTCAATTTTCAATTTTCGTACCAATTCGTACAGTATCTACCGCCATGAGTTAGATAGGTGCCACAATGGTTCCCAAATAACAGTATTGGCAGAGATATGAGTGCCTGAAAACGCTGTTTTGACAGTTTCTGCTACGAAATATATTTCACTATGGAATCCTTTTGGCTAAAATTGAGCTGATTTTTATTGAGCAATGTGTTCTTTGTCGAAATCTGTCGATTTGAACTCATTACAGTTATTCATGCTGTTATTTCAAAAAATTCGATTTTCTCCATGGTGAAAATTTTGATTTTTTTAGATCAAAGTATAAAAGTTTTCTTGCATTTTCTGATCACGCTATATGCGAAGATTCTCCAACACCATACATTACGAAATATTTTGCCCAAACATGATTTTTTTTCTGAATAATTATATTTTAATACTCTCAAAGCAGGGTTTTCAGGCACCAATATCTCTGTCAATACTGTTATTTAGGAACCATTGTGGTACCTATCTAACTCATGGCGGTACATACTGTACGATTTGGTACAAAAATTGAAAATTGAATTCGAAGATTTGAAGTTAGCAACACGCAAAGTTGATATTTTAGAGACCGTGAAAATCGAATTTTTAGAAATGAATGAAACTCGGCGTTTTTCAGCGTTATCACACTCCCTCATATTAGAATATTCGGAAACTGACCAAAATTGATCTGTTTTCGCTTTAAATATGAATATGTATGAGTTGACTAGATCTATGTATTTTCAGTATTTGTTCCCTTCTACCCATCACGTAACTCTATAAATTATATCCTCCGTATGAGGAGAGTCAATTATCTGTACGATCATACTATCAATTATTCTTATCTCGTTGCGCTTTCGGGCGTAGATAAAATATATAACCCAACCGTTGAAGTTGCTGCTCGGTCGCACATTGGCTGCAGCCTTGCTGCAACAACGTGGTCGCAAATTCAGAACTCGGCTTCTAGACAAGTTAGAGACTCGTTCAAAGCATCAGCATGATCGTCATCACAATTCCCGATGATCCTGAGAATATGAAAACGATCGATCAATATTTGCCCTCAGGGCACCAAAAAATCACTTTTTTGAGTGCTCATTTTTTGGACATTCATAACTTTTTGGGCAATTTTTGTTAAAATCTGGTTTTTACGTGAGAATGTTCAAAATGTATTAACGATATGATTCCCAACTTTTTAGACTGTTTGGATAACTTTCCTGCCCGCTGCGACCGTTTTTCTGAGGGATACTCGGGTCGGAAAACACCCTGTTTACGCACTCTCGTTGTCTGCACTCTCTCGCCATAGGGAATAACGCCTGTTTGAAAAAGTGATATTCGATTGCGTCATCACTACGCAATCAGTTTAGATGCACGTGATGACGCAATACTCACATCATATTCTTCTATGGATTTGCTATATAGCGCTGCAACATTTAACTTGCTAAGTCAACTGCAGAAAAAGTTATGTGAAAAAATCAAATCGTACGGATACTTTCCGGCGCGACTGTATATATAAAGCGCAGTGTCCGTCTGTCCGTTTGACCGGATTGCGAAATAGGGAGGGATGGATGACGTTAGAAGGGCATCGGTCCACTACCGTATACCAATCAATAATTAGCATTGGGTCAACTACAGTACGCCAATCGATAATTAGCCATGGGTCACCCACCTATTATTCCGTGGGTCACATTTATGATTTTGACCTTTGATCTTTGAATTACCGTATGCCAATCAATAATATTTGATATTTTCTGCAATGTTATGACATGTGTTTCACCGATAATATAAAGCATCTTTTTCGTAGTCTCACCACTCCACTCGAGCGAGTGGCCAGAAATGAAATTGCTCGAGCGCCGCGACGAACAAAGGAACTAGATCTCTCTGACACGCTGTGATCGGTATACTCACACAGTCGCAGATAAAAGAATGTATCATCAAAAAGGGGTCGAAGATAACAATCTTAACATGATATGATACTTACCCCATCATGGTTACGATCGTTTGACTTATTCGTGCCATCAGTTTTGAATTGATCATAGCGTCTTCCCATCTAATATAGCATAAAATACAATTTTTAAAAATCTACCGATCGTTATACTGACAAAACACTTGTTTTAATGCGAATCACAATTTTTATTATGCTCATCCGTTACCCTCGAGTGCTGACAGCAGGAAAAAGTTTGAGCATTTCGAAATTCTCGACTTTGCCAAGTTCCTGAAGAAGCATGGCGGTTTTCTCATAAAGTGTGTTATCGTAGTAGGGATCTTTGATAGAACATCAGATACACAAAAAATATCCTAACTGATAAATTCGTGAGCATGAAAAGAGGAAATTTCAAATTATATTTGAACTGGGAAATTGGTGCTACATGAGTCTGTTATTACTAACGAGAGCTTCTGGCTTGGATAGACCTTCAGAGTCAGGTAAACAATAAAATCAATTCTGATGATCCTTCCTGTCACGAGGCTTCGTAAGTGTAACACTAAATTTCGAGTTTCAGTTTCAATTCGCGGTTTTGGATGCACCGACTCTCAATCGATCGCTATAGGCATTCGTGGATCAGAAAACTTACAATTAGTGGTTAATCAAATAATACATTTTTATTGCAGTGAGAAGTTGAGACTCGTACGTGCTAAAGAATCCTAGTTATCGGTTGGTTGTGTGCTGTGTTAATTGGTGCGAACGTAGCTAGATTACTCACGCTACTATAGAAAAAAGGGGTGCAGTTATATCGCTTGGCGGTTTCTGGTTTACTCGTTAATACTAGTTCGCTAGTTTGTGGTACTTCCCAATAAGATTTCGACAATCGTTCCAAAAAAACTTAACTATTCTATTTACTCCGAATCTTTACGCTGCCAACATTCAGAATCTCAGCTGCATTATGATTCTTTTACCACATCTTGAATTTTTTGGCAGTCTAAGAGCGCACACACGTCTTTTGTAGCCTTTTTTCTCATGTATAACACGAGTTCCACGAGTCACTGGAGGAAGAACGACCTCTTCGGGAACAATTTGTAAAAAGTTTGCTCCATCTAGCCATCATTATGGTGAGTGAATACGGGGAGGACAGTAAATTGAAATTTATGGACCATTTGTCCCAGAACCGGCTTTTAGGAAAATTCCGGTTTTCAAACCGGCTTTTCTATATATCAGCTAAACGAAGAGCTAGAGAGATGGTACAGTGCTTAAAATGACCGGAAAATTATTTCAATGAACTTTCATGTTGACACCAAAAATGTGGATACTCAAATAATAATTGTACAACCAAAAATCCGATTTCAAAGACAAATACACAATTTTGCTACCTATGCGAAGCACCAATTTACGGAATTTTACTGCAGATTATGAAATTTCATGTCCACATGCGTATAAGAAAAAAATATGATGGCATTTGGAAATGGAGGATTTTGTTATATCGCTCTAAATATCGCAAAGTGCGATTTTGTGAAATTTTATCCTTTTCTCAAAGTTAACCGATTGCACCAGACTTGCAAGGGAATAGCGAAAAAATATTCTCTCAGCATGTATCACTTGTAGTTTAACAAGTTTCAGTACCTAGAAAAAAATAGCCAATAAAAATGTTTCGATTGCGAAACCGATTTTGAGCAAAAACATGCATTATACTGGTTTTCTGAAGCATGATTTTAGAGATTTTTATTGCAGATTCTGAACTACAATTTCAATATGCATGTAAGGAAAAAACATTTTTCAAGATTATGATACATCGCTGTAAACACGTCACAAATGCGATTTTGTGATATCTAAAGGTCAAACAAAATTTTCACTTAAATTTAAAAGATTACTCCACACTTGCTAGGGGATGGCGAAGCATACTTTCTCTGCATGTTTCACTCATATTGTACTAAATTTCAATTCCTAGAAACAACTTCTCAATTAAAAATGTTGGAATTACAAAAATCGATTTGGGAGCAAAATCATACATTATGCTGGTTTTCTGAAGTATGACTTTAGATAATTTTATTGCAGATTATGAAAGACTATGTCCATACGCATGAAAACGAAAAATATTATGTAATTTGGAGATGGAGATTTTTTGATTCATCGCTCTGAATGTCGCAAAAAATACATTTTGTCATATTTCCCGTTTTCTCTCAAACGTAACCGTTTACTCTACTAATATTAGGGAGTCACAAAAATATTTGAAGAGTGAAATATACATAGTACACCTTTTCACGTTCGCATGCAATTGGGAAGTGTTCGTATGAATTTCAGAGAAACAAAATTGGAAGTTGAAAAATCGCTTTTTGTAATATTTAGAGCGATATTGCGAAAAACCTCCATCTCCAATACCAATCATATTTTTTTGATTTTATGCGTATGTACATAGTCTTTCATAATCTGCAATAAAATTATCTAAAGTCATACTTCAGAAAACCAGCATAATGCATGATTTTGCTCCCAAATCGATGTTTGCAATTCCAACATTTTAATTTGAGAAGTTGTTTCTAGGAACTGAAATTTAGTACAATATGAGTGAAACATGCAGAGAAAATATGTTTCGCCATCCCCTAGCAAGTGTGAAGTAATCTTTTAAATTTAAATGAAAATTTTGTTTGAACTTTAGATATCACAAAATCGCATTTGTGACGTGTTTACAGCGATGTATCAAAAAACCTCCATCACGAAATGTCATCATGTTTTTTATTACATGCATATTGAAATAGTATATCAGAATCTGCAATAAAAATCTGTAAAATCATGCTTCAGAAAACCAGTAGAATGCACGTTTTTGCTCCAAAATCGGTTTCGCAGTCGCAATATTTGTATTGGCTATTTTGTTTCTAGGTACTGAAACTTGTCAAAATATGAGTGAAACATGCTGAGATAATATTTTTTCGCATTTGAGTATCCACATTTTTGGTGTCAACATGAAAGTTGCTTGAAATAATTTTCCGGTCATTATAAGCACTGTGCCATCTCTCTAGCTCTTCTGGGAGCTGATATATAGAAAAGCCTGTTTCAAAACCGGAAATTTCCTAAAAGACGGTTCTGGGACAAGTGATCCATAAATTTCAATTTATTGTCGTCCCCGTATTTACCCTCCATAATGATGGCTAGATAAAGCAAACGTTTTGCAAATTGTTCCCGGCCACCTCCACTGACTCGTGATACCCGTGATAAAGTATATTTTATGTTTGATAACGGATATCGGACAGGCGGACATGGAGGCGTTGGATGCAAAATGCATGTAGAGGGGGGGTGTAACTGATACAATAATTTCTAGTAAGAATATTGCTTCTTGATTGCTTGCCCTGTGCATTCTGGTTGCTATGATTTAACAAAAGTGTGTCTAAAATTTTAAGTTGCTACCGCTCCCTCTAGTTGTAGGAACAAAACGATAAATATTTAAAACGCGTTCTCCGTAAGAACGCAGTGAAAGGGTGAGATAGTGGCACAACTCCGGCAAAATGGTCTCCCAAAGCTCACACTTTTAGAATATAACCACTAGGGACCAGTAATCATTCATTCGAGAGTTGAAGCCAAAATATCGATTTTGACCTAAAAAAAATAATTTTAAATTTTAGATTTCGACCTCGTGTTATATACCATTCGAAAGAGCGTGAAAAGTTATCCCAGCATGTACCGTTTCGTCAAAAATAAGCTATCCGGAAGCGGGAAATCGAGCAAAATGAATAATGTTTTGCTCATTTCGACATATATCGCCGACTCTACCCCTCTTAAAGTAACCCCCGCCCTCCAGTTTTGATATATTTTGTGCCAAATGTATCGCAGAGATCAAATTACTTATGAAATCGCCATATTTTCAGTGACGAAGAACTGAAAATATCGCTCGAAATGACGACTTCCGGAGATTTTTGTAGGTTCCGACCAATTATTCTTCACAGTTTACTAGTGATACACTTCCAAATCGAAAACAAAAACCATAAGCGGTTTTGTAGAACATATTTCGGTAGTTTAGATAGCGTTACAAATGCTTTTTCATGTTTCAAAAATCATGATTTTCGCCACTGAAATCATAAATTTCTCTGTTGCTAACTCACCAGTTCGAAATCATTACACGTGTTGGCTACACAAATTGTATAGTATGCATAGCCATGAACGAGAATTAGTGGGAGAGACCTACACCAATGTGTCGATGCCCCGCTTTTTGATGCCCAAATACGGAAGATCGATTGCTTCGGAAATGTAAACAAGCCGATTTTGAGTTAGATTATGTGAATTCTAATGAAATAAATGTTTGCAAAATTGTTTCGCGTACAGATGAATATGTAAAAAAAGAAAAAATACCAGATTTCGAGATTTTATAAAAAAAAAATTTTTCAAAGTTCGAAAAATTGGAAATTTTAGAAAGGAGAATATTGGTGCATTTCTCGTTGAATTCTGATTCGTTGGCTTAGGAAAACATTGTCCAAACAAATAACTCATTAAAATTCACATAATCTAACTCAAAATCGGCTTGCTTACATTTCCGAAGCAATCGATCTTCCATATTTGGGCATCGAAAAGCGGGGCATCGACACATTGGTGGAGGTCTCTACCACTAATTCTCATTCATGGCTATGCATACTATACAATTTGTGTAGCCAACACGTGTAATGATTTCAAACTGGTGAGTTAGCAACAGAGAAATTTATGATTTCAGTGGCGAATATCATGATTTTTGAAACATGAAAAAGCATTTGTAACACTATCAAAACTACCGAAATATGTTCTACAAGATCGCTTATGGTTTTTGTTGTCGATTTGGAAATGTATCACTAGTAAACTGTGAAGAATAATTGGTCGGAACCTAAAAAAATCTACGGAAATCGTCATTTCGAGCGATATTTTCAGTTCTTCGTCACTGAAAATATGGCGATTTCATAAGTAATTTGTACGCTGCGATACATTTGGCACAAAATATATCGAAACTGGAGGGCGGGGGTTACTTTAAGAGGGGTAGAGTCGGCGATATATGTCGAAATGAGCAAAACATTATTCATTTTGCTCGATTTCCCGCTTCCGGATAGCTTATTTTTGACGAAACGGTACATTCTGGGATAACTTTTCACGCTCTTTCGAGTGGTATATAACACGAGGTCGAAATCTAAAATTTAAAATTATCGATTTTTGTAGGTCAAAATCGATATTTTGGCTTCAACTCTCGAATGAACGATTACTGGTCCCTAGTGGTTATATTCTAAAAGTTTGAGCATTGGGAGACCATTTTGGCGGAGTTGTGCCATACCCACTGCACTGTTACAGATAATGCGTTTTAAATAATTTTACTGATATTCGAAAGCGGAAAAACCTGTTGCTTGTGCAACACGGCATCGCTGCAGCTAGCGATAAAAAGGAGAAACGTCGATCTGTTGTACATCAGCTGCAGGAATCGATTCTTTGAGGTGCGGTATCTGAAGTGTATTGTAGCCAGACGGTGATAATTTGTTCAAGAATGAGGGCATGAGACGAATTCAATTGGAACAGGCAAATTGGTGCTGCATGAGTAGGTTATTACTAGCGTGAGTAGTTTGCTCGACTTTGTGTTGACTTCGTTAGGCAACAATAAAATGCATTCTTGAAGTCCCTGCTTTTATAATGTTTCACAATTTCATCACTAATTATCTATTACAATTATTCACGTTTTCTATTCGCCTTTCATTCGGGGTGCTCGCAGATCCCCATCTCACTCGATCATCGTGAGATTGAGCTCACACTGATTGAGCTCACACTCACGAGATTGAGCTCACACTTGGTGAGGCCGACGATTACTATTTCGGTGAGATAGGTACGTGTTAGAACTGATACGGTGTATAATACGGTCGATATTTCTTTGGGAATCGCCTATATGCATACTGAGATACCAGATAAAGGGAATCAGAAAAAAATGTAATTTGAACAGACACATTTGCGATGCACGAGTGGTTTGTTATTAAGAAATTATTTGTAATACATGCGCAATGCCCACTGGGCATGATATGACTCATTTTATGATATGACGCATATGACGGAGGCATGATATGACGCATATGACGGAGGCACATTTTCATTTTCTCAGACAGAATAATGTATGTATGTACAGAGATCTCGGATCGAACGTCACTACACATTAGTTAGACAGAAATGTCCAAGCCGAAAAATTCGTGAGTTTGAAAATCAGAAATTCCTAATGCAATTTGAACTGGGAAATTGGCGCTGCATGATTTGCTTGTTAGTGGTGAGACCACCCAGCTGGGTTAATGATCCCTTTTTGGGTGCCACCAATAAAATTAGTTCTGAATCTTTTACCAGTTTGTACAAGTTTTTCTCAGGTAAATTCGCTGTACTGACAGATTACGAGACATCTTCATCTCCATTCTGCTCATGCTCACTTATCGACGACCGATCTCACACCTCGTGTGGACGATCATTACGAATTCATCAAATAGTACTTTTTACACTGCGGGCAAGAGGACGACGATTTTCGTTGAATTTGCGGCTCTTTGTATTTTTAAATGAGCCCGGTAGAAGCGATGTATAGTGAAAACAATTTATTGCCTGCGCTGTGAGGTACATGCAGCTTTCGCGCTGTTTTCGCGTTGCGTTAACGCACCAAACATTAGGTATCAATCAAACAGATGAGTAGAAAATATCACAAATTCACACTTCACTAAATAAATTCGGTTGGTGAATCGGTCGAAGACGGGACACTGACTGATCTTTTCGGTTGGTGAATCGGTCGAAGACGGGACACTGACTGATGCTGATCATCATTACGAATCAGGTACGAAACTTGAGACTAGTAAGAAATGCCGAGGGGAAGAACGAGTTCGCTAAATGTTCCATTGTTTATAAGGCATGAAAGCGAGAATCGTGATTTGACAAAAACTGGCCCATTGCGCTGCATTACGTGCCCAAAGTTCCAACTATCTGTGCTGAAACCAATGCGATATTATTGCTTTCGAGAAAAAAAATTCCTTGATGCAATAATTTGAACTGAATGCCCTGGATATCTTTGTGTACCTTTTATCTTTAGTCGCACTCGATCTGAGCAGAGCATTTTTATGTAGCCATCGCATTCTGGATTCGATGGTTCGACTAATCGGTTTGGACTTGTGTCTCAGTCATTTCCGCATTTGGATGCGCATCAAAGCTCGGCTGAGGAATGTTTTAATCCAACGTCGCAACAGATTAGCTACACAGAAAAATCCTAACCGAGTAATTCGGGAGTATGAAGAAAGGAAATTCCGAATTCAATTGGTACTGGAACATTGTCGCTGCATGAGTGGGTTGTTAGCAGCGAGAGCAGCTAGTTGGGATTTGTTCTTCTTTCTGAGAGTCAACAATAAAATTAATTCTGAAACTCTATCTCTTTACCAGTTTGCGTCATTTCAATATTTATAATCGATTTAAATTAGTATTTTTTTTCTTTTCCCGGGTTCCATTCTCTTTTCTTGTAGACCTCGATACCCACTTGTCTCGTCATCGCTGATCCACCTCGTGAATGGACTCACACCGGGTGAGTGACGATTGCTAGTTCGATGAGAGAATGCTACTTTGTTCACTGTTTGAAGTTTGCACGTAATGTGGTTGAAGTAGTCCGGTTAAGATACTCGTTGATGTATTGTGAAGCACTTTTAGTTTTCGAACTGCATCGTTGGCTCGTTAACGCATCCGACAGTTGTTGCTGATGAGAAGATCATGATTAGAGCTGTAATTACGCAATTAGCTTTTTTGATGTCGCGTTTATGCATCAATACTAAAAAGCAACTGAAATTCCACATTTAGCTTGTTGGTTTCGGGTTTATGCATCAATACTAATTCCTTGGGTATGGCACTTATCAATCCGTCCCTCCGAGAAATGTGAAAATTCAATTATTCTACACTCACTCGTGCATAAAATTACTCATGATAAATGAGATAGATACCACAAGAGATGCTCGTCTTTTGAAAACAGTACCCGTTCTTTCGCACGATGCTAATTATGATATGCATTACAGTATGCACGGGATATTTGCTCCTTCTAATGCAGCTGTATTATTTCTCTTCTAGTACTTTGTTGTTATTATGCAATAAATTTGCACAATGTGGTTGACAATTTGGAAAGATCTTTATTTAAAAGAAAGATAAAGTTGTAGGTTGAAAAAGATATTGAATATTCATATTTTTCGCAGCGCGCAAAGGTGGAATTGATTGTGTGCTTTTCTCCTAGTTTTCGTCGCATAATGTTTTGCACTAATAACCTGGTTTGTTCTTATTTGTAAATATTTTTTATTGTGGTGCTTAGACAACATAAACTGTTTTATGAAAACTTCGTCAAGTGATGTCTACATTGTGTAGCGCGAATGAGCTGGGCAGAAATTCAATTTTTTTTCAATTCAATATTTATGCGGGTACTTATGGTAGGCCAGAGCAGTATTCTAGAATACTTTGGACTCTTCGAATTCAAAACAACATCGTTTCTAAACTTTCTGTAAACAAAGGCGAGGTTTTAGTTTACTGAAGAATGCGCACATCAAAATTCTGCTGATGCTCGTCAATTCCGAAAATCTGTAGGAGAAATTTTGAACATTTCGAATTTCTTGACTTTGCCAAATCCGTGAAGATCCATGGCATTTTTCTCTGAAAGTGTGATTATGGATGGTGCTGATAGCCCTGATCGAATGTTACCTACACAGAAACATTCTAACCGAGAAATTCGTTTGCATGAAAAGCGGAAATTCCGAATTCCATTGAATGGCCTGCTATTTTGCAGACCTTCCAGGAGATTTGCTATTTCCGAAGAAGACATCAATCTTCCAATGTGATAATGATTTTATCAGGTAAGCCTTAATTAAGTTAAGCTCATTACTCGTCTAGATTTGTTTCTCTCTTGGAATAAAAGACTCATCTGTATGGATGTGTTAACCCAATCGATCTACTCATTCTAAGAGGAAACGGACAATCTATCGATTGGTCTAACAATGACGAGGTTAGTCGCTTGATTTACTAAGATGTATATTTTTCCATATTGATAGGTTTCACGAGTGTATTCGCAACACGCCTGCCGCAAGCATCTTGAGTATCTTCTTACAAAATGGAGTTCAAACATAGTTGCTAACAAGCGAAAAACTGATCAGCCAGTATGCTATAAGTAAGTATGCCAGTATGGAAAGAGAAAAGAGCCTAATTCGCAGAAGGGAGAAGATGTATCCTTTGTTCTGAGTACATCCGAGCAACGTTATATTTCCAGAAGAGAAAGAGAGGGAGGCCATCGAAAAAATCGATGAAGGAGAAGGAGAATGCCATTGAAGACGAAGTTTTCGAACTTATGGATAATATAGACGAAGAATCAAGCAACATCGATCCTTTTGCACTAATGAATCACATCGTCCAGAGCAATCGTGATTAGATCTTCGAAGACGAAGAAGAAATATAGTAATCTGATCATATATTGAATAAAACATATTTTCTTGATTTTAGTTAACATAAAAAGTTTATCTTGTTTCCTTTCAAAACCATCTCTCAATAATATCATTATGAAAACAAAATTACAGAAAAGCACGTAGGTGCAAGTGAAACTCATTTTCATTTCTCACTCTCCGCGCAATTGTGCGCGGCTCAGAGGCAAAAATGAGACATTTAAATTAATGTAACTCAAAGGAGCAGACTTGTAACGCCATACTATGTAGCCGAAAAATGATCGCCAGAGCAAGGCGCATCTGCCTATGTAATTCGTTGCTTCGATTTTTTCCGTATATTCGAGAACTAAATTTTCATATGTTTTTAATTTTTCAAAATATGCAAATTTGATATCGATGGATTCATGGTCAACTATTTCAACCCCTGTGCAAGTTTGAAGACAATTCATTAATCGGTTACAGAGATATGCTCAAAAAATGTAGATGGTGCCTACATGCAGCCTGGCCCAACCGGTCGAGATAACGCAAAATGAAGTTGACCATCGTGATCAGCACCCTCGATAACCCCTTTTGATAAGTTTTCGTAAAAACGCTGTGCCACATTTTGTTCGACTCTTAAAGAATCGGGCTCATAGAAATAGTTCTACTGGCCTTTACGGAACAAGAACATGACACGGCATCCGATGCATCGGCATAGGGCTTTGGAAAAAATCACAATGACAAACTTCAAAAAACTCAATGAAAAAAAACCAATTTTTGCACCGCGCGTGAAGTGATAATCAGACAATTCGAAGTGGTTAGTCGTACGATATCTGTGTGTGGAGAGTAAGTGAAGCACGTGGGCATCAGAAGCGGGAAACCCGATTGCAATTAAATTGGAGCTACATGAGTGAGTTGAAAACAAATTGGAGCTACATGAGTGAGTTGAAAACAAATTGGAGCTACATGAGTGAGTTGAAAACAAATTGGAGCTACATGAGTGAGTTGTTAGTGACGAAAGCAGTTGGCTTGAATACTGCATTCTTCTCGATCACAAGAACCAATTCTGGCATACCTCATTCCGAAAATTCCTGTTTTGCCCATGTGGCAGAACTTTGTGATGTTGTGTATCACCATCGTTGTATAAAGCCATGAGTTCTTTTTTGTGTCGATGGGGAATACATCTCAAGGATAAAAAAAACACTAATGATGGCCAACCGAGAAGCAATTGGTTCACCATCCGGTTTTTAAGTATTTCAGGCACATGCGCTTCGCGAAGAATAGTATGAAGGCCAGAACATCTAATTCCTAATTATTAGTACAATTTTGTTAGTTCATTGGTATAGCAAAATGTGAAAGGATTTAACGCAGGAAAGGTTAAGCAACGGCAATACCGATATAGTCTCATATACTCTGATCAGCTTTATTACCGAGGGGAGGCATTATTTCAGTCTTTCATCCCTCCAGCTCGTCAAGCCAATTGAATGATCAAATATTAATTGACAGGAGAAGCATGTGCGAAGAAATACAGAAGTGGGCATTGTAATAAGTCAAACCAACTCTGGAATAACCCATCCATTGAACAATTTATTATTTCCCTTTCATAGAAATTTAAAATCGCGGTATTTCAGTCCACACAATCACAGATGGTTGAGGAGACAACCAATCGATAGTCTAGGTACAAATCATCAATCAATTATGAGCAGTGGAAAGAACGATCAATAATACGGTAGGATATTCTAGCGGAGCGGGAATAGTGTACAGTCACCAATTATGTGGATCTCTTGCTTCACACAATAATTATATAGTACTGGAATAGAGGGGAGTCGGCGCGGGACAGGTTACGGTAGGAGTGGGGAGGAAAGGGATGCGGTAGGGAAGGGCGATCGATCAACTCGATTACTTCTTCTCTTTCTCCTTGTCGGCAGGAGTGTACTCGAGCAGTTTCTTCATTTGAAGTAACGAATTTCAATTACTATGCTCAACATGCTGTTGAGAAATACCGTAACCTATGTTACAGTATCGTCGTAGGCTGATTATCATGATAACTAGCTCTGGCATTGTCCTGACTCCATGTTCACTGCCGTACACCTTCCCTGACAACTACCGTACCCCTCCACCCTGCTACCGTACCTGTACGTCCTGGTTTCTCATAATGGCATCGTTCCTATCCGCCTTCACTTGGATACAATCCAGCATCTTGTTCTGAAAAAAGGGATAGAATTATTCAGAAGAGATCCGAAAATCACAACAACCAGCCTGCCTAGACTAGTGAAGAGACTATGAGACGAATGTTCACCGATAAGAATTTAATTTTTCAACATAGAAAAGCTTTAACTAATACTGAGACTGTGAAAAAATAAGTCAAACTGATTAGTAAAAAAATTACACAGCACTACTCAGAGATTTCAAATAGGGAATACGCATTGAACATTCATTGAACGTTCTTGGACCCGTACCTGATCCTCAATCGCCTTGCCCAGTGCTGATCCGAGCGTGTGCAGATTCGCCAGCCCGCCCGATATAATTTCTACAACGGAGAATCCATTTTGCTCGGCTACCGAATCTTATTGTAATCCACTCATCTACCGTACCCTCTACCATTCCTGAAGCATCCTCTTTCCATCTCTACTGTCCCTTCTACCCATCTCTACTGTACCCAGATTGTCATCGATCTGCTGGTCATCGCCTCCCATCTCGTGTCCTTGAGGGCCTGTCTCGACTGCTCCGAGAGAGTGGGGCCGGACATGCCGCCAGAACGGAGGGGCGTGGCCTGAGAAAAACGAAGATCCATGTGAACTTGAGAGTATGTAGTATTGGAATACGTCAGGCGGAATTATTGCAAGCAATGCTAATTTATTGTGGAAGAATGCTATTGGAAGCGCGCCATCACCAGGTCACTACGCTGTGGCGAAGAAATGGAAATAGTGTTTGTTTAATCAGCTTCGCGATACCGACTAACAACACCGCATAGATGTCAGAACATCAAATCTTTACGAAGCGCAATTGTGTCTAGTCGAAGCTCAATTTCAGCAACCCAGTTCTAACCGAAGTTCAATAATTTTAAAAAACTCTCAAAAAAATATTTCTAGATCAACCTTCACGCCTCCACTTCCTGTTAAACAAAAAGAAAGAGAGAAATAGTGGGAGAATTACAGTCAGTACTCCCCTATATCCTTGAAGAGGGTTAGAAAGAGATCCAAACTATGGGAGACTAAGAAATCAAATGGAAAACTGTCCGAACCGTGACCATCTCCGCCGTGTTCGACAGTCCGATGGCACTCTTCGATTGGGGAACGGGAGCAGAGGAGGAAGAGGGATCCGCAGGCTCACGACTGGAAAGGGGGAGAGATCTTTTATCTTTTATCTTTGATCTTTTATTTAGAATCTTTGTCAGCAGTACATTATGCTAAATTACGCAAAGGTCGGGGAAGTCGTTACTCTTCTAACTTTTACCCCTATAGGAACAACTTTATCTTCTACATACACCACCACTGGATCGTGATCAATATCTGGAAAGACAGGAACCCGAACTCACCTGAATTTGTTCTTGAAGACGCTGATGAGCGAGTTCAGATTGCGCTGTATCTGCTGAGTCGTGCTGCAAAATGCAATGATGATATTCGGAGAAAGATAACACGCGAATTTGATATTTTTACATTTTTTTTTAATTTATATTTTGAATTCAGAAAGGATGAATACATAATTGAAACTTCGGCACTTCAAAGAGTATAGTGGAGTAATTATGAAAATCGATGCTATGAGAGCATTAGAAATAATGAAAGAAATCAGCGACTAGGAGGGTATTTCAGTCCACACAATCACAGAAGGTTGAGGAGACAACCAATCGATAGTCTAGGTACAAATCATCAATCAATTATGAACAGTGGAAAGAACGATCAAGAATACGGTAGGATATTCTAGCGGAGCGTGAATGGTGTACAATCTCCTATTATGTGGCTTTACGCAATAATTGTACAGTAACGGAATATACGAGAGTCGGCGCGGGACGAGTTACAGTAGGGAAGGGGATGAAAGGGAAACGGTAGGGAAGGGCGATCGACCAACTCGATTACTTCTTCTCCTTCTCCTTGTCGGCAGGAGTGTACCCGAGCAGTTTCTTCATCTGAAGAAACGAATTTCAGTGAAACACGTAAAGGATGATGTCGCCCATCCACCCAGCTACCTGTACGTCCTGGTTTCTCATGAAGGCATCGTTCCTACCGTAACTATATCATGTTAACTACCTTAACCGCCCCCCTGACAGCTACCGTACCCTTCCACCCTGCTACCGTACCTGGTTGTCCTGGTTTCTCATGATGGCATCGTTCCTGTCCGCCTTCACTTGGATACAATCCATCATCCTGTTCTGAAAAAAAGGGATACAATTATTATTACAGAAGAGATCCGAATACAATCGCAACAACCAGCCTGCCTAGACTAGTGAAGAGATTATGAGACAAATGTTCACCGATAGAATTTTAAATTTTTAACATAGAAAAGGCTTTAACTAATACTGAGACTGTGAAGCACAAAAATAAGTCGAACTGATTAGTAAAAAAAATCACCCAGCACTATTCAGAGATTTCACTTATGGAATACGCATTGAACATTGAACATTCATTGAACGTTCTTGGAAACGTACCTGATCCTCAATCTCCTTGCCCAGTGTTGAACCGAGCGTGCGCAGGTTCTCCAGCCTGACCGATATAATGTCTGCAACGGAGAATCCATTTTGTTCGGCTACCGAATCTTACTGTAATACACTCACATCTACCGTACCCTCTATCATTCCTGAAGTACCCACTTTCCATCTGTACTGTACCTTATTCCCACCTCTACCGTATCCTATACCCATTCATACCGTACCCAAATTGTCATCGATCTGCCGGTCCATCGCCTCCCATCTCGTGCCCTTGATGGCCTGTCTCGTCTGCTCCGAGAGAGTGTGGCCGGACATGGCGCAAGAACCGAGAGGCGTGGTCTGAGAAGAAGAGATACATGATTTGACTGACAGCGATCGATGGGAACATGACAGTATGTATTGGGGTGTGTGTGTGTGTGACGGGCGTGGGCTTCTCATCTGCATCCACCCATTGCAGTCTCCTCACAGGGTTATCGTACGTGATCCGCTTCTCATCTGTAGCGATGATGGAATTGACCCATCGAAGATTGGATCTACGATGGAGTAATTCCCGACAGACTTGAACACGATTTTCAGCTGTTCGGGGGAGAGGTCATGGGAATCACTTGTGGGAGTTTCGGCTTCTTCCCAGATCGATGGAGGATATCGGACACCGTTGATCTGGGAGTACCAGTATCCTTCTTCAACTCACGCACACTGGCCTTGGGCTTGCGCTTCAGTGTGCGGAGAACGAGAGGCTGATCGAGGGAGGGAGGGCGTCCAGAGCGGGGTTGATCATCGAGACCAAACTCCCCTTTCTTGAAGCGGGAGAACCACTTATAGCAGAAGGGTATGGAGGGGGCGTCAGCTCCTTCCGACTGGGCCAGGGCAGAGTGGGCCTCCTTCACGGATCGGCCAAGACGGTAGTAATGAAGTAAAACTGCTCGGAGGTAGAGATGGGAGTCCATCACAAGAATCAATGTAGCAACTAGGAGACTGATTAAATCCTCTCACTACTCAACGTCAGAATGATGCAATACATTGTTGACAAACAGATTGCGCAATCACTGCATTTGATCGCGAACTGACTTTTTTCCGAAGCATTATACGAACTTTCCGGACACCCCAATAGTATTGGAATACGCCAGGCGAAATTGTTACAAGCAATGCTAAGTTATTGGAGAAGAAAGCTATTGGAAGCGCGCCATCGCCAGGTCACTACTAGGGTTCCCCCATTTCAGCTTTTTGGCCCAGTTGGGCTTCTACTTTCAAGTATGTTTCATGTGCGTTATATAGTACATACATAAAGCGCACATGAAACATAATTTAAGGTAGAAGCCCAACTGGGCCAAAAAGCCCAATTGGGGGAACCCTAGTCACTACACTGTGGTGAAGAAATGGAAATATTATTTATTTAATCAACTTCGCGAGACTGACTAACAACACCGGATAGATTTCAGAACATCAATTTTTTACGAAGCGCAATTGTGTATAGTCGAAGCTCAATTTCAGCAACCCAGTTCTAACCGAAGTTCAATAATTTTAAAAAAAACACTCCTAAAATTCTTTCTAGATCAACCTTCACGCCACTACTTCCTGGTAAACATAAAGAAAGAGAGAAAGAGTGGCAAAATATCAGTCAGTACTCTCCAATATCCTTGAAGAGGGTTAGAAAGAGATCCAAACTATGGGAGACTAAGAAATCAAATGGAAAACTGTCCGAACCGTGACCATCTCCGCCGTGTTCGACAGTCCGATGGCACTCTTCGATTGGGGAACGGGAGCAGAGGAGGAGGAAGAGGCATCCGCAGGCTCACGACTGGAAAGGGGGAGAGATCTTTTATCTTTTATCTTTGATCTTTTATTTAGAATCTTTGTCAGCAGTACATTATGCTAAATTGCGCAAAGGTCAGGGAAGTCGTTACTCTTCTAACTTTTACCCCTATAGGAACAACTTTATCTTCATACACCACCACTGGATCGTGATCAATATCTGGAAAGAGTGGAACCCGAACTCACCTGAATTTGTTCTCGAAGACGCTCTTGAGCGAGTTCAGATTGCGCTGAATACGCTGAGTCGTGCTGCAAAATGCAATGATGATATTCGGAGAAAGATAACACGCGAATTTGATATTTTTACATTTTTTTAAAATTTATATTTTGAATTCAGAAAGGATGAATACATAATTGAAACTTCGGCACTTCAAAGAGTATAGCACGAATATGCAGCACAAAACGCGAGGGGTGCAACAAAAGAGCGGGTAAAAATGAGTCATTTTCTCCAAATGGTCGGTTCTGCTACGGATTTCAAACAACAAAACAATAATAAACAATAATAAAAATAATAATAATAAACTTACGTGTGCATGGTGTCCAGATTCTTCTCTGTGTTCTCCAGTTTCTCGCGTTGTTTCAGCAATTTCTGCAGAGGGGAATATCGATTAGTAGTGGCAGGAATACTGTAGGCATATTCTTACAGCTCGAATTTGTGGCTCGACAGATAATTTCAAAACAGATACCTCATCTTACTATTGGACAGTTATCAAAGAGCTGATGAAACCACGATCCCCACATTCATAAAATATTGGCTCTTGAGCTGAAGCCTATCAGCTGAAGCCATTGACTTGCACTCTTATTTTCACTGAAAGTTTTGCCTTGACTGGTCCATTCTGATTGATGGGCCTAAGAATACCCTTAATCATGACACAAATGCCAGCGATCCATGAACGCTTTAGACAATACTATCCTACTTTCCATTACTATCTGGGCTTTACCACAAGAGCTAAAATAAAATATACCGGAAAAATCACAAAACCCTAGAAATCGTCAGCATACCCCTCTACCGTATCCCTCCTACACTCTCTACAGTACCTTAGCAGTGGCCACTCCGGTCCTTTCCGAGTTCTTGAGATGCATGCTCTCCGTCGAGTCCAGCGACTACTGCATGTACCTGAGAAGGAAAAGGAATTATCGATTTGAGAAGTGGCTTGGCTCAATTCCAATTCATTCCCGACGCCAGTTAACTCACAATACTGCAGAAATATCTGGATACCTCCCTACCCTAGCATTTGCGCAGAGGTGTGCCCTTCCAGGGTCTTCTCGGTTTCAATCGTTGCCAACTAACTTCTCGTTCTCCTTCCTGGTCTCTGGTAATGTCGTACAAATAGTGCAACTACATGCGAAAAGGCAGATTTGACAGGAGGTGGCATGGCACCACACCGACATTCAATGACCGATTCGTGCAAAATGAATTTCTACCTTTATGATCAGCATCGAAAACTACCCCAGAAAATATGTTTTCGTGGATTCCACTTTTGGGCTGTGCCAAGCCCTTGACGAATCTATCGCGGACGGCCTCATATTCACAGAAACGGAAAACTTGAATTCACACAGTTCTTACAATTAGTGGTTTGATTTTTGCAAAAATATGCAGAAAGAATTGAAACTCTGATACCTCAAAGAGTATAGCGCGAATATGCGATACACAAAACTCGATAGGAGCAATAAATGAGTAGATTAAAACTAGTGATTTTCTCCACATGGACTGTTTTTCAATGTACCGTCATGCTCAGCTACATTAATACCAACAATACGAAGTTCGCAGCGAAACGTTAAACGTACGTGTGGATAGCGTCCAGTTTCGTCTCCGTCTTCTCCAGTTTCTCGCGCTGTTTCTGCAATTCCTGCAGTGGGAAATATCGATTAGTAGCGGCAGGAATACAGCAGTCATATTTCTGGATATCGATTTTATAGCTCGATCTATCACTCAATGTCAGCTCACGGCCATCTCTTTTCACAGTTTGAAAGTCATTTATGGACCGCTAAAACCCCGATCTACGCATATTGGAGCGCATTGGGAAAATGGCAACGATACATCTAAAGGATTTGGGTAATTAAAACATCGTCATACCCCTCTACCGTACCTCTCCATAACTAGTAATCAGCAATTACAGTACCTGAACAGCGGCCACTCCGATCCTTTCCGAGTTCTCGAGATGACGTCGTATGCGCTCCGTCGAGTCCAGCGACTCCTGCATGTACCTAAGAAGGAAAAGGAATTACCGATTTGAGAAGTGACTTGGCACAATTCCAATTAATTAAAGACGCCAGTCAGATCACAATACGGCAGAAATACTAGGATAATCCATACCCTAGCATTTGCGCCGAGGTGTGCCCTTCCAGGGTCTTTACGGTTTCAACCGTGGCCAACTAACTTCTCCATCTCCTTCTCGTAGTAGTCCTGATCATCTTCGACAGCGGGAGCAGCGCGCTGGTAGCTCTTCACCGCTGAACAAATTGATAAGAGATTAATATTGATTAGCCGACTCAACATTATCAGGCTTTCGCACGATTTGTCGTGCGAAAGCCTGATTATGTTGAGTCGGCTAATCAATATTAATATCTTATCAATTTGTACTACACATCTGTCGTGGAGATCCTCAGCACCATTCAGGAAAATTAATTCGCGAACAATAGCGCAACCGCGATTTTGTGTTTCAGGAATCTTCAAACTCCACACCAAAGGCCGCGGCAGCGATGGTTCCTCGCCTCGATACCGAAAATAAACGAAACAATTCAATTGTAAACTGACTGGATCCGGTGGCGCACTTGCTCGGCTTGTTGTTATCATCGAAGGGATGACGAGAGGACATCTGACAGCGATTTATTAAAGCCAGTTCACGATCTGGCTACCGTATTCAAATATTGATACCGACTAAACGACCTTCTCCTGATACAATAATTTACACTGGATTAAGCCATTATCTCTTTATGCTATCAACCGTAGCTCTATCGAAAACTACCAAGCATTATCGTAAGTGTCTGTAAAGGAGGGATGCTTGTAATATAAAATTGGCAAATGAGGGGAAAAAATTCAGAGGGAAAATTACAATGACAAATCTACACTAAATCTTAGTTGTGGCACCCGGGCCGTGAACAAAACAAATCAGTTCGTGATAGATTCTCTGTACGACAGTCGGTGGTGACGGAGGGTACTGTACAACAGTGCCTAATGAGTGCATCGAGGGAGTTGGGGACAATATTCACCTACCGACTATGTTGGTCTACTAGGATGATATTTACAGAGTGAGGGGATATACGAACAAAGAAAAATCGATAAATCAATCGATCGATTGACACCAAAATCTCTCATAGAGGGTCAAACTACATCAACAAAGACCAATCTTCACATCCGAGATCAAAGATCAAACCCACATGTGTAGGCGACGACGAAGCACTTGTATGGAATGAGATCGTGCGGAACGGCATCCAAAACAGCGTTTTCGAATATGTGATAATTCAAAAATAAAGACGCACTTTTGACATGTGTGGGACAGAGCGTTGAGTGAGTACAAAGCAGATCTCCCACAGGGTATATTGGTCTTTCACCATTATTGACCATGACCCCCCCCATTCCTGCTTGCGCATACCCTGTGACAGGGTATGCGCAATCATGAATAGCTGGTCATACCCCTCGCCGCCGGCGTGGACAGCTATGGCTATGATATTACCAACACTACGCGAATCAAAATTGCAGGTCTCAAGGATATTAAAAAAACAATCTACTCAATTAAATGAAATAATTAAATAAAATATTAGGTAAGAATTCATTCTGTAGACACAATTATGATTAAATTTTCATGAGAATGAGTAGAGAGATAAGATTGAAAGATGGACACCTCAAAGAGGGTAGTGCGAGTTGTGACGCACAGAACTCGATGTAGCAACAAAATAGTGGGTTTGTAACGAGTATTTTTTTGTCTACATTTGAAAGCTACCATTGAATGTCTGGTCAACCGTCACTACGCTAATGTCAACAGTACGCAGCTCAAAATCGCCAGGTTAGATTACAAATGAAAATCATTTTCGTAAACAAAATGGAAACAAACATCTGGGTGGTGTCCAGATTCTTCGCCGTCTTCTCCAGTTTCTCGCGCTGCTCCAGCAATTCCTGAAGGCGGTATTCCTCGAAAACTACCGTAGCTTTTCCCACATACCTCATCCTCAATCTCCGTGCCCATCCGAGCGTGCGCAAGTTCTGCAGCGTGCCCGAAATCAACGTAGAATTCATCTATTTACCCATTACATTTTCATCGCCATGCCAATAATCCTTGCTCTCGAGTAAAGAATTTCAAACCTGTCGCTTCCCCGTTTCATCCTCTATTTATAATCTCCTATCCTCAACAATCGTCACTCATCATTCATTTACTTTCCCTCTCTCTCCCGTTGCCTTGCCGGCGCGTATGTGTGTAGCCGAGACGGCTGCACCTACAAAAAATACGATAAAAATATATATCAGGTTGATTCATAATTTTTGATACAAATTTTTTTACAGTTTACTTGTATTTATTTTACTTGTGTTCAAGACCATTTTTACATTATTTGAGGTACAATTGGTGCGCAAAATTTATTCGCTTTCTGTGAGTCAATTCCACTTCGCTCGGCAGTAAAAAATATTTTTCAAAAATGTTACGAATTGTCGGGTTTTTGAGTATTTGGTTCAAGCCGTCCGTGAAATAAAACAAATGTGATTCAGTCGCTTTACTTTTGTGAAGTGAGAAAGTAAGGGTCAGCGCTTCCGACAAACACTTGAAAACAGAATTTCAGACTCTCTGAAAAGGTGTGTGAAGCCAAACTTAACTAATCGGGTCAACAAATTTCGACTTTTCGAATATTCAAAACGCCAATCTTTAATGGAATACGGAAGCTCCACAATATTTCAAATGTTGCGTCAACATCACATGCCCTGTCATTTCTGATAAATTTAAGACTACTACCTCGTTCCTCAGAAATGGCCAGCTCCAAGAAACATATTCCGCGAGATTCGTGAATGCAGAACTCAGGAATTCTTGCCTACTATGACACGCAGATCCAAGGCTGATCCGGCTCACGTCTAGTATGAAATTGTCCATTCAATATACTTTACACTAGTGTTGTTTTTGCGCTATTGATTAATCATGATATATCATGATTAAGCGATGAGTACGATTCCATCAAATTATATATACCAAATTTCAAAGACTTCGGTCCATTTCATTCCAGTAGAATCGATTGTTCATGAATGAGTATAGGTGCGCTATGGAGAGCTTACATTCACTAATATCATGCAAAAAATGAACGAGAGAATTGATAAAGTCCGAAGCAAATTATAGATGGAAAATGTCAGATGTGAAATTGCATCGAAAATTATGAATCAACCTAACACGCGTCTTCTGAGAGATCGCAGGTGAAGTTTGGCAAACTGTTCAAAGTGGTCCAATCTCAATGAAATTTTCAGGGTAGATAAGCCTCAGGTCCAGTAGCCTCAAGGAAATTGTGTAGAGCCGGGAATTGAAAAGTGCCTAAAATCCGGCTCCGGCGATCTTGAAAATTCAAAAATTCATAAGTTCCTTCAAAGTTGAGTAAAAAAGTCGATCAAAAAACTAAATTATTCGGATTGTTAAGATGAACACCTTTACTGTTGAGCACTTTTTGACAGCTTCAAAATCTGCAAGTGAAAATGGCGAAAATTCGTTTTTGACACTCGAAATTCATGAACTTTTTTTTTAAATTCATGAAAAAATTCATGAAAGTTTTCGTTTCGATTTACGACCCTATTTTTCTGTAATTTTGCCTCAAACATTGATAATGCGGTATTTTTTCACAAAATCATATTTTCAGATTTTTGCAGAAATTGAATTTCAGCATCAGCCTTGCAATATTTCACTTAGAATAGCTAGGAATCAACACTACTTCATTCTCAAGTAGTTTGAAGGGCATCCGAGAAAATTTTATTTTTTCGAAAAAAATTGTCCTGTCTGACTATGAATGAAAAAATGATGAAAAATAAAATTTTCTCGAATGCCCTTCAAACTACTTGAGAATGAAGTAGTGTTGATTCCTAGATATTCTAAGTGAAATATTGCAAGGCTGATGCTGAAATTCAATTTCTGCAAAAATCTGAAAATATGATTTTGTGAAAAAATACCGTCATTTTCAAGGCAAAATTACAGAAAAATAGGGTCGTAAATCGAAACGAAAACTATTCTGTGTAGGGTAGAAAAGCTTGCAGATTTGCTGTCAAAAAGTGCTCAACAGTAAAGGTGTTCATCTTAACAATCCGAATAATTTAGTTTTTTGATCGACTTTTTTACTCAACTTTGAAGGAACTTATGAATTTTTGAATTTTCAAGATCGCCGGAGCCGGATTTTAGGCACTTTTCAATTCCCGGCTCTACAAAATTTCCTTGAGGCTACTGGACCTGAGGCTTATCTACCCTGAAAATTTCATGGAGATTGGACCACTTTGAACAGTTTGTCAAAGGGGGGTCTCGATTTCATGCGATCTCTCAGAAGACGCGTGCTAATAGTAAAATAATATGCAATGTTATTTCCCTTAACCAAAATTTTGTTTAGTGTACAGAGCAGTCAAACAAGGAATCGATACTGCGTTAAAGCATGCAGACATGGTTTATCTACGAATCTCCAAAATAAAAAAAATTACGGGGTGCAAAAAAAGTTAAAACTGCTGGTTAAAATCTATTTTTTCTCACTGTAAATCGATAAAAATCCATTGAATAATGTAGTCACTTTCTACGACCTCTCAGATATAAAGTATCCATCCCATGTTCCCATCACAAATAATGGTATGAAAAATCATAATAATCCAAAAAAAGAATCAATTACCACTCGACACAATAAAATAATTTATTATTATTTCATTGAAATCTAATTAAATTGCACAGAAGATGGGGATAAAGTCGAATAAATATGGAAATCGATGCTATGAGAGCATTAGAAATAATGAAACAAACCAGCGACTAGGAGGGTATTTCAGTCTGGTTAAGTAAGAGTCGCAGTATCGCTTACTCGAACCCACACAATCACAGACGGTTGAGGACAACCAATCGATAGTCTAGGCAAAAATCATCAATCAATTATGAACAGTGGAAAGAACGATCAAGAATACGGTAGGATATTCTAGCGGAGCGGGAATAGTGTACAATCTCCTATTATGTGGATCTCTTGCTTTACACAATAATTGTACAGTACTGGAATAGACGGGAGTCGGCGCGGGACGGGTTACGGTAGAAGCGGGGAGGAAAGGGATACGGTAGGGAAGATCGATCAATTCGACTATTTCTTCTCCTTCTCCTTGTCCGCAGGAGTGTACCCGAGCAGTTTCTTCATCTGAAGGAACGAATTTCAATAAACGACGTTCAGCCTGATGTCGAGAACTACCGTAACTACAGTATCCCCATACGGTGGCTAGTATGGTAACAATATCTGCCATGGCGCTCAATGTCAACTACCGCATCTCTCCTTCCCCGATAGCTACCGTACCCATCCACCCCGCTACCGTACCTGGTTGTCCTGGTTTCTCACGATGGCATCGTTCCTGTCCGCCTTCACTTGGATACGATCCAGCATCTTGTTCTGCAAAGACGATCATAATTATTCTTTACAGAAAAAGGCCGACGTGAATTGCACTAGCCAGTTCACCTAGACTAATGAAGAGGTGGTGATACAAGAGTTCACCGGTTCAATTGATATTCCGATCGGATTTTTTTGTTGAAAAATACCGTTTCCTCTACTCCAACAAATGTGCTGAGATTCATGCAGGGTATTTATAAGTACGGAAAATTCTTTCCACCAATCCAGGTTAAATACCGTATTCTACGGCAACTACCGTAGCTCTTCTCACAAACCTGATCCTCAATCTCCGTTCCCAGTGCTGATCCGAGCGAGCGCAGATTCTGCAGCGTGCCCGACATCATGTCTGCAACGGACAATCGATTATGCATAGCTACAGTATCCTGACCGAATCTATTGTAGCCTAGTTACCCTATTCGGCTACAGTACCCTCTACTCACATCTACCGTGTCCTCTACCCATTCATACCGTACCCAGATTGTCATCGATTTGTTGGTCCATCGCCTCCCATCTCGTGCCCTTGATGGCCTGTCTCGACTGCTCCGAGAGAGTGGGGCCGGACATGCCACCGGAACGAAGGGGGGTGGCCTGAGAAGAAGAGATAGTCATTTGTTGATAGACGAAGTGCAATGTGAAATTGAGTATGTATATTGCATAGAGCATGGTTGAAATATTGAGGGCATTGGTAAGTTATTGCAGATGAGCACTATGTGTTGCACGTCATCGCCAGGTGCAATATTTTATGGCGAATCGGTGGAAATAGTATTCATTGATTTCTAAATAAATATGGGTGTCACATATTGACAACTCCACATAGAAGTCACAATATCAAACCTGAATGACGCCCAAATTCGCCAAGCGGAAACTAAAAATCGAAAAACAACTTGGCTCTAACTAAAATTGTATCAGCACTTCCCTAGAGCCTTGTAGACAGTGATACGAGAGGGGGGAAATTGAAATTGAGAGCGAATAAATATAATAAAGTGACAAATTCTCCGTACCGTGACCATCTCCGCCGTGTTCGACAGTCCGATGGCACTCTTCGATTGGGGAACGGGAGCAGAGGAGGAAGAGGGATCCGCTGGCTTGCGACTGAAAGAGTTGAGGGAGTCGTTGTTCTTTTATGGTTGATTTTCCATCTTTATCGCCAATGCATTAAGCGCCGTTATGAAAAGGTCATGGAAGTCGTTACTATGCCAATTTCAGCCAATATAAGAACAGATCGTGTGCCACTGGATAACCAGTACTCTCAGACAGAGCAACGGATTATTTGGAAAGAGTGGAACACGAATTTACCTGAATTTGTTCTTGAAGAATCCACCGAAGACGCTCTTGAGCGAGTTCAGATTGCGCTGAGTCTGCTGAGTCGTGCTGCAAAATGAAACAGTGATATTTACACAAACAGAATATTCCAACTCATTCTTTAGTCACAAATGGTGGTTTGATTTTCAACCGATGTCGAGTACGAATTGAAACTCCGATGTATCAAAGGGGACACCGCAAGTGTGAGCCACAAAACTCGATAGTTTAAATAAAGGGAAAGCTTAAAATTAGTGATTTTCTCCACGTGGAATTTTTTTCAATGCACTGTCATGCGCAGCTACGCAAATAACAACAATACGCTGCTCAAAATCACCAGGTTGGATTACAAGCAAAATCCATTTTCGTAAACAATATAAAAACTTACGTGTGGATGGTGTCCAGATTCTTCTCCGTCTTCTCCAGTTTCTCGCGCTGCTCCAGCAACTCCTGAAGAAGGGGAATATCGATTAAAAGGAGCAGGAATATCGAATTAATATTTCTAGATCTTGATTTTTATCGTTGGAACCATAACTCCAGCACAATTAACTATTTTCACATTTTAAATATTATTTATGGATCGCTGAAACACCGATCTTACAATTAAGGTCTCGAAAGGGGAGAAATTGGATAAACCTTGCCAATAGGGTTGGCAATACGGCAATACGAGGCGAGTTCACGAGCTCGTTATCCCCCCCCCCCCTACTCTTATTTCGCAATCCGAGGAGGGGGAGGCGTTACGAGCTCGTAACCTCCCCTCGTATTGCCAACTCTACTTGCCAACCTCTAGACTTCACACTCATTTCGGTGATTACACTATTCACCTCTATCGTATCCCTCCTTCACAAATTACAGTACCTGAGCAGTGGCCACTCCGGTCCTTTCCGAGTTCTCGAGATGTCGTCGTGAGCGCTCCGTCGAGTCCAGCGACTCCTGCATGTACCTGCAGAGGAGAGATTATCGATTAGATGCCTCGGCACGATTACAAATCCTTCCTGACAGCAGCCCTCTCATAAAAGCACAATATAAATACCATGCAGTTTTCGTATAATATTGGTTTTCTTTAAAACTTCGCGCACCAGCCTACAAAAATATATAAGGTTAAAATCGAAAGCTTGAAGTTTTATTTTTCCTAGCGCACCCGCTTCCAGGGTCTTCTCGGTTTCTTCTCGGTTTTTACAGTGGCCAACTCACTTCTCGATCTCCTTCTCGTAGTAGTCCTGCTCATCTTCGACAGCGGGAGCAGCGCGCTGGTAGCTCTTCACCGCTGAAAAAAAATCAATAATCAATTACAGTATCATTTAGATTGATTAGTAGTTATTAAATCAAGATAATGGGGTAATTTTGAAGGTATGAATGGTTGGCAGACCTATACTAATGTGGATACCCTCAGGATAAATTAGGAACAGTATTTCGAGACCTCGACCATAACTGCCATTTCGTGTTTCAGGAATGTCAGAACTCCACTCACAACACCCGCGTGACAATGGTCTACTTACACCCAATCAAAAATAAATTAATTAAATTGCAAACTGACTAGCTCCGGTGGCGTACTTGCTCGGCTTGTAGTCGTCATCGAAGGGATTGCGAGAGGACATCTGAGAGCAATGTATTAAAGCCAGTTCACGATCCGGCTACCGTATTCAGATATAGATACCGACTAAACGGCCTTCTCGTGATACTAGAGTAAACAATGGGTTAAACCATCATCTCTTTATGCTATCAACTGTAACTCTATCGAAAACTACCAAGCATTATCGTAAATGTGTGTAAATGAGGGATGCTCGTAATACGAAATTGGCGATTCGTAAATGAGAAACAAAAAGATGGTGATCAGAAAAACTTACAATGACGAATCTACATTCAATTTTAGTTGTGGCACCCGGGCCGCGAACAAAACAAATCAGTTCGTGATAGATTCTCTGTACGACAGTCGGTGGTGACGGAGGGTACTGTACAACAGCAAACGTCTAATGGGTGTAACGAGGGAGTTGGGGGACAATATTGGCCTACCGACTACGTTGGTCTACTAGGATGATATTTACAGAGTGAGGGAGGGGATAAACGAACGATGAAAAATCGATTAATCAATCGATCGATCGATACCATAATCTCTCATAGAGGATTACTTTAGCTGAGAGAACTCAGTCGGAGTGAGGATCTTCGACTGCATCTTCTCGATGAGGGGCACTGAAAGAAGAAGAGTGACCAAAATGCACAAACAACAGCCAAACTACAAAAGATAGTTCAAAGGTTAAACTCCAATTCTCTTACCAGTGTAAGCGACGGTCGCGTCCCAGCCCGGCTTCGCCCACGTGTTCGTTCTGCAATTGCGAGTACATTTAGCGATATGACCGAGCTAAAACTACCGTAACCCCTCGTCTGATCCAGCAAAACTACCGTATACCTCGTCTCGTTTCTGGCGCTCATCGAGGGGTACGCCCAGATGTGGTAGACAACGTAGAGCTGACCGACCTAGAACGTATAAGAAATTGAGGTCCAGTTTCAGAAAATGAAATGTCCCGTTAATTTCATGTTCGCCAAATCCTAAATATTCACAAGCAATAGCGGGATTTCGATTCTACCAGGATTTCTGATTGTAAAATATAATCCAAAACATTTTCAAGTGTATGTTATCAATGACCAATAAAAAAAAGTCTAATTCCACCAATCTCATTCTCGCTACATCACAACCACTTACGTTTTCCTCCTTAAACTACTTCCTATGTACTATCGCCTTTGCCCAACTTTTATAGTTGGGCAGGATAGTGCGGTAAATAAAGAGATTTAGTTCCTTCTCTCCTCACCTGCGCGAAGAATCCTCCGACGTCCTGATTCGCCTCCCTCCTGTACGTGATTCCCTTCGCCCATGCGTTGCCCCACTCGATCATCGATCCAGGCTGCAATAATAATATTTATAGTAGTGAAGGTTATTTTACATAAGTATGAGGCTGTAACCTCAGGTCATAATATATTTAAACACTCATAACTAAAAAATCTATTATGTATTCTAGGCAAGTCACTCCCGCGCTTCATGTGCTACCCATAATTGTTGAGGTAGACAACATAAAGCCGTGTTCAACCATTTCAAAGCAACATCCGTTATGAACTAGTTACACTCGCGCTTCCGCATTCTCATAAAACATCTACTGTCCACGATACCTAATTCGATCTCGGCAATTTTTCTAACATCAAAACTTTCAAAAGCCACCGAATTATGAAGAATATTTCCAAAACATCAACAATAATAAAAATAACAAAAACACTCACCTTGAGGACGTAACTGCGCAGATCGTAGACATTCGATGCCTCGCGCGGCTTCGGCTCTCCCCAGTACGAGAAGGACTTGACGAGGATCGACTTCCGTCTGATGATTATCGATTAATTGATATCCGACTACCGTAACCTCACATTTCTCAATCCAGGTGAATTAATGCTTTAGTTAATGTATACCGTACCTGCCACAGAGCTGCGCGGCAGCGGCATCAGCGGCGCGCAGTGCGCCATCCTCCTTGCGTGCGCGGAGTGCACTGCAAATGGCGAGATATCATAAAGATCGTCGATCTCGAAACACTCGCCGCACCACTACCGTATACCGCACTCACTTGTCGACATCCTTGTATCCGTCCTTGTATCTCCACAGGTGGATGGCCTGATCCTGTGTGCGACCGTATCCCACAGTCCACGAGCCAACCAACTCCACCGAGGGAAGCGACTGGAAAAAGGGAAATTGAAGGTTCATAATTCGAATATGAAAATATTATTTCAGACAGCGGCGTGGAGATAATAATGGTCAGAAATAGAGATTTTTGTGTTTTTGAACGCCTAATGCTCTCAGATTGAATGTTGCCCCACACTGACAATAATAGAGATAGGTTGAAACACCGAACACCAGGTTGGAAAAAATTATAGTTGGCAATCGAATCCCGTGTAAAATACATAGAAATTCTCCCATATCTCTTTTTTTCTGTGATAGTCTACTCAAATCGAAAAAAAATGTGCAAAATCTAGAAATTTTCTACCTTCTCGGATGCCTTGACGTAGTTTCCGAATGCCTTCAGGTAGTCCGACTCGTGGCCAGCCCGGAAGTTGTGTGCTGCAGAGAGGAGAAGTAAATAGGAATACTGGAATAACCTATTGATCTGACTGCGGAAGGAAAAATAATCAATATGTCACCACAGCCCTTAGAAGTGCGCACAGGTCGCGGCATTCACGTTTCAAAGTATATGCAAAAGGATCACCAACTATGATCACCCGGGTGCGAACGATGGAATCAAGCTGTGCTTGATGAACAATTACTAATTTCACAGTGAACATGTCAATGCATTCAAGTTTCAAGTAGTAAACGAAGCCACTCACTGGAGAACTCGTAGACGTACTCCCCGGCCGATAGCAGGGAGGAGTGCGACTGCTTCTGGGCGCCCTCGGCATTGAAGGCCTGCGAGAGAGAGACTTGCACTATACTACTGGACAATACCCTAGAGGAGAGTCAACATTAACTGTTAGTGCATCGTTGAGTGTAGATAAAATATGTATACTAGTTCATTGACACTATTTGAATAGGGTCAGCGACAACTATCCTAATTAACTTAATACAGTTAAAATACGCTACCTGTCCGACGAGCAGCTTGCTGATCCATCCCTGCGGGCGGGCTGTTGAGGCAGCGGAGGGCTCATCTGAAGAAAATTTTTTTTTTAAATCAATTCAAAAACCAATTCCGTATTAAAGGAAAAAAACTTTCCCCTTGATGTAGACCTTGGGAAGGGTGAAACCGGATGGACACTACTGTCCACAGGACTAATGTGCTTGGAGTACTCTCTACCAACAAAAGAACCAAAAGTGCAAGATTCTTCTGCACTCTAGGACGGCGGGTGAACAAAGTGCGGAGTTCGGGTAATGATCTCTGCATTTTCCATGTTCCATCGCCCTTCTCGCTTCAGACATTCATCATTACTCAAGAAGGCCGACATCATGAAATATTCTACAACGACCGAATCGCGATATACAAGATGATGCCCGCTAGTCTTCGTCCCTTGCTCGATCAAAAACGAACAAATCAAACAAACCATATGCTTCCTCGTTTCAGCACTACCTCACGTTTTTTTCAGTTTACAACAATTAGTTTGACATAAGTATTATTTTGAAAAACAACCAACAGTAGCCAAAATCAGGCTTCCTCTTCAACTTTTTCATATTTTGGTATCTGTAAAAGATTTCCTACTAATCAATTACTACGCTACCAACACCACCCTAAAGAGATTCCAACCTCTCGCATCCCCGTTTCATCATCTATTCATAGCTGCCTCTCCTCAGTACTCGTCACTCACCCTTCGTTTCTCCCTTTCCCTCTCCTCCTCCGGCGGCCGTCGCATTGCCCGCTATCTGCGTGTAGCCGAGCAGACTGCATCTGAAAATATAAATTTTAAAAAAAAACTATATTAAATTATAAAAGTGGAATGCATCAACATAAACATAAGAAAACGTAGGCACTAATTGTATTTGCTGTTTAGACCAAGACCGGGAAGAAATCGTTCACGAGAAACATCCTGCTGCCTTGGTTCATCCACGAAACACAAAACAACCGGGTGCAAAAACGGGAAACTGCTGGTCAAACGCCCTTTCTCTCGCTCTGAATCAACGCAAATTCAGCGAATGACGTCAGCCTTCTTCTCTAATCCTATTACAACTCTGCCTCGCCTTTGCCCAGGGAGGGATTTCGCAATATATGAAAACACACTGCTTAGTAAGATAGAAGTCAGCATAACTCCGCGTGGGTAGTGGTTACCATGATGAGAGAGCGTGTGAGGACGAGAGAGTGGGAGAGAAAGAGAGCGCGTCCGGGGGAGAAATAGTGAGGGATCCCGAGAATACACCCCATGAGTAATATCATTCCCCCCCCCCCTATTCTAGCTTCAAAGAACAATGCCACAAACTATTCGAAACATCCCCAAAACCTCTGCTCTTTTCTAATACATGCAAGAACAATAAAAGCAATACAATTAAGCGAAATTGCGCTAAATCAATCGATAAAACAGGATGGTGATCAGCGGGTGGGACGCTCTGCTTCTCTCTCTCCCTTCCACTCTCCGCGATCGCCAAACCTGTCCCCGAGGATCCGCTCACCCTCTTCTCTCCCTATTCCCCATAGTTCCCGGCGTTCAACAACTTCCCCTCTCGGATCCAAATATCAATCGAATCCAGAACCGTTTCCGGGTCACTTTTTTTCTCGATTTTCGCCCGGATTGGAGCAAATAATCAAACTTCGACATGGAACACTTGTAAAACATCGAGAATCAATCTCCACTTCTGATTCAACGTTTCAAATTCACACAAAATGCCACACGTTCACATAATGCGTACAAGGCCGTTCCGCGCTACACATCAGTAGTAAGAGGGTCCGAGGTCAGCGCGTTACAACCGCCCCCGCGCGGAACGGTTAAATTGATTACTTCGAACAATGTGGCGCGAGACCGTGAATTAGTAATCAGCCATGCACTCTTGCCTCCAGGCACACTTTATGCTGCTCATTTTGCTGATCGGGTGATTTCACTGCCCAGTGTTCAGGGTCACACCAGCTTCTAGATCGATTACGCGAGGCCGGAGGTGAGAGTCCCCATCAACACAGCGTATCCATCTCCACTTCTGATTTAGCATTTAACACAAGATACAACTCGTACCATAATAAAAGCGCTATCTAATCGCGGTCTTCTTATCCAGGAAGATAACGAGCGGTAAGGTCAGATTGTGAGAGCACGCGGGTAAATCAGCTGATCACTTGCATATATCAGGGCGCCTGATTCAGGGGAGAGTATTTAAACAAAAATTAAATAATAATAGTAATTAAAATAATACCTCGGCTGCACGGCCTGCGCGACTCTCTGTAGGCTCTTCGTCAGTTGCGCCATCGTCGAAGCAAGTGAGGACTCAACCCCTGCAATTTGTTGAGAGCTGCTTTTGACTTTTTGCTTTATTCTCAGGTGCGCTAAATCGATGAATGAATAGCTGGTGGTCTATTGCGCGCACTTGAAACATAACCGAAAACATTACAAAAAGGGCCAAACGGTCGAAAAACAATGATAACACATAACAAACATCGGTTCATAAGAAAAATAGCGATTCGACATGCGAGAACATTGTTTCAAACAGACAAGAATAAGACGCCGCGGCAAGAGTGCAAAAGAGAAGCAGAAACCGAGAAGCAGCCACTAAATCAGCCTTAGAATGGGCAACGGAACATCGCCCGTCGGGTGACCGTCCACCTCTCTCCATATTCCGCGCCCTCTCACTTTCTCCAACCAGCCAGCGTGCAGGCCATTGCTGCCCGTCTCTCACTACACTACGCGAGCACGCTATCACTGCCATCGATCGACCCATCCACCAGTAAACATCGCGTACAAGTCGAAACTGGCAAGGCGCCAAGACGCGAATCTGTTGCAAAAACAAGGCACACGACACCTGTCCGACGAGTTAGCTACTTTACGGATCTCGATAGCCAGATATGAAGCCGGCGCTTCGCTGTTCGTAAACAGATCGCGTTTCCGCGTACTCTTTCAATTCTCAATCGTCGCACTGTTTATATATTCCACAGTATACAAACGGGAATCAGGGCCACGTACAATGAACAGTAACAACAAACAACAACTATAGTAGAGTAAGAGATCGGTAATTTTCAACAAAGCCTAGAGCTAACAATTGGATAAAGCGGGGATGAGAGGTATGTCACTCCTCCCCTGATTGTCGATCGATCGTCGAAAGAAGTCGTCCTCCGACTTCTTTCCATTGTCGCCTTATTCGGCCACTTGCTCAACCTTGTCGGCCACTATTGTCACCTTAAGGGGCGTGCGGCTGCCGTTCTAAAAATCAATTATCAATTAATAAGTCAGTATGCGACAGAGCCGTTACTACCGTATCCCGACCCCGCGCACTCACTTCATTCAACCTTCCGCCCATGTAGTTTCGACCATGCACGTGCACACGCATTCCTTAAACGGAGTTACGGTATTTGATCGGCAGAGCACATATTACACCCAATATTTTTTTTTAAACACAATTATTTCTGCATTTTATAAATAACTGCACAATTGCAAAGGCCAAGTGCATACCATAAATAAGATTTTTTTCGGAATATCGATTGGCTACCGTACCCATTTCAACTTTCGCCTCGACGGCATCGGCCACTTTTCCGAAGGCCGTCACGGTGTGTCTGGCAGTCCGATCGATCGCCTCACCGCTCTCATTTTCAACCGTGCTGAATATTTGTGTTTTTAGTATTTATTTTTGATGTACGCTAGTACATGCCGCTTCATAACACGTTTCCAAATGTAGCGTAGTAGCGATTCAGGAGGGCATACTACAAACCTTGGGTTTTTAATTATTTTTGAAGCATAAATCGTCCTGCATACCTGTTGGTGGCCACATTGAAGAGCACGAAGTCATCATGTCCGTTCTTGCCGGCAATTCTCGACGACTTGTTGAAGACTTCACCGAGAATCTCGACGCGATTGATACTAGAAACGTATATTTATTTATAAGAAAATTTGTAATCAAATAAAAAGATATAAATGTATGTGCTATTAAAGTTACCCAACAAGGACGAAATTTACCCATTATTTTTTGTCCTCCATCGAATAGCCAATGATTGAATTAGTATAGAATGAATATACAAAAATGCTAAAAATCAATATTAGCCTCAAGGGAAAGCCGGAAATGATCCGCGCTCTCTCACTTTTCCATACTCTCTCGTACTTGCGACGGGATCAGGGTGAGATCAGGGTTTCGTCCTTGCTGGGCAACTTTAAGATTAGCGATTCGCGAGAAGGTAGCGAGTTCGATATGCCTTTTCCTCATCGGATTGCGTAGGAAGGCGAGGGCGAGGCATAGCGGTCTCGCTATCTTGTCGCGACTAGCCAACTCTGGGTGATATAATAAATGGCATGCGTGAATGGAATATTATAAAAAAATATGAAGATCGTTTACCAGGGAGCATTCGATCGGGCAGAGGATTTGTCCTTGGAGACCTCTTTTACCGCAGCCTTAACGAGCATCGTTAGATTGATTGATAAGAGATTAATTACTAAAATAAGAAAACAAGGCGCCTAAAACTAAATAGTATCAGGGCATTACACAGAGATAGTTTCGAGTTTGCGCTTTAAAAATCTCAGCTAGAAAAGAAATGCAGCTTCTTTTCACGCGGAAGAAAAACTAGCAATGCTCTTCTCTCTCCGTTCCATACACTCCATGTGGAAGGAAGGTAATCAGAGGATTACACCCCGAGACCCGAGACTATTGCGTACCTTGGAGGGGGCGGTCATGGAGACTGTGGAGGTGGACAGGGCGCGCGCCCCAGTAGCAACGCGGCTCGAGACGGCGACGATGGAGCGGAGCATACTGGAATCGCATTTAAATAAATATTGTCATTAGAACTTTAAAAATGAAACGGGCAAGGCGCGAGACACCAATCAGTTGCAAGAACCCAGCTCACGACACCTGTCCGACGAGTTAGCTACTTCACGGATGCCGTTTGCCAGATAAGAAGCCCGTGCTTCACTGCTCGTAAACAGTTCGCGATTCCGCGTACTCTTACATTTCTCAATCGTCGCACTGTTTATATATTCCACAGTATACACACGGGAATCAGGGACATGCACAATAAATAGTAACAACAAACAACAACTACAGTAGAGTATGAGATCGGTAAATGTTTTCAACAAATCCTACCGCTATCAATTGGATAATGTGGGAATAGGAGGTAGGTCACTCCTCTGCTGGTTATCGATCGACCGTCTAGAAGTCGTCCTCCGACTTCTTTCCATTGTCGCCTCCTTCGGTCACTGGCTCTACATTTTCGGCCAGTATGCTCATCTTAAAGGGCGTGCGGCTGCCGTCCTAAAAGTCATTTATCTATTAATAAGTCATTATGCGAGAGCCGATACTACCGTATCCCAACCCCATGCAGCACTCACTTTATTCAACCTTCCGCCGATGGTGTGCAGGCTACCATGCACGTGCACGCGCGTTCCTCAAAGGATATGGATCAATCAATTAAGCGGTAGAGAACATATTACATCGAAAATATATTTTTAAAATAATTATTATTTCCATATTTTATAAACGACCACATAATTGCAAGGACCAAGAGCATAGGATAAACGGAATGGTTTTGAATGTTAATTGGAATATAATATCGATCGGCTACCGTACCCATTTCGACTTTCGCCTCAACGAGATTGGCGAGACTTCCGTAGGTCACTACGGGAACTCTGGCAGTCCGCTCGATCCCCTCACCGTTCTCGTCTTGACCCGTGCTGAATACAGTATTTTTTTCTTGAAATACGCTAGTACTTGACGTTTCATACGTCCCAAGCGTAGCGGCGTATTCTAGTCAAGACGCATACGACGGCACGTGGACTTTAACTAATTTTTGAAGCATAAATCGTCGTCCTGCATGCCTGTTTGTGGCCACATTGAAGATCATGTAGTCCCTTCCGTTCTTGCCGGACATTCTCGTTGGTTTGCTGACCACGCCACCGAGTATCTCGACGCGATTGATACTGGAAATACAGTCATTTACAATACAATTTGTAAATATTAAATCAAGGCGCTTCTGCATAATCCCGGACAATACAATATTCGCGAATGTTTTTGTATTTACATTCGATATATAGACACGAATACTCATCCTACATTGGACTAAGACAGTTATTTGGATACCAACAAGTACACTAGTAATACTTATCACACTTATGTAACGAAGATTCTAAAGTTTGTCCGGGATTGTGCAGAAGCGCCGTGATACGGCGTATGAAGTATGAAGTATATGAATTACATAATAATATAACAGAAAAATAGTGTCAGTTACCTGTGGGCAGAGGATTTGTCCTTGGAGACTCCTTCCGCCGCAGCCTTAACGAACGTCGTTACGGATTGGCTGATTAAAAAAAATACTTGGTAAAATAACGAAACGACAATGCGAGTTCAATAGCATCTGCGCATTGCACAAATATGTTCTCGATCAGCTTTTGCAACTAAAAAATCTCAGCTAGAGAAGAAGCTGAGCTTGGTTCCGCAAAAATTACGAAAGGATACATCGAGCTCCAACATTCCGTGAGACCTCAATGATCAGGCCAGACCTGTCACCATTCCATACACTTTCGATCACTCTGATCGGCAAGAGATTTGGGTGGAGGACCAATTGCTCCCCGAGACCCGAGGCTATTGTGTACCTTGGAGGGGGCGGTCATGGAGACTGTGGAGGTGGACAGGGCGCGCGCCCCAGTAGCAACGCGGCTCGAGACGGCGACGATGGAGCGGAGCATACTGGAATAGGAATTTAATAAATATTATTCTTAGAACTTTTAAAAATGGAACGGGCAAGGTGAGAGACACCAATCAGTTGCAAGAACCTAGCTCACGACACCTGTCTGACGAGTTAGCAACTTCACGGATCCCAATTTCCAGATAAGAAGCCCGTGCTTCACTACTCGTAAACAGTTCGCGATTCCGCGCACTCATCACTCAATCACCGCACTGTTTATACATTGCTCAGTACATAAACCGGAATGAACAACAAATAGTTTAACTATAATTAAGAGATCAGTAAATGTTTTCAACAAATCCTAGCACTAACATAATGTGGGGGGTGGGAGGTAGATCAATTCTCTCAGGATTATCGATCGATCGTCTAGAAGTCGTCCTCCGACTTTTTCTTGTTGCCTTCTTCAGCCAATGGTTGAACAGTTTCGGCCCTTATGCTCGTCAGACGGGGCAATCGTCTACCATCCTAAAAGTAATTATATAAATTATTAAAGAAGGGGTAACATGAATCAATGCTGGGGCCACGAAGATATTGCGCTCAAAATATCATACTGTAGGAAATTCACCACGAGAAAGAGCCGAAAATTATGTGGAGCGAGTGAAACATAAACGAACTAGCCGCAACCCTGCGCTTTCAATGAACTTTGCACGTATGTAAATATCCTCAGAGCCGTCTGTGGAACTTCGGATAAAGTGATTCATGATCGGACTGCTCGCTTCTATTACTCACGAAACTGGTTCATGTTCATTGAACTAATTTTTCGTGTTACTCCTTCTTTAAGTCAGTATGCGTCAGAGCCGTTGCTACCGTACCCCGACCCCGTGCACTCACTTTGAACCCTCCGCCGATGGTCTGCAGTCTACCGTGCACGAGCACGCGCGTTCCTCAAACGGGGATACGGTAATTAATCGATCGATTAAGTGGCAGACCTCATATTACATCGAGGGAAAAAAGTTTTATGCTAGGTTTCATAATAATTTTATAAACGAAGGCATGATTCTAAGGGCCAAGTGATTAAGTGGGGATCGATCACGCCGAAACCTTAATTTTGGAGCCATTCAATTTGCAACTGTTGCTTTGGAAAAGATATTTGTAACCCGAAGGCTTGTAACAGGCAGACTAGAAGCAGAGAAAAAAAGAGAGAATTTGAGAGGAGCGATGGCGGAGAAAAAGGACCGCACGCGACACGAGACGCGTCGTTGCAAACCTTCTGATTATGAAACGTAGCTTCCAAAGAAATCAGGGACTTTCTTCCCCATATCCCCGCTCAGTGGTCGAAAAAGTAGGTCTTAAAAATTGCAAAAAGTGGTCACGTTTCTAAAATTTTAATGTGAAATCATTGAACATAGGTAATTTTTTACAATTTTAACAAAACTTGCTAAAAATGGGTACGTTTTCTACTTTTGCACTTGTCCGAACTCCAAAAACCGGGCACGTTATGTCATTTTGGACCTACTATTCGACCACTGTCCCCGCTCCTAGGTGCAGGGGCGGGGCTAAAATCATCTTGGATGGAGACCAATTCATAAAAGTTAATAGTTTCGCCTGAGCTTAAGCCTTGCGAGAGGAATGGGCAAGTGGCGGATCTAGATCTCACGAAGGAGGGCGGTAGGCATTGCGAGGGCCGGTCCTGTTATTGAAGTAGGCAAGAGCCAGGAATCGGTTCCAAAGTTGAGGTTCCGTAGTGATCAATCTCCGATAAATTGGAATATCGATTGGCTACCGTACCCTTGCCGACTTTCGCCTCGACGACACTGGCCATTCCTCCGAAGGCCATCACGGTGTGTGTGTCCTTCTGATCGAACATTTCGCCGTCCGCATCTTCCGATGTGCTGAACACAGGGAACTACAGTATTATAGACACTATCCAAAAACCGGGAGGGTCTTGCTGATAGCAGCCAAGATGGTCACGTTTTGGAACTACGAGGGATGTGAAATGTGATGTCACGCCAATCTGCGTGCATTAGGCGCTCAAAAACACAAAAATATCTATTTCTGACTATTTTTTGCATGTGTTTCAACGGGCACGAGGTCGGATATTAATCATCCGACCACGCCGCCTTTGATATATCAAAGACGGCATGACGTCATAGTTCTCATTCGACCAAGTGCCTAAATACAGCGCTCTTTTTTCAATACGCTAGTCTAGGAAGGATCACTCCACATGTAGCGAATGAAGCGTACTCTAGTCCAGGGGCATACTGCGGAACTTGGGCTTTAAAATCCCCTTGAAATTATTTGAATTTCCGCGTGTGCCTGATCACGGCAAAAGAGTGAGAGTATACAAAAACAAGAGATCGCGTGTGATCAGGCACGCGCGGAAATTCAAATACTTTAACTATTTTTTAAAGCAGAAATCGTGCTGCTTGCCTGGTAGTGATCACATTGAAGATCATGTAGTCCCTTCCGTTCTGGGTGACCCTTTTCACCGGTTTGCCGGCGACCTCGCCAAGAATCTCGGCGCGATTGATACTGGAAATATGGCACTACGCCGGATGAGAACCAAAAAATGGACCCATCTGTACGACTTTCACATAAGCATTTTTGATACTTTGGGAACCTATGGTGAACATGCTGGAGAAGGGTACTTTTTTGGTTCTCATCCGGTGGGTTCTCATTCGACCTAGTGCCGGAAACAGATGTATACTTATTATAAAATTTTAAAACAATAAATGAATAATATGAAAGAATATGATATGAGAATTTAAAAGTACGAACATGCAAATCTATAATAAAATGAAGATAATTTACCTGTGACCGTGTCTGCGGACAGACTTTCTGGGCTTGGAAGCCTCTTTTACCGCAGCATTAACGAGCATCGTTAGAGGATTGATCGATTACAGCAGAATATACACTAGACCGACAGCGCCTCAACTACCCAGATTTTTTTTGATAAAAACGAGAAATGTCTGATCTTGATTCCAATCAGAAAATGAAACATCGAGTTCCAACATTCCCGGAGATTAGCAATAATCTGGCTCTACGAACACTATCGGGCACTAGGTCGGATATATCAAAGGCGACGTGACGTCATAGTTCTCATCCTACCTTGTGCCCTCTATCGATAAAAGCATGTATGGATGGAGGGTTGATTACACCCCGAGACTCGAGACTATTGCGTACCTTGGCGGGAGCGGTCATGGAGACTGTGGAGGTGGACAGGGCGCGCGCCCCAGTAGCAACGCGGCTCGAGACGGCGAAGATGGAGCGGAACATACTGGAATAGGATTAAATATTTTGAGTTTCCCAACACCTACAAAAATTATTTGAATTTGCGAGTTCCCTGATCACGATAAAAACGAGTTCAAGCATTCAAGAATGCAAGAGCGTGCAAAAGTGAGAGCAGACATGATCAGGCTACTAAACGTGATACTTTGCAGCTCTACCATGGTTCTAATATTGAATTTGTTTTAATTAATTATTTCAGTTCATCTAATTGAAGCCCATTCTGAAACATTCAAAAAAATTATTGGAAGTCATTTTCTTGGTCTTTTCGGCATCTTCTAAACTAAAATAAGTAAAAGCGGAAGACTGTTAAAAATAACGGCTCAAAACAACTGTTGGACGACTTAGTAACTTCGTATCCCACAGCCAGATAAGAAGCCCATGCTTCGCTGCTCGCAACAATTCGCGTTACTTTCATCCCTTATTCATCGCACTGTTTATACATTCGGGAATGAGGGCCACGCACAATGAACAGTAACAACAAACAATAACTACAGCAGAGTAAGAGATCGGTAAATGTTTTCAACAAAGCCTAGAGCTATAAATTTGATAATGTGGGGTGAGAGGTAGGTCACTCCTCTGCTGATTATCGATAAACCTTCTAGAAGTCGTACTCAGAGTTCTTTCTGTTGTTGTTGTCGCCTCCTCTTTTGGCCATTACTTGCACTGATTCAGCTTGGATGCTCGTCTGACGAGGCGCGCGGCTACCGTCCTAAGAAAGCAACTATTGATTGGCATTTCAGTTTCCGATAGGGCTATTGCTACCGTACTCACTTCTTTGAGCTGCCCGCCGAAGGTGCGCAGACGGCCGTGCACGAGCACGCGCGATCCTGCAATGGGATTACGGTAATCGGTAAGTCTATTGACCTGCAGTCTATTAAATCCAAATAAGTTAAAGTTACCCAACAAGGACGAAACCCAGATCTCACCCTGATCCCGTCATGTGAGAGTATGCAAAAGTGAGAGAGCGCGGGATTACGCTGATCATTTCCGGCTTTCCCTTGCCGCTATTATTGATTTTTAGCATATTTGTATATTCATTCTATACTAATTCAACCATCGGCTAATCGATGGAGGACAAAAAATTATGGGTCAATTTCGTCCTTGTTGGGAAACTTTAAGTCTCGATTTGCTACCGTACCCTTGTCGACTTTCGCTTCGACGTCATCGACCTGTCTTCCGAAGACCGTCACGGTGTGCATGTCCGTTTGGTCGAAAAATTCGCCGCTGGCAGTTCTCGTCGAGCTGAATATAGTATTGGTATTTGATTGGCGCTGATTCAGAAAAGATCGGGGCTGCACATTTTTGCACATTTACCAGATCAAGCGATTGGGCGTACGCAATGAAACGTTGAGCTATGTACAACTCCGAAAGCACAGATAAGCATGCTTACTGGTTGGTGATCACATTGAAGAGGAGGTAGTCGTTTCCGTTCTTGGCGACCAGTCTCTTCGGCGTGGCGGCGACGCCACCGAGCAGTTCGACGCGATTGAGACTGGAAACATGTATAATTAAATTTGGAAAGTATATTTAAATAAATATAAGTGACTACACGAGTTGAAATGCGAGTTTGGAAATACTATTAAAAATATTTACCTGTAAGCATGTCTGCGCTGAGGCGTTCTGTCCTTGAAGACCTCCTCGACCTCAGCCTTAACGAGCATCGTTAGCGGATCGAGTGACACAAAAAAGCCGATTAGATACAAGACTAAAAACAACAAAGAAAGCAGCGCCTAAACCTGAAGCACTTTATATCCATTGGATGACCGAAATCCTGCTCTTTGGGGGATGCATCATACTTTTCGCAAGCGCAATATGAAAAATGCACACGCAGAATGAGATAAGGTGCTCGCATGCTGTTCACAATGGCACCAGCTCTGTGCGTTCACCGTAACTGCTATAACAACCCGACTAGGGGCTTATTGTCGTTATAAGGTTATAACTTTTAAAATGACATTATTAAGATTTTATTGTGCCCAAACTTAGGCTTCACCTTTGCCCAGAGATATCCCTAAGGTCTAGAAGCTCAGAGGAAAGACTCACATTGGTGGGGGCGGCCTTGGAAACTGCGGAGGTGGACAGGGCGCGCGCCCCAGTAGCAACGCGGCTTGAGACGGCGACGACTGAGCGGAACATACTGGAATTGAACTTAGATATAATAATAATAATAAAAATATTAACAAACTGAAGATTGAGCACAACACGGTAACGAAAACAAGATAGGTTTACAGTGAGAAGTACGCTGTATTATATGTAAAATATACATGAACGAGTAGCCAACCAATAGACTTATCTGTTAAGCTCAAGAGTCACACTAATTTTCAACAAAGCAGTGAGCAATTAACGAACCAAAAAATAATGAAACTAATAAATCGTTCCAGGCTTCCACTTCTTCCGTGATAAACACAGCGATGCATGGCGGCAGTTTAAATTTCCATCCACCGTACTGACTTTTATTGATATTATCAATTAGATTTTTTTATAGATCTCTTGTTATCTCCTCTAACTTTCATCATCATTCGATACGCTCAAACAGTATCAAGAGTTACACAGGCAGGAAAACTGAACTGTCAAGGCAACTAGCGGAGGAGGGCTGCTTTCTTTGTTTCGACCTTTGCGCCTTTTTCGGTCACTTACACCGGGCGGCCCGAGGGGCGGGCGCGTATATAAGGAGGCAGGCTGCCGACGATAATCATCCCCTCGATCACTCCTCTTCCTCTACTACTTCTCCTACTACAGTAATCTCACTGATCTACTCTTCACTATCTAACTTTCTGTCTTTCCTCATTCCTCATCGTATCACTCTATCTGAAACATCCGCCCTCATAGAATCATATCCGCGCCCTACCGTACTCCTACCCTGCGCCGCTTCATTCCTACCGTATTTCAGATGTCCAAGCCCGAGTGTCCGGAGGTCGCGCACGTGCGCAAGTTCGCCTTTTTCGGCGTTGCCGTATCCACGATCGCCACCCTCACCGCGATCGTCGCCATCCCCATGCTCTGCGTCTACCTCCAGGTACGCTGATACGCAGCCAAGCCGGGAGGGGGGAGGTCGCCAGCTACGCAGCTAAATCCTTATAACGCAGTCTCTTGCAGGGCGTTTCCACCAACATCCAGGACGAGATCGCCTTCTGCCGCACCCGAGGCGCCTCGCTCCGTGGCGAGTACACCAGAGTAAGTGTCCCGTCATGAATCTTACCCACCGACCTCAGCTACAATACCCTCCTTGCAGCTTGACTCCATGATCTCGGCTGAGCTTGCGCGTGGCAAGCGTCAGGTCGCCTACACCTGCTGCTCTTGCGGAGTCGGAGCCGCCGGACCTCCCGGAGCTCCCGGACAGGACGGAGCTCCCGGAAACGACGGACAGCCCGGAGACGCCGGAGCACCCGGACAGGTACCGTACCCTACCGTATTATACATCCTGCCGTACTCCCCAAAGACTAATCAATCGATTCCAGGACGCCGGAGACAACAACCAGCAGCCCACCGCCGCCGACTTCTGCTTCGACTGCCCCGCTGGCCCCGACGGAGCCCCCGGAGCACCCGGACCCAAGGGACCCGATGGACAGCCCGGAGCCCCCGGAGATCAGGGACCCGCCGGCAGACCCGGATCCAGAGGCCAGCCCGGTCGCGATGGACAGCCCGGCGCTCCCGGAAACGACGGAGCCCCCGGAAACCCCGGACGCGATGGAAACGTGCGCACTCAGCCTTCTCCCGCTGGACAGCCCGGCCAGCCCGGAGAGCCCGGACCCCAGGGACCCGCTGGACCCGACGGACGCCCCGGAAACACCGGAAGAGACGGACAGCCTGGCCAGCCCGGAGAGCCCGGACAGGACGGACAGCCCGGTCAGGACGGAGCTCCCGGACCCCGCGGACAGGACGGAGGCAACGGAGGCAAGGGCTCTTGCGACCACTGCCCCCCTCCCCGCACCGCCCCCGGATATTAGAGTGTATCCTGGGTACGATAAGTTCGAGTACGGTAGCCTCCTAATGTCACTCTGGTGGCTCCCTGATGTACATCGACTGCGATATAAAGAGTATTGATCTACTTCCAATCGATAATTGCACTTTGAACATTCATCCACACGTAAAAACCTTGCATGTTCTTGATGGGAAGTTCGTTGATCAACTCTAAAGATTACTCGGCAAAAGGACAAAACAAGATAGTTAGGAAAGATCCATTAGGGAGTAGCAGGAAAAGCATGTTTTCTCTACTGTACACTATCTCTAGTTTTGTCTGACCCACGAGAGAGCACGCAAAAACAAGAGAGTGCGCACACAGCCAGAGCAACTCATCCTGCTCACCCGAAGGGCATTGATCTACTTCCAATCGATAATTGCACTTTGAACACTCAATCACATGCATAATCCTTGCTAGTTCTTGTTAGGAAATTCGTTGAGTAACTGTTCTTTCATCTCTAAACGACGAGAGAGCACGCGAACTGAAGAGAGTGCTCGCCCCCTCGGGCAGAGCGAGTAATGGGCTGACCTTGCGCGTAAACGAGGCACTTTCCCCTCGTAATCAAGTGAACGGTCATAGTTCTGGGCAAGGTCGAGCAAGGCAATACTGTTCTCATCAAGGGAATGCGATACGTTTAAGCGATTTAGGGGCGCTTGGAGACAAGGAAAACACCGACAGCACAAAGGCGCCTTTTTCTACCAATCTCTGCGCAGAGCAATGGCCTGACTTAGGGATGGGGGAGGCTTAGCAAGAAAACTTAATTCTCATTTATTTCGCGCAGGTCAGAAAGGAGAGCAAGTCGGGCGTATCATTTTGGAACTCTTTGTTTTTTGAACTCAATGATGAATTTCGAACACTCTACATAATTTTCACCCTCTGTAGAGTTCTAAAATGATCAGTGCTAAAATGAAATACCCCGAGCCATCTTGAGCCATCCCTAGTCTGACTCTCCTCATTATGCACACTCTCTCGCAGGTTAGAGAAAGCGAGAGAACATGCAAATGGGAGAGAGCCAGACGATTACTCTCTACACACCTTCCCAGCCATCAAAACCCATTAGTGAGGTGTGCTTACACGAATTATAATATGTGACCGATAAACATCGAATTGTGGAGATTGTGTTAGAATATATGATATTACCGCAACAGGAAACCGCTAGGTCAAGACTTTGGAGTTTCCCCATCGTTTACCAACCACTGCGGACCTTACAATTCGTCCACGATTTGTATCGCAGGGATCATCAACCCCTTCGCGAGGATAACTCCCTTCGAAATGTGTTCAATAATATTTACAAAAATCATTTCTTGCTAACACACAACATATCACAAGAGAATACCATCTACGACCTAATACGAATCCCGAGAATGGTAACATAAATATGTGATTGAAATCCCTATTACCTGTACTAGAATGGCAACAGTTAGTGTTTCGTGTTTCAACAGTCTAAAACGTATTACAAAATGTCAAACGAATCATACAAACAATACAAGATAAAGGCAAGCTGCAGTGGCCTTACAGCCAGTGTGTGAGTTAGAATGCATTAGAGAACATGTCAACAGGGCACATGGATCTGGACTCCCCCGTCTGATAGTCAGAGCGAGAGAGTATGGGAATCGAGGAGAGCGATAGATCAAAGATCCAAATGCCCTAATGTTGATGACGTCATCTTCGTCCTCATCCTCACTCATGTAGAGGGGAATTCGCTCGAATCCGACTGTTGATTCTGAGAATGGACGACGGTAGAGAGAGTATCCAAGACGACGGAGGGCGAAAATCTGGAAGGGGAATCGATCGAATTATTGATTTAATTGCTGTAGCTATAAAGCCCAATACTAGCACTAAATTCCCAATTGTCGGTTTAAGATAGAACTCACGAAACTGACAAGGATACAATTTCAAGTTTAGCTAATTGATTGTATTTCTCGTTAGAAGATATACGCTATTACTATGTACATTCCAATACATGGAGTTCATATGGAAATTGTATATCCTGACTCCACCTACTCCCTCATCTCAAAGTAAAATCCAGCGTGCGCTTGCCAAATTTTGAGACAAATTTTTTTGCTCGTGAAATTTTTAAAAATTATCTTCTTTGCATGCACAAATTATCTTCTTTGCATGCAAATTAGTTTTAGCTATAAATATCTCACTCCGATTCCGATGATGAATGTGGCGAGTAGAGCAGCGAGAAGGAGAGAGTGGGAGGACGAAGAGGGAAGGAATTCAACCAGAGGGAACGAGTCAGAAATCTGCAAGGAGAAGAGTGATCAGGATGAAGAGGGATGCTCTCGATTACACACGTTCTCTCATCCAATAGTTCTGATACACGCTATAACTTTCCCAAATAATGATATATATTGATGATTTTTTTTTCACGACATTCGTCGAAACTGATCGGACAAGGCTGACGAAACTAGCCCAAAACAGATTCTCGAAACTAGAACTCGCCTGCAACCAAAATATCACAAGTAAAGTTGATAAAGTTCAATTTTAATCACATCCATAAATTAGTGAAACCTGAATAATGTCACTCCGATAATAATGCATACCCTTTATCTATTCTTACACTATAAATCATGACTGCTATCACATCCTATCATTCTTTAGTTTCATGCGTTAACAACACCACTCGAATACAGCGTATCCCACTAAACGCCTCTTTAGCAGTCAAAGTAACCCAAACAAACATGTAATTTGACGGTTACCGCCACCTTCTCCCCACTCATCTATTACCGTACTCTCACTTCTGACCGTACCTTGACTGTGACCTCCTTCTTCTCTCTATTCGTCCATTCAATCTCCAATTGGTATTTTCCGTTGAGAAGGGGCACGAATACAGCTCCTCCTCTCTCCTTCCATTCCTGTCCCGCAGACTTGGAACGAACTAGAGCTGCGTCCTGAAGGGCAGGATGGAGTACGATCTGACTATTCTTACTGATATTGATCGATGAGAGAGCATACGACGACCAGTTCCAGAATAGCAATGAGAAATGTATCTTTTGTTTCCACAGATTAGCAAAATACAAGTAAATGATCAGAATTCACGGGGTTTTTTTAGATTATACTAAATCAAAGATTACAAATCGTTCCTGGTCAACATCAGCAGGTGAATCACCGGTTGCCCGAGCAGAATTTGATTTTTTTAAACCTACCCTTGTAAATATCAAATCGTGTTAACCACTCATATCTTTAACCAGATACTGAATCATCAAATTCCCTAGCTACTAAAATTTTTCGACCCATACATTTCGATATTTCATAAACGCCACACACCTCTACTACATTATCCCTACGATCTCTTGTTCTGTCCAAGCTACGAGCGACGAAAACTGGATAGAATCAAACCTTGGGCACACTGAATCCCCTTGTCCTCGTCTCGAGTGCCGCAGTGAGTGCCTTCTCGTTCTCGCTGTAGAGACCAGAAGAAGCACGCGCCTCGTAGCAGCAACCCAACTGCACTTATGAATAATTATTAAATAATTTCATAAATGCGTGGGATTGTAATCGGAAAATACCGATCTGCAAAGAGGATAAGCCAAAGACGAAGCCTCGTTCAACCTAGCACCATTCACCCGGATTCGTACCTCTTTTTTTGAGTGTGAGGTATTACAGTGGGTAAGCAGTCTAAACATTCTAAAGCTTGTGGATAATGACTTTGATCCATTATTTTGTGCGAGAAGAGAAAGAGAGGCAGCGAGAGAAATTAAAATGTTTTTTTCTCACCTGCACTAGCAGTGCATCAACTCCTCCTCCCTCACTCCAGTTCATTCCTCCCAATGTCTCCTTCCCACTCATCGTACGACCGCCAGCAATCGTGTTGCGCTCGCCTGGAAAAGCTTTCATAGAATTTTTATTCGTTGCGCCGAGTTTCCTGGCAAGCTCTAATATGGTAGACAGGCCTCGATCGCGGTGTAGACAACTCTCATTACCTAACATTTTCAAATATATCAGGTTTTATCTTAATTTAATTTAGCTCATATTCTATTATTCGGTAATTATCTGAAACTGAACTGAAATATTTTCCTCTAGCAACAGTGATGTAGGTATGAAACTCGGCGAGACTAGATTGCATTCCACATTCCCATCCCCTCACTCACTTGAGCAGACATCGTACTCCGCAGTGGCCATGAGTGTCTGTTCCTTCTTGTACGCCTCTCCCATTCTCTTCGTTAGTCCAATTCCAGATGGATCGAGGTACCGGATCTTCAGACCTCCTGAATCATGGAGCATAAGTACGGTGCGAGAAGAGTGCGGTGAGGTAAATAGGCAAGCTCTTTTGTTGAGATTTACTAGTCGCTCGGGAAAGAGAAAATTATTGCACAGATGGAATGCGCGATAATAAAGAATATCAGCATAGCGTAAATGTGCTGGGTGGTACAGTCAACAGGGTGGTGGACAAAATGTCCCCTTCCTTTTTTGCGCATGGACAAAATGTCCCCTGGGAGAGTGGACAAAATGTCCCCTGGACAAAATGTCCCCTCATGGACAAAATGTCCCTATGGACAAAATGTCCCCTGGACAAAATGTCCCCTCTCCTCTGCTCCTCCCATTCCCATGCATGATACCTTCTATCTCCCAAATTCCTTCCCTCTGAAATTTTCCGTCAGCCACTCTTCCTCTCTTTTCACACCAGAGAAAATGATCAGTAAAAGCATTTCGCAAAATTTAAGGCCAATAATATATGAAAAAAAATAAGTAAAGGAAAGTCCCTTTAGCGCATTCCCAGCCACACCACCTTTTTGTTCCTCACCCAATCTTCTCTTTTCAATTGCATCCACGTCTCCGATTATTTCCCATTGTCCATTTATTGTCATTAAGGTTGGAAAAGAGCCTGATCGAGTGCGAGTCCGGAAGGGTCATACCGGAAAAATTCTGAATGTTCTCAGAAATTGTCGATCTCCCTCACAAAAATTCTGACTAACATCAGAGATGGTCGACGTCTTCAGAAAAATTCAGAATGCTCTCAGTGATGGTTGACGGTCCTCAGAAAAATTCTGAAGGTTCTTAGAAATTGTCGATCTCCCTCACAAAAATTCTGACTAACATCAGAGATGGCCGACTTCCTCAGAAAAATTCTGAATGCTCTCAGTGATGGTTGACGGTCCTCAGAAAAATTCTGAAGGTTCTTAGAAATTGTCGATCTCCCTCACAAAAATTCTGACTAACATCAGAGATGGCCGATTTCCTCAGAAAAATTCTGAATGCTCTCAGTGACGGTCGACGGTCCTCAGAAAAATTCTGAACGTTCTTAGAAATTGTCGATCTCCCTCACAAAAATTCTGACTAACATCAGAGATGGCCGACTTCCTCAGAAAAATTCTGAATGCTCTCAGTGATGGTTGACGGTCCTCAGAAAAATTCTGAAGGTTCTTAGAAATTGTCGATCTCCCTCACAAAAATTTTGACTAACATCAGAGATGGCCGACTTCCTCAGAAAAATTCTGAATGCTCTCAGTGATAGCCGAAGATCCATAATTTTTCTGAGTACCGTTGGCTTTCTCTGGTAGTAGCCAGAATTTTTGTGAGTGAGGTCGACAAATTCTGAGAACCCTCTAGTTTTCATTTCGTAGTGATGGCTCAATCAATCTATGCACATCGAGCTCAGTTTCGAAGTAGAGTTGAAACTTCACTTTGACTTTAGGTTGGGAAAATATATTATCAATTTCATTCAATTTTGTTCGAGATATTCAATCACACTGAGATCGAGTTCGCAGTTACATTGATGGGAGTGGAAGGGAAGGGGCGCGGAAGGGAGAGAGGGGGGTGGGTACATTTCTGCTAGGGGAGATTTCTGGCATAGGGACATTAAAAATTCTGTCTGCCTTTAGTAGCCCGACGCGTAGTGTTGGCGATTTGATGGATGTCAGACACTTTTTGATTTTTTTCCATTCAGCGAAAATTGACTTTGATAATCGGTTTCTCTGAGATTTAATGGATCTCTAAATAGTAACTATAATGCCTTCTGAAACGTCGTACTTGCTTGAATTTTTAGCAGACCTAATGGGAATGTTTCATGAGATCTGCAAACTCTCCGACGTTTAACTATTTCTCATAGTTTACCTTTTCTTGGAAAATTTACCCTACTTTCCGGATATGTTTCTGGTGCGCAACACATTTATTCGAATTTTTAAAGTCCTTCCGCTTTTTTTCAATTTCGAACGAGGGTGGTCGGAAAAAATCAAAACGCTAACACTATCGTCGTTTACTCGCGCTCGGAGAGATATTTTCTCCCTCAATGTTTGAATCGGTGACTCGCTAGTGAATCGCGGAGAATGACTCGCCTAGCAGAGCTGACTCAGCGAGTCAACTCGTGAGTGGTTTTGCATTGATTACTGAGAGTAATTCCGATTCATTCCTATATCCAACCCCCTCCACTGTTAGGAGGGCGACTGCACGAATAGAGTAGAGAGTGAGTGGAATGAATTCTCGAGTAGTGCAGTTCGCTCGAGAATTGATAGCAACCTCTCGTCTAGCATACCTTCTTATTCCCATGAAGCGCGTGCACCCTCACCCACGTGCGAGTTAGTCAGTCTATCCAGTGGATTTCCCCTATCCAGAACCTAAGATCCTACTAATGGGTGTTGCCAGACCCTCTCATAAAGTTATAGGTCCACCATTGGATCCCATGAGAGGATCACCACTTCCATTTCGATCCCCCCAACGGTATCTCATAGCATCGATGGGTACAAACATAAGGTTTCATTTTCAGCCCTCAACGGAGCGTACTAAGACTATGATGCTTTCCGATCGGTTACTGTAGCATACAGTCCCGGACGAGTAGCGTGACCTGGATTGTGCGCATTGTCCATCGCGACTTCGAGACTCAGCTCGAGGTAGAACACTGCTTGGAATTTCAGATTGAGCAGAATTCATCCGGAATATCCATATTTCACCGGGTCTATTTTCCTTTTTGATCTATTAGCCATCATTTATTATCGGGCGTAGTTGAAGCAATTCTCGTTGATTTTAACTGAGTTTCACAATTACAATGAAATTCTATATACGTAAGAATCGAGACCAGTTTCACAAAATCTGCTAATCTGCTAATATCCCGCTGCAAAGGGGTCGTGCGTGCGAGTTCAACCTGAAATATTAGCGATCGGATGGTTTATATGCGCTACGGTATTTTTTTACTAATGGTCTCTTGAACTCGCGAAAATGATTTCCTGAACTCGTGGAAATGATCTCTTGAGAGGCAAGGATGAAAGAGAGCTCCCGACTTTATGGGAGGCCTCCGACTTCATTGGAGGCTTCCGACCTCAGTGGTCTCGAGTATATAAGGAAAGCAAGCGAGCTTCCCACAAGTTGGTCGCTCTTCTCCCTCTCTCTCATTTTTTTGCCTATTTTCTCTCATTTTCTGTCCATTTTAGATGTCATTTGCACTGTGCAGTTGAATCCTATGACTGTTGTTGAATCTATATCTCATTCATCAAATTATCTTCAGATGTCATTCATTGGTCTGTCTTTGCCCTCTAATAAAGGGAAACACCCCATGGCTGCTTACCGTCTGCCAAACGATCCCGACAACATGCTGACCTTTCGCTGCAAGGAAGCAATCGACCCAGAGACCACTGCTCCAGAGTCACGCAGATTCAAATACACGTGCACCTCTTGCGAGAGATCCAAAGAGCAAGGAACGAAATGCGTGATCAGAGTGAGCCATCCGTTAAATTTAACACGTGTATCACGAGTCAGCCCCTCGGAAACATTTTTGAAAATTTTATATTTTTTGAATTTTGATATTTTCATTATGTATGCATGTACTAGTATAGTATGACTGCAAAATTTGGCGTACACATTTTCCAATCCCATTTGTGAATATTCTAATATAGAAATTCATAATCTATGTGTAAAAGATGTACAATAATCTATGTATACACCTGAAAAATTTTCAATGATAGTTTTCGAGAGAAAAAATTGTTGACCAAAAATGACGGGCTACGGTAAGTTGTTGCACACCGATCCCAGACCTTTGCCAATGGTGCATGCGTTTCTAATTGTGGTCCCACATTTCAACAGAAAAGTATGGAGGAAAACATTGGCCCTATCACGTTTTCTGGTGGAATGTTTATTAATCGTAAAGTTTAGGAAAAAGATAAGAACAATCATATTTAAGGTATTCTTTCCGAATTCTGAGACATGCGAATTCCTCTCTGATCCAGCCGACAAAGACAGACACAAGTGCGATTGGACTCAGGACGAGAAATGCAAATCTGCCAATGTCCTCAGCTCGAAATTAGCGTGAGTAGGCATAATACTGTTGAACCTGAGACAAGTAAACTCAGGCTCTAAGAATACCGGAACCATAGATCTTGCCTCACGAAAATATTTGTCTCACGGACTAGACAGTGTGCCGAATAGATTGATATTTAGGAAAATGCTGTCGCTGGAGAACGCGAAGTCAGCTGCCAATGGTCATGTGAAAAAGCCAGGAAGAGTGCAGAAGGAAGCAAACGCAGCAATTGTCAATAGATTGGGCAATCTGCAAGACATCGTGAAGAAAGAGGAAGTCCAGGTGGGAATCCATTGTTAGATCCTATTTAGAATTATTGTATAGGATGTACTCGATTTGTACTCTGGCGGCGATAACAAAATCAAGAGAAAGAAGCAGATCTCACGGGACATCAAGAGGTATTTGAGTATTTAGATCTCGTTTTAGCTTAAACATAGCTTAACACAATCTTATGTAGAACGTGTGGTACCGTTGATGCGAATGCATACGACGAAGTTGACGATAAGTCTCTGCTTGCCCTCGGCACTGATGAATGTATGAGAATCAGTGATCCCGAGGATAACAAGCGGATTTACATTGCATCTCGCAGAGTGAGATCATGTTACTCAGAAACGAATAACAAAGGCTATTGGAATGATTACAGATCATGGAGTATGCAATCGAAGGAGGTATCGAAGCATTACTTGTTGATGGCAACTTCTCATTCACTCCCACTCCTTCTCTGCCCAATAAATTGGCATTCCAGGTTTGTTTAAAATTTTGTGAATACGTGACGAGTACGTAAGAAGGACGAATTTGATTTGACATTTAAGCTGTACACAGTTCGTGTCTGTACCCGTGGAACCAGTTTCCTTCTCATGGCAGCTCTGCTCCCATCCAAGACTGCCAAGGAGTACTCTAAGCTGCTGCAGGTAATTTTAAACAATTTTGGACTGACAGAACTGATCTAAAATTCAGAGCCTGGCCGATCTCTTCCAAGAGTTAGATTTCCCTCTTCGAGGTGTCAGAATCGTTAGTGATTGGGAGAGCGGAATTATCAAAGCTCTGAAAGACACCCTTCCCATGATGCAGCACGAGGGTAAGTGTATTCAGATTTAAGTTGATTATTAAGTGATTTATGTGTATTTAGGTTGCCTCTTCCACTCACTGAAATGCACAAATCATAAGATCAGCCAGTATGGGCTGAAGGTTTCTGGAAACCGTTATCCGGTAATCAAGGAATGGACCAATCACGTTCGAGCTTCATTCTTCCTCCCTCGCTGTTACTTTGACAGGTTAGAGTGATAGAAAACAAAAGCATAATAAATTATCGTATTCAGTGCAAAGATTCTCGAGGTGCCAGTCAGTCCAGCCCATCCCCATTACGCTGATTGCAAGAACTTTCTCGAGTATTTCACTGCTGAGTGGATGGAGTACTCAGAAACTATGCGATGCAAGTACATGATCGAGAATCATCGTACTTCCAATCTCGTGGAAGCCTGGCATCGGTTAGTGCTATTTTGTTAAATAAAAATAAATTTTCTCAACAATATGTTATTGATTCAGGGGAGCGATGCAATACTTTCTCGGAAATCACCCCACTCTCATGCAGCTCATTTCGTTCATTCAGGTTAGCGTTCGCTCTGTTTTTTTCTAAAGCGCCTTTCTCCAATCTAACATTTCCAGAATACAGAACTCGATGATTCAGTCTCTCTTCGCCACTACGTCATGCAGAACTCCTTCTTCAAACGTTCTGATGATGATGAGAAGAGAGCTATGCTTACGATGTCCCCTCAGATTGCGTTCGATTCTATTGTCTCGCTTAGGGATCCTACTGCCGATGAGATTCATGCCTATCTAAGCAAGGTTCAATTCTGTCATGAGCTCACGAACTAATTCATCGTTTCCATGTATCATACTTGTACATTTCTTCTACTTATTATTTTATTTACACTACACCCGTCCTCCCGTAGGAAGTATGAGCTCTCAATTGACCGCCATGTTGGTGACCCCGGGGTTGCGGCTCAATTGATCTCTTAATAAATTATTATTATTCCCTTGTAAACAGCTTTGTCTTACAAGCAATAATTTAAAAAGGGCATTCCGGAAGAATTCTGCCCAGTCAGGCACTGGCGTATCACGCCTCTCACGAGACAATCGAGCTGAGACAGGGAATGAACGGAAAATTGTGAAATGGGTTCTAGCCGAATTTAGGCATCCTGAGGGATGTCTGACACTCCCCCAAACTCTCATTGTCTAGATTTCATTTTTGACTTCATTGCACCGGGTTGGATCTTGGCACCTCCCACTTTGAGTGCTAATATCCCGGTTACAGTGACATATTAAGCAAAATTGACCTCCGATTGACCCCGGCTCATTTTTATATCGATCTATTCAAATCAGATCCTGAAAATGTTAATTTAAACCATGATGCATTCAAGGTCAATTTTCTCGAAAACCAATGGAAAGGTGCAGCTCAAATTTTAACTGAGCATGCATCTGAACGAAAGCTATCGAATGAGGTGCAGGCGTCGAAAATGCGGACACTGCTGTGAAACTTTCGCCATTTAAACTTTTCCTGATCGCTTGAACTTTCTTTTCCACAGTCAATTGTCACTTACACCGCTCTCTTCTGAGCGCGCGGCCAAGAATGGTGGGAGTTCCTTCGAATTTTCCGTGGAAAAGAAAGTTCAAACGATTAGTAAAAGTTTAAATCGCGAAAGTTTCACAGCAGTGTCCGCATTTTCGACGCCAGCACCTCGTTCGACAGCTCTCGTTCAGATGCATGCGCTCTTAAAATTTGAGCTGCACCTTTCCATTAGTTTTCGAGAAAATTGACCTTGAATGCAGCATGGTTTAATTAACATTCTCAGGATCTGATTTGAATAGATCGATAGAGCTCGAAAAATGAGCCGGGGTCGCTCAGAGATCAATTTTGATCAATCTGTCACGGTAGCCGGGATATTAGCACTCAAAGTGGGAGGTGCCAAGATCCGACCCGGTGCAATGATGTCCAAAATGACATCTGGACAATGAGACTTTGGGGGAGTGTCAGACATCCCTCAGGATACCTAAAATCGGATAGAACCCATTTCACGATTTTTCCTCCATTCCCAAGAATGGCGATTTTAGCTCGATTGTCTCGTGAATGGCGTGGTATGGTGATGTTATGCAGCTACTCTGCGATCGCGATAAACGTAAGTTGAGGCACGTTCGCTGGGTAACAAGATTTGTATATGCAAATGTAGGGTAGCACATACTGGTTACAATGAAGCAACTCCCATGTCGCTACGCCCATTCGCAAATTAATGCTGAATTGTTGTGTAAATGTCGGTTGTGCAGCTGTCACCACCCCCCCCCCCCCCCCCCCCCCCCGAAAGTTCGTATGGGTGCAATGGTGAGATGCCACCATTTTTTAGAAACCATCATGTGAGAACTTCAGTATCGTCACTTTATTTTTGCAACTTTCATCTCAGAATTATAGACTAAGAAACCGTGCTTCGAAGAACAATTACCTCGCACACCCCGTCAAGTGGGGGTAGAAAGCTCATTTGCATGGCAAATCGATTTTCTGCTCAAGTTCGCCATCTCATTTTGGCCTATTCTCAGCCAATGAGTCGGTTCGTGGGGTTCCTATTGTTTCGCCCCCCATGAATTCCAATTTCTCTTAAATTTTTTGAGAAACATATCATCGCTTGGTGTGACTCTTCGAGTTCTACTTTACTCTCATTCATATCCCTCATTCATTGCTTTTGAAACATAAATTTGTAATAAAACGATGATTGACGAGGCTCAAATTGAAAGTCATTTTTGGTGGAAAAATAACAATTTTTGGTGAATATTCCATTCTTTTCGAACCTTAGACCCTACTCCTCACATGTCAGAGGAAGATGAAGCTATCAACATGGAGATTATACAGAACGTTGGGCAAACCCCTTGCCCACAATGTGATGGCATATACTTTTAAATTTCCTCATTATTCCTTAGCAACGTCCATTAGAGTGCTCGAAAGTCAGTGAAATCGCCTAAAAACGACTGTTTTGCGCACCTCAGACCCTACTCCCCAGAGGAGGGTGAAGCTATCAACATGGCGATTGTGCAGAAAGTTGTGCAAACCCCTTGCCCTCAATCTGATGGTACAGAATTTTAAATTTCCTCCTTATTCCTCAGCTATGTTCATTAATGTGCGAAAAACCCTGCAATTCAGACCCCTCCGTTGTTTCGTTATTCCCCGAATGAATGGGATTGGTGATGCCACGCAAATGAGCTTTTTCCCCCTCTTGGCGGGGTGTGCCTCGGAATGAGTGGGTGGGAATCGTCGGATCGAATTTACATTCTCGAAACTCTCATCTCGTAACTGTTTTTCTCGTAATCATTATTAGTTTCCAGGCCCATTTTCGCTCGACTAATTCGTAATAATCGGTTGAAAACTCTTCCCAGCCTTCTCTAAATGCAACTCATATTTGAAAAATGGCAATTTAAGAAACATGAAGGCCACGGTTACATGGAAAAGTTCCAGATCGAAAAATTACGAGGTTCTGAGAATATAAATCCGAATTGACGAGTTTCTACCCTCTAATTCTAAGAGAATTGGTCCTCGAATAGCAGTTCTCGCCCGATCATTCTGATACGAGAGTTTCGCGATAAAATTTACGCTTCGAAAGTGATATGAAAGATGTTTTCGGAAAAATAGTGACATCTCACCATTGCACCTTCGTATGTAAAATCTTGGAAATTTCATTAATATTTGCATTTTGCTCGCCAAGTGCGACTCGCGAGTGCATTCCAATCACCTTCTTCTCTATTTGCGGGGTCGCCCTCCTCACAGTGGAAGGACTGGATGGAGTAATGAAAATTACTCGCAGTAATCAATGGAAAATCACTCGCGATTTGACTCACCGAGTCAGCTCTGCTAGGCGAGTCATTCTCCACGATTTGCTCGTATGTTACCGGTGCAGACGAGTGGGAGTGAACATAATTTCCCGAGTGCGAGTAAACGACGGTAGTGTTGGCGTCATTCCTTTACTTATTTTTTTCATATATCATATATATTTTTCATATATCATATAATATTTTTTCATATATGCGCCTTAATTTTTCCAAAATACTTCTACTGATAATTTTCTCTGATGTGAAAAGAGAGGAAGAGTGGCTGACGGAAAATTTCAGAGGGAAGGAATTTGGGAGATAGAAGGTATCATGCATGGGAATGGGAGGAGCAGAGGAGAGGGGACATTTTGTCCAGGGGACATTTTATCCATAGGGACATTTTGTCCCTGTGGGGACATTTTGTCCAGGGGACATTTTGTCCACTCTCCCAGGGGACATTTTGTCCATGCGCGAAAAAGGAAGGGGACATTTTGTCCACCACCCCAGTCGACATTATTCTATCGAACGTATATCGATTCTAGTCTAAAATCGAGAGAATGGGGATTTGAGAGAGAATTTCACTCACCGCTGGCGACGAAAATGGCGTTATCCAGAGCGGGAATCACCGACTGAACATCCTGGAGAAGGAAACGGAAGGGATCGATCGACCCGTAGTCGTCTCAGTTTTGCTGCAAGGGCTCAATTGATCGGATATGTTGTTTTCACTTAAATCCCTATTCAAGACTACTCTCTCGCGCATCGCCTGCACGAGAATAGTTGAATGGCCGAAGCATTTTCTTAGAGCATGGAGGTGTGCGTTTTTAAGGTTCACCATTATGCTATCTGATAAAGATTTTGCAGGTTGCAATCAGCTCGAACAGGATTTGCCCAATATAGAAAATTGAGAAAAAAAATGATCACCGACTAGTGTAAAATTCTATCTAGAGGGGTTTTTCATTCTTGAATCTAATAATTTATATTTCCCATGGAAATATTCACCTGCGTGCTGGGTATCTCGGGAAGGAAGAGAATGGTTCCTCTCCTCTTCAATTCCTTGTGTCTCACTGATGTCGAATTACACAGGGTAGTGAGGTATCTGAGAGATTTTATACCTCACTCTAGCACGGTCTGGTACACTAAAGCACATCCAATGGATAAAATTATTAGATAACAGTATTAATCATACAAGTTTTACTTCTGTTACTGAACCTGTCATTTCCGGGTTCTACCCTAGATATACCTGTCGAAGCGTACCCTCTATTCGATTTGAAGGGTTCTCCGAATATTGAGAAAAAAAAACAACGTACTCATAAATGAGTGACTCCGTCCTCTTTTCGATGGCTGCTACGAGAGTGAAGGGAGGACGACCCGTGCCTGTAAGTGAGACCGTATTGTAATACAGCAGAAAAACTCGAAACGTTTCTGACAGATCTTTCGAGACTTGAAATAACGATGAAACACTACAGTCAGTGGTCGATTAAAACATTCAGATTCTGGACACGGAATGCAATATTGCCGTAATTGCTATTGAAATAGGAAGGAACAGTTCAACGTTTCCAATAGATAACTCGAGATTTGAAGCAGCAGTGAAACCCCAAAGTTAGTGGTCGATACATACCGTCAAAATTAGGTCATTGGCTTCAAGATAGCCATGATTTTTCTTGTAGATATGTCGAGATGTGAAACAGAATTCCAAGGAAAAAAAAGGTTATTTGTTTTGCTCACCGACAGCAGTGATCCTCAGTCTGCTGTGCTCTACTCGATGTGCACACTGCTGCTCGTCATCGAAGATCGAGAGAGAAGCTGAGGTTGAGAGGAGCGCCTGGAAAGGGACAGTGAGAGGGGGATGGTTAGGAACTAGTCTGTTCACGATTTCAGTGTACATTCGTGTCGAATACGTTATTTGAGTTTGCAATAATTCGCGATCTTTCTGAGTATTATTCTCCACAGTTTTCTACCTCTGATTCACAAATTTCGACTGTAAGGACTGATCTCAGTTTCTCTTCCTAGCGCTAAAACAGGCTGGATAATCTAATTTTTGAAGTGATATTGAGAGCACTGCTCGCTCCTCTCACAGTATACTTTAATTTTTTGTCTGACCACAAAGTCAATTCAATCAAATAACTCGAATCAAACGGAGATAAGACTAAGGGGTGAAACCCCAGCACAACTGTCGTCAAATTTTCCAATAGTGCGAGATGTATGCGACAACAACAACAACTACTACTACTTATGCCTTGTATCATCGTTCAAATTAAAGGTTGAAGTCGGCTTCAATAAGCGTGAAATGCCGTTTTATCATACTAAATCATACCTCAGATGGTGAGAAGTGGTCGAGTGGATTGACAGAAGGAAGGACGGAGTACTCAGAGACTGAGTCGGAAGAGAGCAGATTACCGATCATCTGAAAGGAATGGGGAACAGGAACAGAGATGTTTCAGAGATAGTTCATACTCCCTAGAGAGTCGTTGAATGCAATGTATCTTCGAATCCGAAAGAAAAAAATATCTCCTTCGGTTCAACGTTTCCCGTTTCACTCTCCCCTTTTCCCATCTTTCTTCTCACCTCCACCACTCCCTCAACTGCTGCCCATCTCTTTCCGTAGTCTTCCTCTCCCTCGCATCCGATCGATACAGCGAGTGAGAAGGCGTCCCGAAGGGAGAATGTGTCCACCTCCTGAGCCAGACGAGTACCAGATGCTTCACTGTAGTTATGCAATTACTATAATAGTTATTGCAATTTAAGAATACCCCGAAATATATCCAGAAGTGTATTTTACAATCTACTTCATACATACACGAACCAGGAAATAGACGCCATTAATAATTTATAAATTGTTTTACCAACGATCTCTGAAGTATATTGTCATGTTTAGAGACAGGAACCTATGAGGAGGATATGAAACAACGAAGCAGCGAGTTGGTATAATTCAGTTTTCCGTAACCTATCTTCATTCATTCATATGTTCATTGATTAGTACTATTTCGTCCAACTGAGGCGATAATATTGGTCATGTGACTAAAGGGCCATGGATATGGGACATGAGAAACATTAATTCTAGTTTCAAGTTTACAAATTTCAAGGCATACCACTAGCGTTGCTAATATACGGCATAACTCACTTTACACACTGTCCCTCACTATGAATGGCCTTCTTGAGACTCGTATCGAGTCTCTCCTTCTGGAAGAGTGGAGGATGGGTGTCACGAGGAGAGAAGAGCACTGAGGAAGGAGCACTCGAGGTGACCACCTGGGGGAGGGGAGTTTCATGATAGACAGATGAATGGTTGACTTCACGATAAGTTCAGTGTAAGGCTGGTTCTTTGTGAGCAAAACAAATATTAAAACCACGTGTCAACAACTATCGTCAACTTATGCTACTTATACCATGGTAGTCTATCAATTGAAAAATGGTTCGAAAAATGAACAACATAGGTATTTTGCGGCAAAGCAAGAAGCTGATAGTGAAAAATATTTGCAAAACCATAAAAAAAGAAAATGCTCACAATAGCAGCTCTCGGGTCGAATTTATGGATAGTGTCTGCGAGGCCGGAAGTGTAGGAGGGAATGATGAGAAGGGAGAGATGGGCAGGGAGCTGGAAGGACGGGCAACTTAAAACTTCTTGGATCTCCCCGACATTTCGACGACATAACACGCCTCTCATGAGAGAATCGAGCTGAGCATGGGAATGGTGAATTGAGTTCTATCCGGTTTCGGGCACCCTGAGACATATCTGAGTGAGCCCCGAAAAATTTCTTGGATACAGTGTAAGATAGAGCAAAATTGACCTCCGAGTGACCCCAACTCATTTTTGAGCTCTATCGATCTATACAAACCAATTTCTCTAAAACCCATTTTTAAGCGTGGTACACTGTAGGTCAATTTTCTCCAAAATGTAGGTAAAGCAGTAGCTGAAATTTTAATAGTAGATGCAGCTCAGCGACAGCTTCCCAACAAGTGGTTTGCGAAAAAAATACATGGCGTCTGCTGAGAGTTTCGCCCTTTTAAATTCGTCTGGATCGTTTGAACTTTATTTTCAACGGGGATAGGGAGAGGAAATCGATCATTTTCGGCCGAGCGCTCCGAAAAGAGCGGTGTGAAATTAATTCGCCCAGATAGTTGTCAATTATTACTGTGAGAACAGAAAGCGTAGTCCGTAGTATGGTGCCGAGATTTAGTACATTTGATTCTAAACATACGCGGAACATTTTTCCTCCGCGATCCGGAACTTTCTGCGCATATTTAGAATAAATGCTACTTTCGGCTACTTTCTGGAACCACTATTATCTCATATCCCAAATGGTATTATCTTCTCAATCCCTTTCCGACATAGGATATTTCAATCTACTGTGAGAACAGAAAGCGTAGTCCGTGGTGTGGTGCCGAGATTTAGTACATTTTATCCTAAATGTACGCGGAATATCACGCCTCTCACGAGAGAATCGAACAGATCTTGGGACAAGGGGCTTTTTTCGCTTACGGGTTTTCGATGGATTTGAGCTTCCCTGGATACATCTAAGACCCCCTTGACCGGAATAGTCTTCACGACCATTCCTTTTCGAGTTGCTGCACCGGTCGCTGACTCACGCCCCACTTCGACGATCACTTAGAGCCCTTCAAAATGTAGTTTTGACGGTCATTTCTCGTTTCCCTAGCTAACTTTCTGAGCTCTATCGACCAGTATAGTTCGTTTGACCATTACTTTATTTTTGAAGGCACTACATTCAATGAGGTGTAATTTGAAAACTGTTCGAATGCGGAATTCAATTTTCCTATAGGAGATGCGCATTTTCAAGACGAATCGATTAAGGTGCTTATGCTCCCATATCTCGGGTGGAAACTTAGTTTCCCATGCAAAAAACTTTTTCAATTGATTTGAACTCGAAATTCAATTTGCTCTTTCCCTATCATTCCGCGCGGGCGAGCGCGCGCCTCGCAGTCCGATGTGAAACATAACTCATCGACGGCGTTGACGTTGATTCGACGCCCACCCACAATAATGTGTCTCAGCCGGATGGAACCTCATATTTCTGCATACATCTATAGCGAAGCGCAATTGGGCAAAGCGAGAAATGGTGTAAGATCCGCATATTTAGTTGGTTTTTTTAGGGCCCCTGCGATAGGACGATAAGCCATTGCAAGCGGCTTGCAAACGAGCACACCAAATTCACCGTAAGGAGTGCAATTCACAGCTTGAGCCCTTCATCCATTTAGGTCGATCAGCTATTATCAGAGAAACAAGTCCAGGGTTTGTTCTCCCGAATGGAGAAGAAACGAATTTCCAGTGGTGAGTCTTTCACGCAAAACGATGCCCATATTTATATTATAACTATTTCGGCTGCCCCGTCCTAGTTTGGTTTCGCAATCCGGACAGACGCGGTCACAGTGCGCTTTATATATAGGTATAGATAACATCAGTTACTGTATCCGGTGCAAGCACTGCTGGTAGTTCCAAGTCGATGGCATCGTCAAGCCGAAAAAGAAAGCATCCGGAAGGGGAAAGAAAGCATATCACTGTAAATTTTGTTTTAACACGTAGTCACAATTTCGTCCTTTCAAGAGAACACGGGCGAGTGAACTTGAGGAAGAGGAAGAGGAGGAAGACGAACTGGAATTCCTCAAGCATGCAGTTCTCGAGGAAAAGAACAATCTTTTCAAAGCCTAATTTATAATCAATTCCCAATAATAATATAAAGTCGACATTAATTTCACAATAACATCGATTGAGTTATGTTTCACGTCGGAATGCGAGGCGCGCGCTCGCCCGCGCGGAATGATCGAGTTTAAATCAATTGAAAAAGTTTTTTGCATGGGAAACTAAGTTTCCACCCGAGATATGGGAGCGTAAGCACCTTAATCGATTCGTCTTGAAAATGCGCATCTCCTATAGGAAAATTGAATTCCGCATTCGAACAGTTTTCAAATTACACCTCATTGAATGTAGTGCCTTCAAAAATAAAGTAATGGTCAAACGAACTATACTGGTCGATAGAGCTCAGAAAGTTAGCTAGGGAAACGAGAAATGACCGTCAAAACTACATTTTGAAGGGCTCTAAGTGATCGTCGAAGTGGGGCGTGAGTCAGCGACCGGTGCAGCAACTCGAAAAGGAATGGTCGTGAAGACTATTCCGGTCAAGGGGGTCTTATATGACGGCGGTCACGTAAGAATCGAACAACGACCTGAAGGGCCTGGCACAGCAATTTTTCGAATATTTGTGGAAAGGGGTTCTCGAGGGTGCTGATCATCGTGGTCAACTTCATTTTGCACCAACTCGACCGGTTGAGCCAGGATGCATGTAGGCTGCATGTACATTTCTGCTCATATCTCCGAAACCGATTGTGCTATCACCTTCAAATTTGTAAAGAGGTACTGTAAGCTACATATGAGCCCGTCGAAGCCAAATTTACATATTTTTAAATATGCTAATTATAAGAAATTTTGGATTTCGAATATAAAGCAAAAACTAACGACGAGAATTGTATGAGAAGATGCGCCTTGTTCAGGGGATCATTTTTCGTATACAGAGTATGGGGTTTTATGTCGTCTTTTTTCTGCTACGAATTATTGTTTGTTCCATTTATCACCTCTGCGCCGCGCTCTTTCCGCGAAGAGCGAGGAATGAGAATGAGTTGCACTCTCACTTTCAATCACATTTCCATTCCTCACTATCCGGGCGATAATTGAAGTGGAGTTAGAGTGAAACTCATTCTCATTCCTCGCTCTTCGCGCAAAGAGCGCGGCGCAGAGGTGATAAGTGGGACAAACAATTGTTAGTAGCAGAAAAACGACGACATCAAAGCCCATACTATGCATTCGAAAAATGATCCCTTTAACAAGGCGCATCATCTCATCCAATTCTCGTCGTTAGTTTTTGCCTTATATTCGAGATCCAAAATTTCACAAAAATAGCATATTTAAAAATAAGTAAATTTTGCTTCGACGGGATCACAGGTAGCTTATAGTACCTCTGTACAAATTTGAAGGTGATAGCACAATCGGTTTCGGAGATATGAGCAGAAATGTACTTGCAGCCTACACGCATCCTGGCTCAACCGGTCGAGTTGGTGCAAAATGAAGTTGACCACGATGATCAGCACCCTCGAGAACCCCTTTCCACAAATTTTCGAAAAATCGCTGTGCCAGGCCTTGCTCGATTCTTACGCGACCCCCGTCTTATGTATCCAGGGAAGCTCAAATCCATCGAAAACCCGTAAGCGAAAAAAGCCCCCTGTCCCAAGATCTGTCATTTTTGAGTCGATTCTCTCGTGAGAGGCGTGATATCACGCCGTTCACGAGAGAATCGAGCTAGAATGAGCTTTCATGGGAATGGAGCAAAAATCATGATTCTAGTTAGCAGTGGTTTTGGTACCCTCTAATTGTAAGAATGATTCTTCGATCACCTAGCCTGACTTAGAGATGGCTTTGCAAGAAATAACACTTAAAGTTACCCAAAATCCTTGAAAATATTTGAATTTGCGCGCCTTCCTGATCACGCCTGCTCTCTTGTTTTTGTTTTTCAAATGAATTAACGGTTGTTGTGCAACTTTAATTGTCCGCTATCTTTACCAGTTCTGGCAGGAAAGGAGAGAAATTAATCCTGGTCCCTAGTCTGACTCTCCTCATTCTGCACACTCTCTCGCAGGTTAGAGAAAGCGAGAGAGCATGCAAATAGGAGAGTCAGACGATTACTCTCTGCGAACCGTCCAATTCACCATTTTAACCTCAAGAACTCCACTCGTGAGGACTGCTTAAACGAATTTTTGTTTTCTTCCATGCCTGATTCGAATTGAATTCAAGAGAATTCAAGAGATTATATTATATTACCGCAACATGAAACCACAAGGTCAAAAATTTTCAAAATTTTCCTATCTTCTACCAACTTCTGCTCGCATTGCATTTCTTCCAGCATTTGCATTTCAGGTATTACCCTTCGCGAGGAGAACTCCCTTCGAAATGTGTTCAGTAATATTCACAAATAATCATTTATTGCTATCACACAACATATCACAATAGAATACCCTCTACGACCTAATACGAATCCCGAGAATGGTAACATAAATATGTGATTGAAATCCCTATTACCTGTCCTAGAATGGCAACAGTTAGTTTCGTGTTTCAACAGTCTAAAACGTAATACAAAATGTCAAACGAATCATACAAACAATACAAGATAAAGGCAAGCTGCAATGGCCTTACAGCCAATGTGTGAGTTAGAATGCAAATAGAGAACATGTCAACAGGGTACATGGAAATGGACTCACTCGTCTGATAGGCAGAGCGAGAGAGTATGGGAATCGAAGAGAGCGAGAGATCAAAGATCACAATGCCCTAATGTTGATGACGTCATCGTCGTCCTCATCCTCACTCATGTAGAGGGGAATTCGCTCGAATCCGACCGTTGATTATAAGAATGGACGACGGTAGAGAGAGTATCCCAGACGACGGAGGGCGAAAATCTAGAAGATTTGATTTAATACTTTTCATTTTTTCCAAAAACACTCGCGACTGTTGCTACATTCCAATTCACCGTGTCCATATGGAACTTTCGTATCCTGACTCCACCTACTCCCTCATCTCAAACCATAATCCAACATGCACTTGACAATTTCCCAACGCATGCTCGTTAAAGTAGTTTTGTATTTTCCGTTTTCTTCGTATGCGTCATACAGACTCTTCGATCTGACCAGCTTGATTGATTCTTTTTTCCAATGAGCCATATGATGATGAGTAAATGTTGCGGTTTTGACAGAAATTAGTAGAGATTCTGCATCCCCATTTCACCTGCTCCTCTTTCTAGACTAAAATTACACATGTCGACCTGTTTCTAAACTCTACAAGAACTTGTTAATATCTCGAATTAAATAATTAGAGATTAATTACCAATTTTAAAACTCACTCCGATTCCGATGATGAATGTGGCGAGTAGAGCAGCGAGAAGGAGAGAGTGAGAGGAAGATGAAGAGGGAATGGATTAAACCAGTGGGAACGAGTCAGAGATCTGAAATCAGAAGAATGAACGAAATGAAGAAGGATGCTCTCGATTGCACACGTTCTTCCATTATCCCTTCCTCCGATACTATAAATGACTATTCCCGACGTAGAGTAATGCCAAATATTGATAATTTTCTATAGGATACAATCGATTCGAGTGATCAGTAAATTTCAAAGTGTCAAGGAATTATCCGATTGGAGAAACCAGAGCTTACCAGTCGCACAAATCTCAAAAGTTACAGAAAAAGATATGCTCCAGAAATTAGCTAAAATTGAATCATTTCAATCCATTCATGATATATACACGTACCTCGTTTTTACTTTACGCATATGACAGTTGTCGCGAAATTCATTACAGCACAAAACAATGCCATTCGAATTATGAGTATCTCAATTTATTTCAATCTTGAGAGGAACAAAAAAAATTATATTGACGCGCGTATTGTTTACTTCTGTATCTCTAATGATACCGGACTTCCTCAACCACCGTATTCCCACTCCCTACCGTATCTTGACCGTAACCTCCTTCTTCTCTCCATTCTTCCATACGATCTCCAGTTGGTATTCTCCATTAAGAAGGGGCACGAATACTGCTCCTCCTCTCTCCTTCCATTCCTGTCCCGCAGACTTGGAACGAACCATAGCTGCGTCCTGGAGGGAAGAACGGAGTGACGGTATTACATATAAGAGACAAGAGAAACAAAAGGAGGGAGAAGAACGACCAGATCGAATCTCCGCTACTTCTTCGCACTTTCCAATTAAATGGTGATATCTTTTCATGGTTGGTTCGGTATGATCAAGTATTGTCCACCGCTAATTGAAATAGCCAGATGTTGAATCACTAAGTTCCCTAGCATCCTCTCAAAATTTCGGCCATGACAATTGTTGAATTTTCCTAAAATTTCATAAATATCTCTACCTCCCCTTCTCATCTCCCTCATTTTTTTGTTTTGGTCAACTGAGAAACGATGAACACTAGAAAGAGAAAGATTCTCACCTTGGGCACGCTGAATCCCCTTGTCCTCGCCTCGAGTGCCGCAGTGAGTGCCTTCTCGTTCTCGCTGAAGAGACCAGAAGAGGACCGCTCATCGTAGCAGCAACCCAACTACAGATATCAGAATTGTCATTAATATATTTTACTCTTTTTTAACTTACCATGAAAATAACTTATGTTTTAAAAATATTTTAGTTCCCTAAGCGGTCGGTTGTCAATTACAGAACGCCGATCGGTAAAGAAGATAAGCAGCCTCGATTAACCTAGACGGCGCGGCGCTCCATTTTGTCGTATGCGCATTCATTCCACTTACAACGATGATCCCTCACCGGTGTGCGGTAATAAAAATACAAATAATTCAAATATTTACATAATTTTCTATCCTCCAAAATTAACGAGAATTAGATATATCACTCTCGCAAGATATAACACGCTAAATAAAGTGCCTTTCTACGTTTCTTTCTTTTTTCACCATCAATTTGCGAATGTGCATTACTAACTTCCATTCATTACCAATCCCATCTAATCCCTCCCTCTCCCTCTCACCTGCACCAGTAGTGCATCGACTCCTCCTCCCTCACTCCAGTTCATTCCTCCCAATGTCTCCTTCCCACTCATCGTACGACCGCCAGCAATCGTGTTGCGCTCACCTGAAAAGAGCACCATTTGTTAGTTACATATCCCCATGATTCGGGCTTCAAAGCTGGCTCAACTATGCAAAAAAATGCAACCTCGATCATTCGGAAATACCCTCATGAAAAATATCGACTGTATATCACACCTTTTTGCAGCTCAACTTCATGGAAGCGAGAGAAAATATTCCACTGTTCTCCTATCTAATCCGTCTCCTCTAGATCACACAACTCCTCTCCCCACCCCTCACTCACTTGAGCAGACATCGTACTCCGCAGTGGCCATGAGTGTTTGTTCCTTCTTGTACGCCTCTCCCATCCTCTTCATCAATCCATTCCCAGATGGATCGAGGTAGCGGATCTTCAGACCTCCTGAAATGATCGAGCTTAAAAACATAACTAAAATAGTTCGTTGAGGTCGATAGGCAAGCTCCTTTGTTTAGATTTCTTATTTTTACGTGTCTAGTCATCTCCCATCGTAGAGACGGGTTGAGAGAGAATTAAGAGAATGAGCATAACTTAAATGCGCTGAGTAAATTGAAGAAAAAATTTGTCTACCTGTTTCCTATCGAACTTTTTTGCGGTTAGTTCCTGCGAGAGGTAGTAATAAATAATTAGAAAAACGGACCGCTGGCGGTGAAAAAGGCGTTATCGAGAGCGGGAATCACCGACTGAACATCCTGGAGAAGGAAACGATCGAACAGTAGTCGTGGCAGTGTTGCTGCATTGGATCAATTTATCGGCTATATTTATCAGTTAAAGAAGGAGTAACACGAAAAATAGATTGTACTTGTGGAATAGTGGTTGTCGTAGAGGACAGAAATCCGGTGAGAAATCACTTTATCCGAAGTGACCCAGATGACTCTATCACGATATATGAGAATTAGAAGATCGGGCCTCAGCGCAGGCGAAGTGCGCGTATTTGAAATAAATGAGAAAAACTGCAACAACGAATCACACCTAGCGGGATTCGAAACCACGTAACTCACGCTTGGCGCGCAGGAGTTACCCACTGCGCTATAATCACGATTGATTCGGGCTTAGGGGAAACATTATATCTACCTAACACGCCCATCAGAATGCATTACCTTCTCATCTCTTATTCGCGTTACACCTTCTTTAATTACATATTTAATTAAGGAGCATCGTCTACAATATCTTAATCTAGAATTGTTGCATGTACTGTCGCATTTTCCAAGACCAGAGGGATGTGCGTTTTCGAGATTCATCATTACGCTATCAAATAAAGTTTATGCGGATTGCAATTAGCTCGAAAAGGATTTGCCCAACATAAAAAATTGGGTTTGCCAACAAGTGTATAACCCAATCTAGTGATGTTTTCCATTCTTTAACAGCACAACAGCAGTTCTTGCCCATGGAAATAATGACCTGAGTGCTGGGTATCTCAGGTAGGAAGTGAATGGTTCCTCTCCTCTTCAATTCCTTATGTCTCACTGACGTCGAATTACACAGGGTAGTTAGGCATCTGAAAGAACGGACGGGATTAAAGGATCATCCAATTCACCAACACCTCGACTACCGGCCTGTAGAGAAATCAAAGATCGTATAAGTGAAATATGGGTCTCACCAATTTTAGATTCACAGAAGAATTTGCACAATGATTACGTAATTTAGTTCGACACAACAATTTAAGAAAATTCCTAACCCGACATTTGCGGGTTTCATCATTACTACAACTTACGACTACCATCAGCTACACGTTCAGCGTTCAAGATATGAGAAAAAATTCAAAAAATCGTACTTATAAATGAGTGACTCGGTCCTCTTCTCAATGGCTGCCACGAGAGTGAAGGGAGGACGACACGTGCCTGCAAGGGAGATCGATTATAATGATTGTAAGAGAGCGGAGAAAGTCGAAACGTTTCTGACAGATTTTTCGTGACTTGAAATACAGTTGCGGACAAAAGTTTAGCACCAAATTTCAAATGATCATAACTTCTTTCAAAATTGAGATAACGATTTACGGTTTGGAGCATTCGAGAGGCATATGGATGATGTGCTGAAACCTAAATATCGCGGGTTACAAGATTTATTTTCCCGGAGATCTTTCGATTTGATTTTTTTAAACCTCAGCCGAACTGCGCTATGAAGCCAAATTCATTTTGGGGAGAGTGCCTCCGCCGATGATGTGAATCCACTATCCAGCGTGTTTGGTGCTTCTCGATGAGAGTCGGTATATCGATTTTCCGAGACCTCACAAATTTAGTTTTTTTGGCTATATCTTCGGAACAAATTGAATTAAAGGGTCAAAATTTCGCAGGTATCATTATGTCGCGATGGGGCAACAACTTGCCAAGTTTCATAGCGAACGGACTGAAAATAGCAAAAATCGAAAAATTTTGTTCACCAATTTTCAGCCATATGAAACCATCAAATCTGGTTATGCTAAAAATCTGATTTCTTGTCACTTTATGCAGAAACTATTAGAGAACTACTTTGCGAAATTGCGAGATTAGGCGATTCTTTATACCCATTTTGCATGTGAATACTCGGCGAGGGTCAGAGTGGAGCGGCTGATCAGAAGTGGTCGGACTCAACAATCTCATTATCCGAACATGATCATTTCAAGTCAAATGATCCCAATTCAACTATAAATGTTCATAACTTGGTCTAAATATGCTACCGTGCTGGTTTAGTGCAAATCTGACAATGCTCTATTTTTCCTCAAACCTCATGAACGCGTTCCTTCCCCACTGACCCTCCCCGAGTATTCGCATGCAACATGGGTATAAAGAAACGCCTGATTTCGCAATTTCGCACAGTAGTTCTCTAAAAGTTTCTGCATAAAGTGACAAGAAATTAGATTTTTCGCCGAACCCGATTGGGTGCTCTCATGTGGTTGAATATTGGTGAACAAAATTTTTCGATTTTTGCAATCTTCAGTCCGTTCGCTATGAAACTTGACATTTTGTTGCTCCATCACGACCGAATGACACCTGTGAAATTTTCACCCTTTAGCTCAATTTGTTCCGAAGATATAGCCAAAAAACCAAATTTGTGACGTCTCGGAAAATCGATATACCGACTATCATCGAGAAGCACCAAACACGCTGGATAGTGGATTCACATCATCGGGGGAGGTACTCTCTTCAAAATGAATTTGGCTTCATAGCGCAGTTCGGCTGAGGTTTAAAAAAATCTAATCGAAAGATCTCCGGGAAAATAAATTGTGTAACCCGCGATATTTAGGTTTCAGCACATAATCTACATGCCGATAATGTCCTGGGGTATTTCTCTCGAATGCTCCAAACCGTAAGTCGTTATCTCAATTTTGAAAGAAGTTATGATCATTTGAAATTTGGTGCTAAACTTTTGTCCGCAACTGTAACTATCAAACGCCATAGCCGGCTGTCAAATAATATTTTCGGGTGCTTGTCAAAGGGCCTGCATGATAGATCGATAGATTAGTTATAGTAAATATAGCTGAACAATGAAACGTTCCCGGGTGATATTTCGAGACTTGAACTACCTGTGAAACACCATAGTCAATGGTTAAGAAATGCCTTCACATTCAAATCAAGAATGACAGTCGAAATAGTTATTGGAAGTGAATCCACAGCTGAACGTTTCAAACAGATATGTTGAGATTAAATACAGCACTGAAACACCATAGGTAGTGGTCGAACAATGTCTGTGAAACACAACATGTGCCAATCCCGTCAAAGGTGGGAAGTGTTATTGAAAGGGGAAGGTACAGTTCAACGTTTCCGTCGGATATGACGAGATTTGAAACAGTAATGAAACCCCAATTCAATCCCTCGATTTGCTCACCGACAGCAGTGATCCTCAGTCTGCTGTGCTCTACTCGATGTGCACACTGCTGCTCGTCCTCGAAGATCGAGAGAGAAGCTGAGGTTGAGAGGAGCACCTGGAAAGGTGAAAGTACTGCGTTACCAATTCACTGTATCTTCTTGTATTACATTCTGACCATTACTTTTTTGTAATAAAAAATATTTAAAAATATATTTGCAATTTGTATTCCAGGCCAAACGTCGATAAAATCACACAGATCGGGCCAAGCTGAGATATCACGCCCCTCACCTAAGAATCGAGCAAAGCTTGGCATTGAGCGAAAATTCGACATTGAGGTAAATACATTTTCAGGGTCCACTTGACCCAACTATGACCCCCCTGCACTGAATAGTGCCTGGGATCATTCTTCGCCAAGTTGCTGCGCCAGTCGGACCGAGCAGTTCAACTTAGGAGCTCACTTTCTACCTCTCAATGAAATCACACGGAAAACTTTTCTTCAAGTGGTCCAGCTATTGTTTGATGCTCTATCACCCTACGTAGACCGTTTTTCGATTTTTTTTATCTTTGAAACGCTTCTCATTCAACGACCAATAACTTGACAACTGCCACTTAATTTTCTTGCACCATCATATAGAGCTTGATCAGACGATTCGAAGAACCTTGTGCTCGCATATCGAGGGGGTGTTTTGCCCTTGAAACGCTTCGGGAAGATTTGAAGTTATTTTTTAATCAGCTAATCGACGTGTCATTGTGCATTGCGCGACGTGAAAGCGTAGTCCGTGGTGTGGTACCGAGATTTAGTACACTTTATTCTAAATATACGCGGAATATCACGCCGTTCACGAGAGAATCGACCTAGAATCAGGTTTCATGGGAATGGAGCAAAAATCATTATTCTAGTTAGCAGAGGCTTTGGTACCCTCTAAGGATGCTTCTTCGATCCCCCTAGCCTGACTTACAGATGGCGTTGCAAGAAATAACACTTAAGAGAGACTATCTGAGCCATTGGACATATGTTTGGTAAAGTTCGAAAAATGGAATTCCTCCATAATGCGTGTACAGATAGTACTCGGTGAGTATAGCACGTATGTCACTTATGGAGTCATCCAGATAACGCTTTCCAGGAAAAATAGTTGCTTCAAAATTTTTCGAAAGTTTCCTTTTCGCAACCATTTCGAATCAACGACATGTCGAAAAATGCACAAAATTCAAGTGATCATACTCACTAAATTTCATGCCGATATGTTTTGAAATCTTTCAGAAAAATCGAAATTTCGACTATAATTTATGAATGAAAAATTGTAGCTCGTTCAGATGGGTGGGTATGAGCAATTTTTATTTCAGCGTTATGTAGAGCAGCCATGATACATTCTTTGCCAGGAGTATGAGCAAAATAAAAAGGTCGGTTTTTGAGAAATTGTTGAAAAAGTGACTAAATCTCGAAATAAGGTCAGTTTATGATAAGCGCGCTTGCATACCATACCTCATCCAAGATGTAGTACTAGATGTGGGAAATCTATTAGCATTAGTAAAATTTCAAAATGCATCCGGGATCAAACGTGCGCTTGTATTGAAAAACTACATGCATTACGGTAGATGTTATAGACCTGCGCTCCCGTGCGCGCGAAGGAATACCGAAATTCTGATAATGCAAATAGATTTCCCACATCGAGTACTACATCTTGGATGGGGTACGGTAGGCAATCGCGCTTATCATCATTATCATTATCATTATTTATCCATTGTTCAAGGTCTGGGCCTGGTGGATGATACAGTTCTTCCATTTATCGGGTTCTCTTGTGCAAACGCTCCCCCAATTAGCTCCAAGTTGCTTCACAAATTCGTCCTTCCATCTTGTTTTTGGTCTGCCAATTGGCCTGGCTCGATCGTACGGAGTCCAGTCCATCACACGTTTTGTCCATCTCGTCATTTATATATGCCAGTCTTGCGGCCCAAAACCATTTCCTTTCCATTGCCTGTGCTCGGATATCTGGGAGAGGGACTTTTAGAGACAGCCAATCATTCGTTCGGCGTTCCAATCTTGTTACTCCGCACATTTTCCGCATCATACTACGCTGTGCTACAATGAGCCGAGTATGTATCTTTTTCGTCGGACTGCATAGTTCAGATCCATATAACAGAGCTGGCACAACGCACATCATGTACACTCGTCTCTTCAGTCCCATTTCAATCTTTCTGTTCGTGAGGAACTCGTGAAACCGGTTAAACCCTCTCCATGCACTTCCGATCCTGCGATTAATTTCTGCGATTAATTTCTTGCATTAGGCATTGATCAAAAGAGACGCGTATTCCAAGGTAGATGAAAGAATTGACGTATTTCAGAGCTTCGTGGTCAGCGATTAGTCGTGGCTGGTTTCGATTTGACATAACAACAGTCTTCTTCTTGTTTATAACGAGACCGACTTTCCTGCTTGCTGTGCATAGATCATCTATCATTGTTTGAGCTTCTTGCGCAAAATGAGAAACCAATACGACGTCATCCGCATATCTGAGATTGTTCAGCCGTTTTCCATCTATATTTATTCCGTAATTCTGCCAGCTCACTAAAACATTCTTGCAGCACTGCATTGAATAAATGAGGGGATAGTGGGTCTCCTTGTCGGACACCTTTTGCTATGTCAATAGGAACTTTTTCCTTACCCAATCTCACACATACTTGACTTTTGTTGTACACATTTCTCATAACGTTCACAATTTTAGAATGTATTCCTTGTTTTGACAATGCTGCCCAAACCGAACCGAATTCGATGCTGTCAAACGCTTTGGTATAGTCAATGAAGACCATGAAACAGGGAAAGTCATATTCCATTGATTTGCTTATAATCTCGCTTATAGTAAAGGAGTGATCAAGTGTTGAATAATTCCTTCTGAATCCGGCTTGATCGTGAGTTTGGCTTGCATTTAACGTACACTCTATTCGTGTATCGATCGTGGATGTAAAAACTTTGTAGATCAGATTTAGCAACGCTATCGGTCTGTAGTTTGTGATATCTAACTGATTCCCCTTCTTGAATATGAGTGAAATGAGTGAATTCGAGAGATTGTCGGGCACTTCCTCCTTGGCGATCCATTCGTTGAATAATGAAGTAAGAGGTTGGGAGATTATATCAATTCCACTCTTCAACATTTCTGCAGTAATCTTATCTGGGCCAGGAGACTTGCCATTCTTCAATTTCCTGATTGAGCATTCAACTTCACTTTTGAGAATAGGCAAGAAGGTTTCAGTTGATTTACACGTCACTCTAGACGGTCTTTGTCTGCTTGCAAATAAATCATCATAATAAGATTTCACTACAGTCTTAAGTCATTTTTGGAGTAGGCGATAGAACCATCGGGCTTTTCCAGCTGATTCATTTGAGTATTTCCGAATTGCGACGATCGTAGCGCTCTTCGTGTACTGTACCCGTATCTAACAGCTTCTCTCACCACTTCCAAATGCTTCTTTCGCAGATCTTCGGTTATAGAGAATCTTATTACATTCTTATCATAAACTGACCTAATTCCGAGATTTAGTCACTTTTTCGACAATTTCTCAAAAAACCAACCTTTTTATTTCGCTCATACTTCTGGCAAAGAATGTATCATGGCTGCGCTACGTAACGCTGAAATAAAAATTGCTCATACCCACCCATCTGAACAAGCTACAATTTTTCATTCACAAATTATAGTCGAAATTTCGATATTTTCTGAAAGATTTAACAACATATCGGCATGAAATTTAGTGAGTATGATCACTTGAATTTTGCGCATTTTTCAAGATGTCGTTCATCCGAAATAGTTGCGAAAGAGAAATTTTCGAAAAAAATTAAAACAACTATTTTTCCTGGAAAGCGTTATCTGGATGACTCTATAAGTGACCTCCGTGCTATACTCACCGAGTACTATCTGTACACGCATTATGGAGGAATTCCATTTTTCGAACTTTGCCAAGGGTCTTCAGCATGTTCACTCACTCAGATAGACTCTCTTAAAGTTACCCTAAATCCTTGAAAATATTTGAATTTGCGCGCCTTCCTGATCACACCTGCTCTCTTATTTTTGTTTTTCAAATAATTTGACGGTTGTTGGGCAACTGTAATTCTCCATTATCACTCGCACTTCAGGTCAGAAAAGAGAGAACGACATCTTGATCCCTAGTCTGACCCTCCTCATTCTGCACACTCTCTCGCAGGTTAGAGAAAGTGAGAGAGCACGCAAATAGGAGAGAGTCAGACGATTACTCTATGCACCGTCCAATCCATTCAGCATTTGAATCTCAGACACTATGAACCCATTCGTGCTCAAATTAATTTTGTTCACTTCAAGGCCAGATTCCAATTGAATTCAAGAGATTGTGTGAGGATATATTATATTACCGCAACATGAAACCACTAGGTTAAAAATTTGCAAAATTTCTTTATCTTTTACCAACTTCGGCATTTCTTCCAGCATTTGCATTTCAGGGATTACCAACCCCTTGGCGAGGATAACTCCCTTCGAAATGTGTTCTATAATATTTACAAAAATCATTTATTGCTATCACACAACATATCACAAGAGAATACCCTCTACGACCTAATACGAATCCCGAGAATGGTAACATAAATATGTGATTGAAATCCCTATTACCTGTTCTAGAATGGCAACAGTTAGTGTTTCGTGTTTCAACAGTCTAAAACATAATACAAAATGTCAAACGAATCATACAAACAATACAACATAAAGGCAAGCTGCAATGGCCTTACAGCCAATGTGTGAATTAGAATGCAAACAGAGAACATGTCAACAGGGTACATGGAAATGGACTCACTCGTCTGATAGGCAGAGCGAGAGAGTATGGGAATCGAGGAGAACGAGAGATCAAAGATCACAATGCCCTAATGTTGATGACGTCATCTTCGTCCTCATCCTCACTCATGTAGAGGGGAATTCGCTCGAATCCGACTGTTGATTCTGAGAATGGACGACGGTAGAAAGAGTATCCAAGACGACGGAGGGCGAAGATCTGCGAAGGAACATTGGTCCAATTTGTGATTTTATTTCATCCCTGCAGCCTCGTAACTATTGCTACATTCCAATTCATGGCGCCCATATGGAAATTTAGTATCCTGACTTCACCTACTCCCTCATCTCAAAGTAAAATCCAGCATGCGCTTGCCAATTTTCTCAGCCGAATTTACTTGCTCCTGAATTTTTTAAAAATATATTTTCCGTCTTCTTTGACTGATTATTTTTAAAAAAAATAAACTGATTATTTTCCCCGAAGCCTCGATCACATACGAATACAACTTTTCCCGCAGCTACTATTAGAGCTTCTGCATCCCCACTTCACCTACTCCTCTTTCCAGACTAAAATCACACATGTCGACCTTGGTAATATCTCGCATTAAGTAATTAGAGATTAATTAACAATTTAAAAACTCACTCCGATTCCGATGATGAATGTGGCGAGTAGAGCAGCGAGAAGAAGAGAGTGGGAGGAGGACGAAGAGGGAATGAATTCAACCAGAGGGACCGAGTCAGAAATCTGCAAGGAGAAGAATGAATGGGGTGAAGAGGAATGCTCTCGATTGCACACGTTCTTCCATTATCCCTTCCTCCGACACTAGAAATGACTATTCCAGAAGTAGAATAATGCCAAATATTGATAATTTTCTATAGGATACAATCGATTCGAGTGATCAGTAAATTTCAAAGTGTCAAGGAATTATCCGATTGGAGAAACCAGACCTTTTCCAGTCGCACAAATCTCAAAAGTTAGAGAAAATATATGTTAAATTCCAAAAATTAGCTAAAGCTGGGTCATTTCAATCCATTCATGATATATACCCTACCTCATTTTTACTTTACGCATATGACAGTTGTCGCGAAATTCATTACATCACTCTTTAGTTTCACCCATCACTCTTTAGTTTCACACACAAGCCAATACCATTCGAAATATGACAATTTCAATTCAATCCATTCTTGTGAGGAGCATACAAAAATAACATTGGGGCATGCATTTTTACGTCAGTATCTCTACAATTATCAGGTTGGTGCGAAAGTCTTGCGGTTTTTTGGGTCCGTACTTTGAACTATCATAATTATCTCATCCCAAATCACAATGACTAACAAACATAACAGTGTTTAGAGGTATGTTTGTGCTTTACATACACATATTTCAAACAATCCGATATCGCAATCAACGCAATAAATTATGATAAACCCATTTGCAATTGATGCTCAAAATTTTGCACTAAATGTATTTTACTGGATATTTCTTGGCAAAATTCACGAAACCTGCCCATACTTATATCTGAGAAGTATTGCGTATACCCTTTCAGAAAATATGTTTAAACTGTGTCTCGATTATGTTTGGACCGAATTACATGCTATTGAAAATATGCTGTCGATGCTGGCTACATGCAACTTTTTCGGATTTTCTGCATCGAAGACCAAGCATATAGGCTTCACTATGGGTGCGCTATATTCAACCATCAAGAGGCTTTATTCCCAGAAAAAATATTGGCGCCTTCACCTTTCTCGTTTCGAATTTTTGAATTTTTCATTTTTCAAAAATATGCGAAATCAACATAAAAATGCAATATGTAGTCATTTATAGATCAATGTATTTCTCAAAAGGATGTAACTTCCATCATCCATGAGAAAAAGTATGCATAGGGTAAAGATGGGAGCTTCATATAACCACCAGGAATTAAGCATTCATGCTTCAGAGGAAACAGAATATTGAGAAATGTGTCGTTTTCGATGGATAAATTTTCGCAATTTTAACTTTGTCCTGCTCTCGCCTCTCCGATTGGGCAATGCTGATAGGGTGCGCATATGAAAGAGTATGCAAGGCCTCATTAGTAATTGGTATACGGAAGGTCATCGGTCAAAGTGAAAGGAAGATGGAAGGCAAAATATCAAAAAAAACGCAAGACTTTTGCACCAACCTAATACAATACTTCATCTACTACCGTACCTTGACTGTAATACACATTCTCACCCCCACTTACCTTGACTGTGACCTCCTTCTTCTCTCCACTCTTCCACTCAATCTCCAGTTGGTATTCTCCATTTAGAAGGGGCACGAATACTGCACCTCCTCTCTCCTTCCATTCCTGTCCGGCAGACTTGGAACGAACTAGAGCTGCGTCCTGGAGAAAAAGCGCCTTATGTAACGATTCTCATGACTCAACGTGATCTCTCGCTCAGATAGTTCTGATTTTTCCGAACACAATTTATTTTTCCCATTGAAGCGTTTCACTTATCAAATATTCTCAACCATTCATACGTACAGCCAGATGCTGAATCACCGAATTTCCTAGCTTGCTCAAACTTCTTTTACAATTCACAGAATTCCCACCCCACACGCTTGCTTGCTCTACCTATACAACGATCATTAAACTAAAGCGAGCCGTCCTCCCCTCACCTTGGGCACACTGAATCCCCTTGTCCTCGTTTCGAGTGCCGCAGTGAGTGCCTTCTCGTTCTCGCTGAGGAGACCAGAAGAAGCACGCGCTTCTTAGCAGCAACCCAACTGCAGTTATGATTATTTAACATTAATTTAATAATTTCATAATTACGGAGGCATCGTAAAATTGCAAAATGACGATCGGCAAAGATGATAATCCACAGACGCAGCCTCGATCGACCTGGTCAGCTCAGCACACCAAGAACCGAAAGCGCACCACCATTTCTTGAGCGTAAAATCCTATTATCGGTAAGCAGTATAAACATTCTTGTGCTCTCTGATGCGATCTTGTCTAATGAGTGCATTTTATCAATTGAATTACCTGAGAAGAGAAAGAATGCAAGGAAGAGAAACTATAATACTCAAGTCAGAGGAGAATGTCATGCGCACTTGAGTTTCACGAAGCGAGTAACTTCGTTCGAATTTTGCGAACGACGATCAATTCGTGCCCGAGTACATAACGATATAATTGAAAAAAATCGCTACATTAATAGCTCTCTATCCTCCAGAATTCTCATTCTCTCTCATGGGCGAGATATGCCCAGGGTTCGAAAGCCTAGGGTAAACTTGGTTCCTTTTTGGGGGTGTACGTTTTGCCAACCAAATTTAAAGCAAATCGAATACCCCAGAAGTGAAAATAATCTTATACCGTGGGTGTTCGTGCCACGGTATAAGATTACTTTCACTTCTGGGGTGTTCGTTTTGCTTTAAATTTGGTTGGCAAAACGTACACCCCCAAAAAGGAACCAAGTTCACCCTAGGCTTTCGAACCCTGGATATGCCACTAAACAAAGTTTGTTATTTACTAAATTGTTATTTTTCCTTTTCTCTTTTCAACATAATCTACAGAGGTCCATACTAGCTGACTAGAATGGACCTCTGCTTTCATTTGTGTTTCAGCAAAAATGGAATAACCAATGTTGCTGCCCTTTTGATTAGGTTGTGTTTCAACTGTGTTTCAGCAAACAATAATGCCAATATTTTCTGATTTTATAGAGATCTTGCCTAACACAAAGAACTCAAATATGTTTCGCAATACCGTTAATATTTTTTGCCCACTATTGTCGAAATTGGGGGGTGAAATTCCATCGACCGACTGTATGGGTGATAATAATCCACAGTGAGAAGGCGAGTTCGGTCCGAAAATCGATCTGCCACGCAAATGAACTTCCTTCCCCCCTCTCACATGCTGTGTTTGCGTGGAAGAGCGATTTTCGGATCGATCTCGCCCTCTCACTGTGGCTATTTATCTTCGTCCGAGCCGGTCGCTGGAAATTCAACGCCAATGTCGAAAAACGAGGCCCCGTGAAGTTATCCAATTTGTGAAACATATCTGGATTCGATGATTTGATCATAATTTCGAGCAAATCTGGAAAGTTGATCTCCCTTTTTGGTTGAAACACAGTTAAAATCAATGAGAATTGAAAATGGTTCGTTTCGAAATCGAAATTGGTTCTTCAATTTTGACTGAAACACAAATAAAAACAAGTGAAATGGCTTCGAAACAACAGTTCAGCCCATTCTAATGAGAACTCCTCAGAGGAGAGTGAAGCTATCGAGATGGCGTTTGTGCACAAAATTGCCGAAAGACTTTTCGAACAATTTGTAGTTTTTCGATTCTTTGATTTCAACCTCATTTGGTAGCAGCATTACAAAATATGACAAAAACAGCCAATAACATCAGTTTTTGGCAATCTAGAGAGAACTCCTCCGAGGAGAGTGAAGTTATCGACATGGCGTTTGTGCAGATAGTTACCTAAACAGTTTACGCACAATCTCTAGTTTTTCGATTCCACGATTTCGACCTCATTTAGTAACAGCAATCAATAAGGCACGAAAAAAACAGGTTTCGACGCCGCTCTTTCCTCCTCTTAATCCGAGAATGAGAGGGATCGATTCTGCCACGCAAATGAGGTTTTTTTCTGAGTTGACTTGCTGTGATCGACTCTAGAGTCGGTCGATGGAAAGTCATCCCTAATTTTGAAAATAGTGGGCAAACAAAATTATCGATATTGCGAAACATATTTGAAATCTTCGATATCATCGAAAGTTAGAGAAAATCAGAAAAATATGTTCGTTATTGCCAGCTGAAACATAATTAAAACGATATTTGATCAAACGAGAAACAGAATTGGTTCTTCTGTTTTGGGTGAAACACACTTTAAAAGGCATTGAAATGGCTTCAAAACACCACTTCGGCCCATTCAAATTAGAACTCCTCAGAGGAGAGTGAAGCTATCGAGAAGGCGTTTGCGCACAAAATTTCGTAAAGACTTTTCGCACAAATGATAAGGCTAAAACAGCTGTTTTTGGCACATATTTGAGAACTCCTCATAGGAAAGTGAAGTTATTGAGATTGCGTTTGTGCACAAACATGTGCAAATATATTCCGCACAAATCACTGGTTTTCTTTTCCTCGATTTCGATCTCATTCACGTGCAGCGCTCGATAATGCTTGGAAAAACAGCGCTCGACGCCGCATTTTCCCTCGTTAATCCGAGAATGACAAGGATCGAATCTGCAACGCACATGAGCTTTTTTCCCCCCTCTGACACGCTGTGCAGAATTATTTTTTATCATTCAAATAGTATTCAAACATCCATTTATTGGTATCACACAACATATCACAATAGAATACCCTCTACGACCTAATACGAATCCCGAGAATGGTAACATAAATATGTGATTGAAATCCCTATTACCTGTTCTAGAATGGCAACAGTTAGTGTTTCGTGTTTCAACAGTCTAAAACATAATACAAAATGTCAAACGAATCATACAAACAATACAACATAAAGGCAAGCTGCAATGGCCTTACAGCCAATGTGTGAGTTAGAATGCAAATAGAAAACATGTCAACAGGGTACATGGAAAGGGACTCGCCGGTCTGATAGTCAGAACGAGAGAGTATGGGAATCGAGGAGAGCGAGAGATCAAAGATCACAATGCCCTAATGTTGATGACGTCATCTTCGTCCTCATCCTCACTCATGTAGAGGGGAATTCGCTCGAATCCGACGGTTGATTCTGAGAAAGGACGCCGGTAGAGAGAGTATCCCAGACGACGGAGGGCGAAGATCTGGAAGGGAATAGATCCAATTATTGATTTATTGATGCAGCCAGAATGATCAGCATTATTGCTACATTCCAATTCACGGTGTACTCATAGATCTTTCGTATCCTGACTCCACCTACTCCCACATCTCATCTCAGACCAAAATCCTGGATGAGCTTGCCAATTTCCCGACACGTGCTCGTTAAAGCAGTTTTGTATTTTCCGTTTTCTTCGTATGCGTCATACAAGGCACGATCTGACCAGCTTGATCGATTCTTTTTTTCAATCAACCATATGATGAGAAGTAAGTTCTACGGTTTTGACATAAATTAGTAGAGATTCTGAATCCCCACTTCACCTACTCCTCTTTCTAGACTAAAATCACTCATGTAGAGCTGTTTCTAAACGTTACAAGAACTTGGTAATATATCGAATTAAATAATCAGAGATTAATTAACAATTTTAAAACTCACTCCGATTCCGATGATGAATGTGGCGAGTAGAGCAGCGAGAAGGAGAGAGTGGGAGGACGAAGAGGGATGGAATTCAACCAGAGGGAACGAGTCAGAAATCTGAAAAGAGAAGAATGAATGGGAGTGAAGAGGAATGCCCTCGATTACACACGTTCTTCCATTATCCCTTCCTCCGATACTAGAAATGACTATTCCCGACGTAGAGTAATGCAAAGTTTTCTATAGGATACAATCTTCGAATGATCAGTAAATTTCGAACCGTCAAGCAATTATCCGATTATAGAAACCTTTTATACCTTTTATACCTTTTATACCGCACAATTCTAATTCTACTCTTATACCTTTTATACCGCATAATTCTAATCCTACTCTTGTATCTAGAACTTTGTCGATTTGGAATGCTCTTCCCATAGAATGTGTTAGTTCTTCGCAGAATGTTTTTTCTAGTTACATCCGTTCACAACCCCACAATTTTTACCCCCCCCCCCCATCTATTATTAGGTTGGTGCATAAGTTTCTTTCTTTTTTATTTTTCAAATTTCTGTTGGCCTGTCTAGACTCTCATGATTTTCTGTATACCATGTGTTATGGCCATGGCGGTAGATTACCACAATGCATTTGATTTGGATCTACGCATCATCGTGAGAAGTTGATAAGTCTTAGAAAATTAACATCGGAAAACGGCTATTTTGAGCATTTTGGGACAAATTCAGGTTATCGAAACTTGTGGGATTCTGATTCTACCCAATTCAGGAACACTAGGGCAGGAGTTCTTTGTTCTACTAAGCACAAAAAATCCGGATTCGAACGTGTGTGGGAAACGGGGGAATCCAAAAAGTGTCGATTTCAGCGGATGAATCAGAACACGACTATTTCGAAAACTGCAGTTCTTCAATGGGAAGTCCTATCCTTTCCTAAATGTGTTAGCATATTTACAGGGGAAAGTACTTCACAACCCATCAAAATTGAGCATTCATCAATGCTGTGTTAGGAAATTGCGCTCAGCAATTTGTGACCTATGATTTTCAAAGACAGTAGTTCTGTAATTGGGCCAACATTTCTAGTAGGTTTTTCATGGCAGGTTTGGCGGGCTATGTTGTATGACATACCCAGCCAAAGTACTTTGTAATAATGTGCTAAATGTAGCCTTTGCGCGATTCCCCTCGGAGCCTAGAGCAATTGAAAAGTCGGATTGCTCGACCTGGTCCGATTACTTCCGAACTAAACTGCTCTATTCTAATTGATCGAATCAACCCAATATAGTATTCGCTATAGTGTGTACCCATGTCCGTTGAAACAGCAAAAACAATTATTTGATTGGCTCATTGCGACTACCTGGGGAGGTCAGAATGTTGGTGCATGAAAAAAGAAAGAAACTTTTGCACCAACCTAATATTTCCAAATGGCTTGATCTCTGTTCCCTTCCCCTCCCCATACCCGTGCTGCCTAGCAACCCTCAACCGATTCGATCCAATCGACGGACATCCGTTTCTTTTAAACCCTTTCGCTATTTTTGTAATCTGATCTAACGGAATAAATGAATGAATGAAACTAGACCTTACCAGTCGCACAAATCTCAACAGTTACAGAAAAATATAGGCTAAATTCCAAAAATTAGCTAAAACTGAATCATTTCAATCCATTCATGATATATGAGGCCGGTTGCCGAAGAATCGGCAAAACGCCTTCGGAGGCTGGCACAGTGAAATTTCAAAGGGGTTCTCGATGATGCTGAGCATCATGGTCTACTTCATTTTGCACCAATCCGACCGGTGCAGCCGGGCTGCAGGTCGGATTTTTTACGTTTTGTATCGTTTTTCTCAGATAGCACAAGACGTATACAAAAGACTATCTCAGGAAACCAACATATTTCTTCAGCGACTTGGCACAGGCCGAAAATTCGAAACCCTTCTGACTTCACCAATATGTAGCACTCGACGAGGGAAGTCGACGAGCATCGTTAGAATTTCGATCCGCGTCCGCGTCCGCGAGGGCGCGGATCATGAACAAAAATTCCAAAATTTCGAAATTTTTTATATCGATTCCAATCGTTTCGGCAGTAGGGGCGCTGCATTCCTTGACAAATTCTAAGACTTTTTTACTTCGGGGAGTTTTCCGATTAGATTTCATTTAACGCCGGAAACCAAAATATCGACTTTTTATTCGGACATTTTTTCAATTCCCCGAAAATTTTTCAAGAATTCCCATAAATGTTAATGTTGATTTAGCTTCTACTTGAGCTGATACATACTTCAGTAGAAAGGCTCGATTTAAAATTTTACAGAAGCTAAATCAACATTAACATTTATGGGAATTCTTGAAAAATTTTCGGGGAATTGAAAACATGTCCGAATAAAAAGTCGATATTTTGGTTTCCGGCGTTAAATGAAATCTAATGGGAAAACTCCCCGAAGTAAAAAAGTCTTAGAATTTGTCAAGGAATGCAGCGCCCCTACTGCCGAAACGACTGGAGTCGATTTTAAAAATTTCGAAATTTTGGTATTTTTGTTCATGATCCGCGCCCTCGCGGACGCGGACGCGGATCGAAATTCTGACGATGCTCGTCGACTTCCCTCGTCGAGTGTACATATTGGTGAAGTGAGAAGGGATTCGAATTTTCGGCCTGTGCCAAGTCTATTTCGAATATGTCAGATAGTGTGTTATACAAGCTATTGCTCTGAAATTTGAATACCACCCCAATTAGGCCATGTAGAATCCAATTATGCAAATCTGGAAGCTCCAGTGTTATTGCAAACTGAATTATAAAAATTTCTCGAATACTAAAAAAGTGTAGGGTTAGGCGTTTACATGAGGAGATGCGTCTCGTCAAGACGATCATTTTTCGTATGCTATGTGTGTTTATAAGTTCGCGAAGTTTTGTTACATGTATTTTTGCATCTTCATTTCGCGGGACCCCCTCTCATTAACGCCGCGCATCTGAGCGCGAGGAATGACGAGTGAGGGAATTTTTTTATGTTTCACTTCGTAAATAAAGATAAAAATATATGCCCTTTCTTTGCGAAGTGAAACATAATTCATTCTCTCATTCATCATTCCTCGCGATATTTAGGCCTGCTAATTGAAGATACATGTAGCAAAACTTCGCGAACTTATAAACTCATACATAGCATATGAAAAATGATCGTATTGACGAGACGCATCTTCTCATGTATACGCCTGACCCTACACTTTTCTAGTATTCGAGAATTTTTTTATAATTCAGTTCGCAATAACAATGGAGCTTCCAGATTTGTATAATTGGATTCTACGTGGCCTAATTGGGGTGGCATTCAAATTTCAGAGCAATAGCTTGTATACTTCTTGTGCTATCAGAGAAAAACGATACAACACGTAAAAAATCCGACCTGCAGCCCGGCTGCACCGGTCGGATTGGTGCAAAATGAAGTAGACCATGATGCTCAGCATCATCGAGAACCCATTTGCAAGCGTTTTTGGAAATTTCACTGTGCGAGTCATGTGCCGATTCTTAGACGACCGGCCTCATATACCCTTACCTAGGGAGAGCAGGCGGGTTTCTTCAAAATGCTTCTAAAATAAAATGCGCATAGAATCCGATAGTTTATGAGCTGCCGATACGATTTTGACACCAAAAAATTAAAAATTTTACGAAGTAAATTAATTATTCGAATTAAAAAAATTAACGCCGAGGCTAGGATACAGTACGCTCCGCCTACCAACATTGGCTTCATCAGCAACTGACTTTTTTCTTCATACTTTTCATTATTTATTTTTCTTCATTTTTAAACTGAAATGAAAATAAAAAAAATATGCTTTCGAATTGATATACATGTCATTCTGGGAATCACATACCAAAAAAATAGCTTCTCAATGAGCTTATCACTGTTTGTAAAAGGAACATCGCGTGTTCGGCTTTCAGATCTTGAAAGTAACATTCCGTTCGATGACACATGGATTTACTACGCAAAAAAACGTTCTTTAGGATCAGTAGATTGAATTGGCATACGAATATAAGGTGTGTCAAAGGACGGAAGTACATTATCGATCGAAGGAAAGTGGGCATCACAAAATGTCGCGGGTTTTCAGTCTAAAACTCTATGTAACTTCAATGCTCCCGCTTCCATATTAACGCACTTCGCCGTAACATGTACTATAGAGTCCATCAATTGTATTCGTAAGGAAATATAAGGTATGGCAAAGGGAGCAAATCAATTATCGGCCGAAGGAAAATTAAAGTCGGAAAAAACGCGTGTTTGGCGGCAAAAATTCGACGTATCTTCAATGCTCCCTCTGCCACATTAACGCAAATCGCGGGATTGTGTGCTCTAGAGTCCCTAAATTGTATGCGTATAAGGTGTGGCAGAGGGAGCAAATCAATAATCGGCCGAATGAGTGGAATTTAGAAATAAACTTTTCTAAATTTCACTATGAACCGCATTATACCGGCCTCACAGTGGTCAAAATGATCTGAGAATATAATTGAGATAGGGAGAATTCATTTGGAAAAGAAAAAATAATCTGTATCAAAAATAAAATGTAGAAAACAACTGAAAAAAAAGATTTCAAAAGTTCTCAAACGATTTGGAATCGTAAACTGAAAAGAAAATTGGTGCGTGGTCGACATTTCCCGTGTACTGTCAGTTGGAATTCTGAAATTACCATGCTCTGCGGTCCCTACCCTTACCTCATTTTTACTTTACGCATATTACAGTTGTCGCGAAATTCATTACAGCACAAACCAATACCATTCGAATTATGAGTATCTCAATTTATTTCAATCTTGAGAGGAACAAAAAAAATTATATTGACGCGCGTATTGTTTACTTCTGTATCTCTAATGATACCGGACTTCCTCAACCACCGTATCCCCACTCCCTACCGTACCTTGACCGTAACCTCCTTCTTCTCTCCATTCTTCCATACGATCTCCAGTTGGTATTCTCCATTAAGAAGGGGCACGAATACTGCTCCTCCTCTCTCCTTCCATTCCTGTCCCGCAGACTTGGAACGAACCATAGCTGCGTCCTGGAGGGAAGAAAGGAGTGACGGTATTACATATAAGAGACAAGAGAAACAAAAGGAGGGAGAAGAACGACCAGATCGAATCTCCGCTACTTCTTCGCACTTTCCAATTAAATGGTGATATTTTTTCATGGTTGGTTCGGTATGATCAAGTATTTTCCACCGCTAATTGAAATAGCAAGATGTTGAATCACTAAGTTCCCTAGCATCCTCTCAAAATTTCGGCCATGACAATTGTTGAATTTTCCTAAAATTTCACCAATATCTCTACCTCCCCTTCTCATCTCCCTCATTTTTTTGTTTTGGTCAACTGAGAAACGATGAACACTAGAAAGAGAAAGATTCTCACCTTGGGCACGCTGAATCCCCTTGTCCTCGCCTCGAGTGCCGCAGTGAGTGCCTTCTCGTTCTCGCTGAAGAGACCAGAAGAGGACCGCTCCTCGTAGCAGCAACCCAACTACAGATATCAGAATTGTCATTAATATATTTTACCCTTTTTTAACTTACCATGAAAATAACTTATGTTTTAAAAATATTTTAGTTCCCTAAGCGGTCGGTAAAGAAGATAAGCAATAGTTGCAGCCTCGATCAACCTAGACGGCGCGGCGCACCATTTTGTCGTATGCGCATTCATTCCACTTACAACGATGATCCCTCACCGGTGTGCGGTAATAAAAATACAAATAATTCAAATATTTACATATTTTTCTATCCTCCAAAATTAACGAGAATTAGATATATCATTCTCGCGAGATATAACACGCTAAATAAAGTGTCTTTCTACGTTTCTTTCTTTTTTTCTCCATCACTTTGCGAATGTGCATAACTAACTTCCATTCATTACCAAACCCATATAATCCCTCCCTCTTCCTCTCACCTGCACTAGCAGTGCATCTACTCCTCCTCCCTCACTCCAGTTCATTCCTCCCAATGTCTCCTTCCCACTCATCGTACGACCGCCAGCAATCGTGTTGCGCTCACCTTAAAAAAAACACCATTTTTATTTACATATCCCCATGATTTCGGGCTTCAAAGCTCGCTCAACTATGCAAAAAAGATACAACTTCGATCATTCGTAAATACAATTTTGAAAAACATCGACTGTATATCACACCCTTTTGCGACTCAATATCATGGAAGCGAGAGAAAATATTCCATTGATATCCTATCTAACCCGTCTCCTCTAGAGCGCACTAATCTTTTCATTCTCCCCTCACTCACTTGAACAGACATCGTACTCCGCGGTGGCCATGAGTGTCTGTTCCTTCTTATACGCCTCTCCCATCCTCTTCGTAACTCCATTCCCAGATGGATCGAGGTAACGTATCTTCAGACCGCCTGAAAATATTTTCATATTGACCTCCCCTCGGTACTCTCCTCTCTTGTACGACAGAATTCGGAAGATCGATCCCCCTTCTCCCCTCCTCCCTCCCCCCATTTCACGCACATTCTGCACTTGCCGAAGCACCCTCGTGGAGTACGATAAACAAATAAAATAAAATAAAATTTAAGATGGCGCTAAGCGGTTCACCATTAGTCAAATGATTTTTTTGCGAAAGAAATGTCCAACCATTATCAAATGGTAAAGATTGTTTGAGGGTAAATCATAATAGAGCAACATAAAACCGATTGGTCAAGACATCGCTATGTTTTACAATATTTCGATTTTTTAATCGAGTGGGTGCTTTCAATGAAGAACGTATTTCACTCACCGCTGGCGACGAAAATGGCGTTATCCAGAGCGGGAATCACCGACTGAACATCCTGGAGAAGGAAACGGAAGGGATCGATCGACCCGTAGTCGTGGCAGTTTTGCTGCAAATGCTCAGTTAATAGGATACGTTGTTTACACCTAAATCGCTATTCAATTAAGTTTACTCTCTCGCGCATCGCCTACACGAGAATAGTTGAATGCCCGAAGCATTTTCTTAGATCATGGAGGTGTGCGTTTTGAAAGTTTCATCATTAATTTATCTGACGAAGATTGCACGAGTTCGAAGCGCGAGGTCGTGACTAATAGAAAACAATTTTGAGCAGAAGCAACACCGATCAGTGGTCTCCAGTGACCAGTGAACTCAATATGTGATCTTTTTTTTAAAATTCTTGAAAGAAAAACCAATGGAAATAATCACCTGGGTGCTGGGTATCTCAGGTAGGAAGAGAATGGTTCCTCTCCTCTTCAATTCCTTGTGTCTCACTGACGTCGAATTACACAGAGTAGTGAGGTATCTGAGAGATTTTATGCCTCACTCTTGCACAGTCTGGTACACTAAAGCACATTCAATGGATAAAATTATTAGATAACAGTATTAATCATACAAGTTTTAGTTCTGTTACTGAACCTGTCATTTTCGGGTTCTACCCTAAATATACCCGTCGAAGCGCACCAATGATTCGATTTGAATGGCTCTCCAAATAAAAAAAAACAATAAACAACGTACTCATAAATGAGTGACTCGGTCCTCTTCTCAATCGCTGCCACGAGAGTGAAGGGAGGTCGACCCGTGCCTGCAAGGAAGATCGACAGATCATTGTTATGGGATTTGACAACTGCTGAATATCGTTTCTGATAACTCTGTCGATACTAGTAATAACTGTTGTAATAAACGCCACAGTCATTGGTCAATTAAACACGAGGGCTCACGGGCGCGGCCTCTGTACAATGCAATTGTAACTTTTTGTGCACTACCTGAACCCTCGTGTTAAAGCATCCAGATTTTGAATACAGGTTAGGTTAGCCGTAACAAATGTTGTGTAATTGTTATTGAAAGATGAATTTACCATAAAACGTTCCCGACAGAAATGTCGAGATTTGGAACGGAATTGAAACATGACAGTTAGTGGTCGAACAATACCAGTGAAACCCCACATTCATTCCCTCGTGTTGCTCACCGACAGCAGTGATCCTCAGTCTGCTGTGTTCTACTCGATGAGCACACTGCTGCTCGTCCTCGAAGATCGAGAGAGAAGCGGAGGTTGAGAGGAGTGCCTGGAAAGACAGGAGAGGGAACATAGTTGGAACTGATCGGTTCTTGGTTTCAGTTTTGCTACTTGACCATCAATTTACCCAAGCTTGTGTTTACACTGTGCCGATAATTAGAATATAGAAATAAAAATATATGAACAAACGAACTCTATGCGTGTACACATTTTGCTTTCCTTCTAACAAAATTTCGTCCAAAACTTCCAAGATAATACCTACCTCTGACGGGGAGAAGTGGTCGAGTGGATTGGCCGAGGGAAGGACCGAGTACTCAGAGACTGAGTCAGAAGAGAGCAGATTACCGATCATCTGAAGGCAGGAAATGTGGATCAGGATCATCGATGTTTCAGAGATAGTTCATACTCCCAAGAGAGTTCATGAGTGCAATATTTGCCTGATTCGGGATGGAAAAAAATGTCTCGCTCGCTTTCAGATTTCTAGCTTCGTCCCTCCTTTTACTAACCTCCACCACTTCTTCAATTGCATCTCTTCCCATCGTCTTCCCGTTTCACCCTCCATTCTGCCCATCTTCCATTCTCACCTCCACCACTCCCTCGACAGCCGCCCATCTCTTCCCGTAGTCTTCCTCTCCCTCGCATCCAATTGATACAGCGAGTGAGAAGGCGTCATGAAGGGAGAAAGTGTCCACCTCCTGAGCCAGACGAGTACCCGACGCCTCACTGAAATAGTTTCTTATTCCATTTCGTATTTATGTAGTTCGTTTTAAAAGGATAATTGAATCAGTGATACAAAGTGAACTATGGTTGAAATAATCCTCCCCCACATTTCCGCGCTTATTAAAATGTTATTTTCAGTTGATATAAAAGATGATTTTATCGTTGTGCCTAGTTACAGGAATTTACGAGTATGAGTCGAAAAACACGTATAACTCACTTGACGCACTGTCCTTCACTAGGAATGGCCTTCTTGAGACTCGTATCTAGTCTTTCCTTCTGGAAGAGTGGAGGATGGGTATCACGAGGAGAGAAGAGCACGGAGGAAGGAGCGCCCGAAGTGACCATCTGGGGACGGGAGTTTCATCAATGAGGGATATTAAGTGGACAGCACGTTCAGTATGAACTTGTAACGTGTTGGAATACAGTGAAATTATCATTATCGGTAAGCCGAGTTCCAACAATTTGCAATTATGTAGTGATTGGAGATAAAACGGAAATAACAACAATAATAGTAAGAATATGGCAAATAAATTGCTCACAATAACAGCTCTCGGGTCGAATTTGTGGATGGTGTTTGCGAGGCCGGAAGTGTAGGAGGGAATGATGAGAAGGGAGAGATGGGCAGGGAGCTGGAAGAAAGGACAAGTGAAAACTCCATGGGAGATATCGACGATTACTTTATAATCACAATAGCGTTAGTTATTTTTTCACCATTGCCTTCCGAAGAATGAACTGTGCAAGCATTTGAAGAGATATTGATGTCGAGAAACTCGAATGCTCAGGTTGGGAAATTGTCGTTGTTCGTTATGAGGCTAATCATGATCATTCAGTAATACACCCCCTATCAATTTTAGAACTTTAGAAAGAGAAAAATCTCAATTTTAGAATTTTAGAAAGAGAAAAATCTTGTCAAATGTCCCCTCACGTGTGTAGGGGTCGAGGCAGCGCACGTCTCATTCAGCAATCGGGACAGGGCGGGAGTGGCCAGAGGAGAGTAACCAATCACAGCGATGCGCGTCTGAAAGTAGGTTCTTCGAGGCTAATACTCATAATAAAAGATAATCCACAGATCATAGTTGTCAATTATTAGTTGATCAACTTTTCTTTCATACATTTTTGAAAAGAAAAACATTAAGTTATTCGCACCATTCCCCGTCCTCTCCTGTACACGTTTCTCTGCTTATCCACGGGAGCGGAGCAAGAAGACAGCGTCACTGAATTCATTTTATTCATACAAACCTGCACACGCAAACCACATTGTCAGTCCTATCATCTCTCTGGTGACCATCATCCTACGAATCTCCAAATTTACTGGGTCTCACCATCACAAATTTCTCATATTCTCATGAATTCTCAGAAAGACGAACTATACTCATTTCGCAAATTCTTACCATTCTTCACTTCCGCACTCTCCGGAAGGGCCAGATCGACGGTGAATGACTCAGATTCATAAGAGTCGGCGATGACAGTGATCTGAATGCATGAATAAAAATATAGATTCTATAATATGCCCGGCAGGAGTAGGGATAGTAGTAAGATTAGTAGAAATGTCTACAAAATTAGAAGACCACGCTCACTCGTGTTTCAAAATTCATACAATTTCGTGGCCCTTTGTGAAACTATGATAAATGGTGGGTTTCACCTGATCAATCACACACTTATATCGACGTTCAACACTCAAATAGACAATCAATAACTTACAGTATGCTGTCCGGGCGTCAGAATCCTCCAGTATTCCCCCGTTGAAGTACTGAAGATTGGCTTACCATCGTTGATGAGAATCGTGGCATTTCCTGTGCGGAATGATATGACGATTTTTAATTTTCATACTCTGAAGCACACTTACGGTAACGAATATCGAGTAAAAGAAGGGACTCGGTCTGCCAGTACGACAGATTGGGTTTTCAGATTCGAATGCAATCTCTCACCAATTGGCTGCCCGTTGGCCTCCCTCACTATTCCCCTGACTCCGCCCATTCCCAGTGCGAGGAAGGACAACAGAGCGAACTTGTGCTCGTCCCACAACCTGAAACCACACAAATAATGCAGCCTCCCTCCAGATTTTTAATTCCTAGGAAAATTTGAATTATTGCTAGCGGCATTCGCGGCAAATAATGACCATGAAACAAGAATACATCCAAGTGCTATAATTACCCCAATGACTTTTTAAAACTCCATGCATTAGTCAGATAATTTTAAATAATTTTTTAATAATTGACAAATATCTCACTTAGGGTACATTGCATTGGTGGGGAACTTGAAGCAGCCCATTTCTACCGTAATCTCGAGGGAATTCGTGAAGCGATACTGCCAGTCCTGCATTCCACCAGCCAGGTGGTACCTACAAAAACATTGTTATTGTTATGTTGCCATTCCATTCCTTGTTAGTCGTCGCGAGCGGTCCCTCCCCAATTTCTCTCTGATTTGGAATGGTTTCCCCTAATACCCCTCGCTTCCGCCTTCGACTCATCAAGAAAAGAATCCCCATCCAAGCCGGAGTGGTCAACGTGTGATGGGTATGACCTACTAAGATGTTTGGTTCGTCAGAATCTAGGCTCGATCATCTCGTTGAAAGATTGATCATCGAGTCTTGAGGATTCGAGCAGAGAAGATTCTAGAGCACGCAAGGCTTCGTTTACCACCTATAGTGAGATCCTATCTATGCAATGCAATCCAACATCCTCTCCCAAGCGCACCGCAAATGACCATCTTGCAATGAGAAGAACGACCTTTTCTGACCCCACATCTTGATCTGCGCCCAGAAAGCGACAACAGATAAATATTGTATTGTATTGTATTGTTATGTTTATAATCACTACATTTTATAAATTTGATAATTTACGCATTATTTACGAGACTACTTGCCGAATAACAGTGAGAAGGCAAATTAAAGACCCCTCCCCCCACTTTTCCGGTTCAGGAAACAGACAATTAGAAATAAAGTCCCCAAGCTTTAATGAAATTTGGATGTAAATGAGAAAGCTAAAAAATAACTGACCATCCAGCTCCATTAGTGATTCCATTCACGAAGACATCTCCGTTCTGCGACAGGCCGCATCTACAAATTTATATAATGCCACATTATTATAATTACATAAATATATATAAACAATAATAACTTAAAATCCCCACCGTCGCCCGGTCTTCCACATGTTCGCGTGGCCTCGGGCGTATCTGGAAAGCGAGATGAGAAGTAGAACTTCCCCGTTTCTTGGAAATTATTACTAGCCACTAGAAGGCATATTTCAATAAGTTTATTCTATCAACATTTTTTTAAATACAGATAAATCGTTATTTTTCGATTCATGTTCACGATCGCTTTCTGTTTCACGATGTGAGCATGTATCGATCCTCAGCCCATATTCAGTATTGTGAAGCGATCAGTGGAAAACAATTCTCAGTACCAATAAAGCATTTCTACTCATTTTCCGTCTCTCTGACAGGTTAGCTACAGCCGGATAATAACCAAAATGATGACATATGACAACATCCGCATTCCAGCAGAAGATATGACAATACTCTTCGGCGAAAACCACTCACCGATAAGCCATCTCGACGAACAGCTTGTCGTCCTGACTCATCGTGTAGATTCCATCCGCCCCGCTCTCCGAGTCGTCGTACGGGTAGTTGGCCACCAGAGAACCTGAAAGTATTTTTTACTTTGCGATGCAGCAAAAGTCTCATCATTGTTGTACGTACAGAGGCTGCTTAACCAAAACAATGAAACGGCAATTAGTCGGGAAATTCTCGGTGAGCGCAACATTCGTAATTACCATTAGATCGATACAGCAATACCATTAGAGATTATTACAAATTAAGCGAGTGGAACCCACCTCCATGCAGATTGGCTGAGAGGACGAAGGGCTGGCTCTTCAACCAGGCCATCACAACCAACGTCTCCGCCTCAGGGTACAGACCTTAATTAATTACCGTAATCCATTTCTAATTATTACAGGGTCCATGAATTGAACCTTGCCTCATTTACGAATAGTTTTTTGATGAATGCCGAATGTTAATTAAAAAATATAGAAAACTTGTGCTGAAGCATACAGGGTGTTTCAAAATTATTGAGACTCTCGTTTTGTGCATAGCTTAGAACTTTAGAGTGATAGTTGATATATCTAATACGAGTATTCTTACGAGGGAGTAGTACCCTTACTACAGTAGAAGTTTCGTGCCAATCGGCCTACTAGTGGCATAATTGAATCCCCGAAAAAAAATTATATTAGCCGATTCCGAGTTATCTTATCAATGTGGGACATTAGTATTTGGCCTGATTTCTTGAATTAAGCAAAGCTGCCCATCAATTAACAACATATTTAGGATATACATGTCCAGTGATATTATGTAGATACAGGACTAGCGGATCTCTCTATTACGCGGCTCATGAGAACGTCGGAAATAGTTGAAATTACTTGAGCATCTGACAGATCTTTCAACCGATTAAAAAGCTCTGCAACAAATGTCAGATCATTGATACTTTGGGATAACAATCATGTAAGTCAATGCATCACCATCTTAAAATTAGAGACTGGTTGGTAAAGATTGGACGGAATACGATTGGCTCATTCAGTGGATGTAATTAGCAGGGCCGCGGTTTCAACTTCTTCAAGGTCAAAAATCAGCCCTTCAAAATATGCATAGCCGGCAACCAAATTGTGTAATTATAATATTTAATAATAGTTTATGTTCATTAGGGACTGGTTACCTAATCAATAACCTGTCAACAAATTTTGATTTTTAAATAACTATGAAAGACATCGATCTGGCGACTTTATTAGTCTTCCCTAAAAATGTACATCCATTCGCTCCATTTCAACTGCAAAATTGTGAAGTACTTGAGTATATGTGGCTAACCACAGAACAATGAAATTCGACTTAGGTGTGAGAGAAAGATAACGCATTACAAAGTCGAAAATTTCAAAATCTCTGTGAAAATGGAATATTCAGTGTTTGGGAAATAGGCTTGGTTCTCCGTGCTCTGGAATCTAGCACCAACATTAACAATACTATTATGTAGTTCAGTTAATGTGCTACGAATGTTCATAGTTGGAGAACTGAGCCACGGATAGTTTAAAATCTGTAGTCAAATAAAGTCGAAAAATGCTGCGGCGATCTTACATGCGAAATAGTAAGATTTGAATAACTATTAGGGTTGGCTAAACGATAGCGATATAACGAGCTCGTAACGCGGGCTCTTCCCTATAACGAGCTCGTCAATTCGGGTCAGGGTAGATCAAAAATAACGAGCTCGTTATCCCTCGTTATCCCTCGTTTCGAATGCCGCTCGTTATTGAACACAGTGAGGTTATTCTTTCCCTTCCGAATAATTGTATGTTTAATTCATATTTTGGATTAACACAATTATAATACAATTTCGATATTGCATCCTCATTTTCATATTGCATCATCATTACGTAATGGTTTTTTTTGGCAATTTCGCCACTCTAGTTGGACGGAACTGTTCAGGAAGAAAGCAATTAATGCTTTCTCGGAATGCACTTTTAATTTATTTCACTTTTTCATAATTATATTGTAATTACTAAGGTTGGCATTTTGACTCTTTGACTCAAACACAGCGTGTCAGAGAGATCGAGTTCCTTTGTTCGTCGCGGCGCTCGAGCAATTTCATTTCTGGCCACTCGCTCGAGTGTAGCGGTAAGACGGGGGAAAAGGGGCTTTATAAAAACGGTGAAACACATTACATAACTTGGCGGAAACTATCAAATATGCTAATGTATATACAAAAATCTGATGTAAGTTGAGTAAGGAGGCATTTTTATCATTCTCAACTGTTTGGAATTTTTTAAATTTTTTTTTTGTTTTGAGCAATTCATTAAATTTGAACACTAAAATTAGAACTCCTCATAGGGGAATAAAGGGAGACCCCACTTGTGGGTAGTTTTCTGAATCCTCATGAGAAGCTCTGCAGCTGGTACATAGCGATTTTTGATATTGTTTTTAGTATTCGAGTAATCATGAAAAAATCAATATTTTCGTCGAATTTTTAGCTTTTCTGGAATACTAAAAACAATATAAAAAATCGCTATGTACCAGCTGTAGAGCTTCTCATGAGGATTCAGAAAACGCCCCACAAGTGGGGTCTCCCTTTATTCCCCTATGAGGAGTTTTAATTTTAGTGTTCAAATTTAATGAATTGCTCAAAACACGCACAAAATATTTCAAAAAAAATTCCAAACAGTTGAGAATGATGGAAATGCTTCCTTACTCTACATATATGAGATTTTTGTATATACATTAACATATTTGATAGTTTCCGCCAAGTTATGTAATGTGTGTCACCGTTATTATAAAGCCCATTTTCCCCCGTCTTACCGCTCCACTCGAGCGAGTGGCCAGAAATGAAATTGCGCGAGCGCCGCGACGAACAAAGGAACTCGATCTCTCTGACACGCTGTGTCAAAATTACCAGTGTTCTTCGAACCTTTCTCTCGCTTTCCGTATTCGAGAATGACTTGAAGCATAACTGACTTTGATCATTTTTCTTTCCCACCAACTAAATTTAAAAAGAAATTTGAGAAAATAAATCAAAAATAGAAACACTGAAAAAATCGTCGATGAGACTTGACAGACCTCATGTAACATCTTTAGGACTAATGCCAAAAAAATTTGAAGCAAATTCGACACTTCTGAAATGAGATATGATCCAAAGATCCATAGGATCTCAGATCCACCGAATCTCAGAGCCGAATGGCTCAGAATGAAAAGATCCAAAAGTGTCTGAGATTCTTCAAAGAGTCAAAACGCCAACACTAGTAATTACCGCTGCTATCGTTTGAAAACACATCGTATCAATGTGAGGAAATTAGGGGCACATAAACCAACACTTTTTTAATTGAAGTCTTCGTTCAATGGGAGCCGTTTACCAGGTACTCTTACCATTTCATTTTATTTCAAAGGAGTAATCACTGCTAATATATTATCACGTAGCTACTCTAGTAGTGAGGAAAGTGACGGTGGTATCTCAAATCTCTTGGCTTCCCTTCCTTTCACATTGAATGTAGTATATCTTCTCAGATAGAAAGATGGAAGCAAGCTAAAGCGGGGACAACGACTCATCGAATCGACTTGTTTACTATAATAGTTGTATCGAGTCGAGCTTTGAAAATTTTGAAATTCTCCGCTCAAATCTGAAGAAAAATCGGAGAAAAGCTAAATTTTCATTTTTCCTATCATGTTTACTCTCATTCGATTGGTCACGTCAAGCAGATTCTCGCTGTTCAACAATTAATTGTTTTGGACTACTACGAACTGGGAAAATAGCTTCGACTCGATTTACAAACTTAAAAGAAAAGTCTGGAAAATAATTATTTACTTTGTTCCCGAGCCCAAATTGAACTGTGAAATTGCAAAATTTTCAAAGTGCGTAATGATCATGCAATATGCAAATTAATCTAAAAATATAAAACTGGGATATGAATTGAACATAAGATTATTCGGAAGGAAAAGAGTAGCCTCACAGTGCTCAATAAAGGGCGGCAATCGAAACGAGGGATAACGAGGGATAACGAGCTCGTAACCTCTCCCTCTCTGATAACGAGCTCGTAACGTGGGCTCTTCCCTATAACGAGCTCGTCACCTCGGGTCAAGGTAGATCAAGGAATAACGAGCTCGTTACCCTCGTATTGCCAACCCTAATAACTATAACAAAAACAACAAGTGATGCCAGTCAAATTCAATTGTATAATTAATAGCCCTAGTGCTGATCTACATGATGTAGAAAAATGAGTGCCTAGATGTTCGTTTTGAAAGAGCGCTGTTGGAAAATTAAAGTCTTAATAATTTTGAAACACCCTGTAGTAACAGAAACCGAAATCTACAGAGTACCACACTTGCTAAAACCAAAATCGTCGTGTTCAAGGGAACCGCATTCGAAAAAGCCCGGAATTTACAAGGACTAGCAAATCTTTTGAATCGATAATACAGCACTACTTGACAGGTTACATTACTCACCAGAGGTCCTCTCGCGATGCGCTGGGTACTTGGGCGGGAAGTTGCGATTCAAATCGATCCCGTGCACGTTCTCTCGGCCCTTAAAATTTCAACACTACATACAATTCACAGTCTCACAGTGCACTATTGTCGAATTCAAGCTACATAATATAATGTAAAGTTCTGTATTTTACAAATTAATTTTTAAAAAAGACCAACCGTATATCCCTGTCGATCTCCATCGAATCCTCTCTCGTATCCGTCCGGATTCATCGACGGCATTATGTGCATTCTCGTGCCATCCACTAATGACGTCAGCCATCTGAAGAAAATGTTATGAGAATTCCAAGGGAAAAGGGAAAAATATTTTCCAACCAGGAGAATTCTGGTTCCCGGGATACACTACCTTCAGATCATGCACAGCCAGAGCAATAAGTTCCTTCCCAACAGGAGACAATTTTCAATTACAACCGTTCACCATATTATTTCAGATACAAAAATAACATAAATAAACGCATACTTGTTCTTGCCGTAGTTCTTGCACAGGATGTCGATCAGGTACAGCAGAGTTTCCCTGCCAACCACCTGAAAGTCAGAGGTTAGATTCAGTCAAAACTCTGTTTGCTTGTATTTTCGCGATTTCACCAGGTGAATTATTTGCTAAGGGTTACATCAAAGCGAGCTTTCCAGAACGAGGAGTGGGCTAGTTATCGATAATCAAATCAAATCATAATTACAGAAAAAGAGCAAATAAGGATTAATAGATTAATAGAAGGTCCAACCATTTCTGAAAAACTATCCTGACCTCATTCCCGTGCATGTTGCCCACGTACTTGATCTCCGGCTCGAGTTCCTCGTGAGTCGTCGGATTGTCAGAGATTATGAGCACCTGAAGAAACAGTTAATAAGAGAGACTATCTGAGTGAGTGAACATTTTTGTGTAGACGCTTGGCATTAGCGAAAAATCGAATTCCTCCAAAATTGGCATGCATGCAGCACCCAGTGAGTATAGCTCAGGCATGGCTTATTTAGTGTTCTAGATCACGCATTGAGAAATGCGCGGCACGTTTGTCTAAAAACGTCAATTTTCGAACTTTGTCATTTCATAATCGATTAGAACGAGATATATCTCTAAAAATGCAGAATATTCTAATGATTGTACCTGCCAAGTGCGACAGCAATCGGACTAAAACTGTTGCGAAAAAAATGAAAATTTGATAAATTTTACGTTTTTTGAATTATATCTCGTTCGGATGGGAGGGTCTAGAAAGTTTTGAAGTTTTAAATTTGTAGCTATGGATACTAACTATCTATTAAATTAATATAATTAAAATCAAAAAATAAAGTTTTTAGAAAATGGCAAATAACGGGCGGCAACTTGAAATAAAATCAGTTTGTAATAAGGATCTGCCTACCGTAACCCAAAACAGAACTGGAGGGCAGGTGTTCTAGGGTTACCCTTCACGGAGAACTCGATGAGATAAGTCCCCCAGAACCAATGGTTTTTCGAAAGGCATCCGCGCGCGCCAGCGCGCTGATGTTGAAAAGCTACCATAATATATCGACATTTTTTAAACATCAGCGCGCTGGCGCGCGCGGATGCCTTTCGAAATTCAATTGGTTCTGGGGGATTTACCTCATCAAGTTCTCCATGTAGGGTAACCCTAGAACACCTATCCTCCAGTTCTGTTTTGGGTTACGGTAGACAGGCCCTTATTACAAACTGATTTTATTTCACGTTGCCGGCCGTTGTTTGCCGTTTTCTAAAAACTTTATTTATTGATTTTAATTATATTAATTTAATGGATAGTTAGTATCCATAGCTACAAATTTAAAACTTCAAAACTTTCTAGACCCTCCCATCCGAACGAGATATATTGCAAAAAACCTAAAATTTATCAACTTTTCATTTTTTTCGCAACAGTTTTAGTCCGATTGCTGTCGCACTTGGTAGGCACAATCATTAGAATATTCTGAATTTTTAGAGATCTAACTCGTTCTGATCGATTACGAAATGACAAAGTTCGAAAATTCACGTTTTTGGAAGAAAGTGCCGCGCATTTCTCAATGCATGATCTAGAACACTAAATAAGTCACGCCTGAGCTATACTCACTGAGTACTACATGTATGCCAATTTTAGAAGAATTCGATTTTTCGCTGGTGCCAAGCATATTTTCATTCACTCAGATAGTCTCTCATAATAATTTGTCTATGCCAGAGAGACGGATTGGGGTTGCAACCGACACATAAATATTCCTATGTTTGGGGCAGCACGCATTACATGTGTAAATTCAAATTTCAAAAAATATTAATATAAATATTTTAAATGTTGACAAGAACTTCAGCCGTTCATACCCATAGATCCCTTCCTTCAGTGCTCTTCCCTGCTGAGTAGAGCGAGGTGATGTTCGGGTAGGTGAGCGCCGTCTCCTGAAGCACACACGTATAATCAGAAGGCAGGCTACCGGTTTTCACTGACGCATAAAATTTTCTAAATACTTTGACGCTATTTGAATGGCAACAATTAAGTTTTCAACTATTAAGACGCAAGATAGCCGTGGATCGTAAATGCTTGTCCGCTGTCTGTAAAACACTACTTCTGAAACCTAAATGTTTCAAGAAACTTAACCACAACAACTTCAACAAAAAATCGCGAGGACGATTAGGTTTATGGAAGAATATGGCTAGATCTTCAAAGTATAATTCTCACCCCTTCTATTCGAATACGCATGCTCACTGTCTGTCAAACACCGCAAGCTGACTTTCAAGAACCATAATCGCCGAAACTGTCCACGTGATTCCCAACCAATTTTCGCAACATAGTAGAATGTATCACATCTTCAGTACGAGTTAGCCACCACACTCACAACAGAAGTAGCCTCAATCATAATAGCCTAAACAACTTAAGGCAATCAATATTTTGCCTGACCTTGAGCATGGCAGTCATCGCATTGTAGTCGTGGTTGCGCAGTTTCTCCTTGGCCACGTCCTCGAACTCGCCGATTCTGAATTTATTAACATCAATAATAAATATAAACAGTGTTCTTGATTTGATTTTCAGAAATGTGGGAGATAATTATTTTTTACCAACAACGCAGGTATTGATCAGCAACCAAGTCCAGCATCGCAACTTCATCAACTTTCATAACCCTAATCTCCCTGCTCGTATAAATTCCTCAGCAATAATAGCACCAAGACTTGAAGAATTAATGAATATGCCGAAAAAAATGTGATTGTGTTTAGTGTACTTCTCAATCTCCGTTCACTCACATTTCCTTCATTTTCTCCCATGACGGGAAGTGGTTCACGTCTCGCTTCGTCGCGTTGAAGTACTTCGAGAGGGCATCATTTTCCTCCTTAAATAAAATATTAATTACATTACTATTGTACTTGCTCAGGCATAAAGACATTTTCCTACGAAGCAGACCTTGTGACTACATTCCTATTCAAATTTTATATTGGCAATCCATATTTTTTAATTGAAATATTTTTACTCACCTTTTCCCGCTCTTCCTGCGTTGTTATAATGTCGCTGTCCCAATCGAGTGATCTCGTAGGCGATATCAGCAAGGGCAATAATATGCATAACTGGAAATACGCATAATTAACTACCCAAATGCACAGAAACGTGTGTAACAAATTCTGGTTCCACTGATGTTTCATTACTAGAAGATTTCTCGTGTAATGATGGAGCAGGCGATGGCAGGGCAACACAAATACTAAATAGTTCGCGATCGCCAATGATCCTTTCGCGTGGAAGTATCCTATGAGTCAGCAATCTAAAGGTCGGTAGTCGAATAACTTTAAAAAGGTCGACTCACTTTGTACATCATCTCCATTTAAAGCGATAAGTGAGTAGTTGGCACTTATTGAGGGAGCAGCACCATCAAATCCTTCAAAATGAATGTTAGACTTGTGATGAGCTGAAAGAAAACGGGGAAGACATACTGACGGGAACTTGTGAAATAATAGCAAAGAGGAATGAGTGAAGAACAAACACGCCAGGAGTTCCGGAGTAGAGTCAATTAGAAGATTCCAAATAGAGGAACATCACTTAGACAAACAAATTTGAAAGCAAATTGAAATAGAGAGTGACAGAAAACAGTGATGATAAGAGGTGAATCCAGAAACAGAGGGTAATTGAATAGATGAGAAGTGGTAGCGATGCAAACACGGACATTCAGGAAGGAATGAACTGGCCGATTAGAGTTATGGTGAACTATGTAACAATGATCAGAGGTCAAAAAGTGCTCAGAGAAGGTAGCGTCTGGAAATTGAGATCCGAGATAAGAACTGGCACACCTAGAGAGTAAGTGAGGAGATAAGAACAAACACCCCGGGTTCCGGAGTGAGATTAATTTTGTCCGCTGGTTGTTTCAGTGGAACGTATCTCAAAGACAAAAAGTATTCGAATGGCACTTCAGAAGAAAGAAGGTGAGTGAATGATGAGAGTGGAGAAGTGCAGATATTTAGAAACTCAAGGAAGAAAGAATTCCAAGTCTGTCAGAGGAACATCCTTCAAATTATCACTCAATGTGCTCAAGAGAAGTGATTGTGCAAGAACCTAGAAAGTTAGGGCAAGTGAAGAGGAGAAAACAAAAACAGAAGGTGAACAAAATTAGGTTTTCATTAGAAATAAAGTATGTTAGAGTAATGTGTTTTAAATTAAACGTGCCGAGGACAAGTGCTAGAGTAAGAGAAACCGAAGAAAATCAAGTGAGTAAGTGAAGAGTTGTGAAGCAATCATGAAGATTTTCGAGCACAGATCAGTCTGTACTTCTGTTCCAATTATTCCTCAATGTTCCGAAGACAAGTGAAGGGGTTAGAGAAAACCAAGAAACCAAGTGAGTAAGTGAAGAAGCAACAGTGAAGAAGTGCAAATATTTAGCAGTTCAAGGAAGAGTGAACTAGTCGATTGATTCGAGTGAGGGAAGGACGAAGGGATAAAATACGAGCGAGATATGGGGAACCGAATCATGACGGAATGCAATGTAAACAGTGGAGGGAGAGTCAACACATCCACTTTATCTCTCCATGTTGAGCAGTATGCTCATACCATTCAAAGCGCGTGCGGGGATCGATCGATAAGTGTGGAAGAATGCCTACTTTTTCGAAACGCCTCTTCAAAATTCTAAGGGACGATTCACTAGATAAAACACCAAAAAGGAACAAAAACAGAAACAAACAAGAAGGGAAGCGACGATAACAAATATAGGACTCTTTTAGGATCTCTGCCAGGGGGGATTAGCGAAAAGTACCAGGAGGATTTGATAGGGGTCGGGTCATTACTCGAACAAGTGGATAACACTGACGCACTCTCCCGCCTGTCAGACAGGCCGAGATAGCATGAAGTATGGGGTGGGTTCGGGAAATGTACTCAAAGGTGATTTCATGTTTCAAGTGGGATTCTTAGGGAAGAAGGGGGGGGGGGGTAAACTCGTCTAGACAATGGGCGTGGTCTTCAGCTGGCCGAATCTGCTCGCAGTCGCCTTTCTGTGCTCGACGGCGAAGGCAGTCTGAAGGTGCGAATATTAAGGATATCCGTGTTTTGATCCATCGGATCATCCTTGAGTTGCGTATGGAATGCCAAATCAAAAAAAAAATTCTAAAGGGTTTGCCCTGGCAGGGGAAAAACCACTATCCGTATGGATATCGCACAAATATAAAACGGAAAAGTAGTTGCCAATATTACCTATTGTGCCAAACACTGTGATTAATGAAAGATAAAAATATGAAATAACAAAATGAAGAAACACCGGGTACCTGGTTCTCCTTCTTCTCCACTCTCCTCTGCCTTCTGGCCTCCTTGACTGCCCCCTTCCTCGCCTTGCGCTCATCCGTCGTCTCGCCACGGCGTCTGAAAGAACCGGAGATTAAGATGGTCACATCAATCAACTATGGAACTAACAAAGTAACAATCATGCTTCATAAATATTATTATTTTTTGTTTGTGCTCTACTGCAGAATACACTAGACCTCATGTAATTTTGCTATATGTACAAGATGAAACATCAATTTCAGTAGCACATTCGGCACAAGTCTCCCTGAAATCACCTACTTTTTCCATGATCTACAAATTGCTCATATCCCAGCCGCCATTCGGTTAAATTTCTAACATGAAGTCAGTGGAGTAGAATTATTAAATGTACTTGTATTGCAGGGGGGGACGCGAATGGAGTTTATTATCACAGGTCTTCTGACAGATTGCATGAAATCGAGACCCCCTTTGACAAACTGTTCAAAGTGCTTCAATCGGAATGCCCTATTGGTGGTTGATGTACCTGAGGCCTAGTAACTTTCAGATAAGTCGGTGAGGCCGTAAATTCAAAACTGCCTAAAATCCGGCTCTGGGAATTTCGAAAATTCAAAGCATCATATATTCCTTCAAAATGGTGTAAAAAAGTAGTTCAAAAAAGCAAAATGACCGCCTCTTCGAGGAGAGTAATTTCGATGTTGACGATAAATCTGTAGAAAAACAATGAAATGCCGTAATTTGCAAATATATTTTTTAGGGGTCGAAAAAAATGTATAAAAATACATGTCCTGAAAAATATTATCTCTTTTACCTGAGAGATTATTCCAGATTTGAATTCATCGTCCTTTTTTACCTCGGGAAAAATTTTTTTGTAAAAATTGAGAGCGTGCTTTTTTTGCTATTTCGCTGTTTTCATGCCGGATCGCGTGTTTTTTGATACATCTGTATGATATTTTTGATTGCAAATACTGTTTATTGCCTCCAATTGCCTTCAAATTTGGCACAGAAGTCACACTCGAGCATATAAACATGTCCAACTTCAAAATCTGCAAAATTGCAAAAATTTTGAAATTTCGATTTTTTCGGTCAAAATGGTCGAAAAAATCGAAATTTCAAAATTTTTGCAATTTTGCTAATTTTGAATTCTGACACGTTTGTATACTTGAGTATGACTTCTGTGCCAAATGTGAAGGCAATTGGAGGCAATAAACAGTATCTACAATCAAAAATATCATACAGATGTATCAAAAAACACGCGATCCGGCATGAAAACAGCGAAATAGCAAAAGAAGCACGCTCTCAATTTTTACAAAAAATTTTTTCCCGGGGTAGAAAAGGACGATGAATTCAAATCTGGAATAATCTCTCAGGTAAAAGTGATAATATTTTTCAGGACATGTATTTTTATACATTTTTTCGACCCCTAAAAAATATTTTTGCAAATTACGGCATTTCATTGTTTTTCTACAGATTTATCGTCAACATCGAAATTACTCTCCTCGAAGAGGCGGTCATTTTGCTTTTTGAACTACTTTTTTACACCACTTTGAAGGAATATATGATGCTTTGAATTTTCGAAATTCCCAGAGCCGGATTTTAGGCAGTTTTGAATTTACGGCCTCACCGACTTAACTGAAAGTTACTAGGCCTCAGGTGCATCAACGACCAAAAGGGCATTCAGATTGAAGCACTTTGAACAGTTTGTCAAATGCCACAGGCGATCTCTCAGAAGACCTCTGTTATAATACTCTCCTAAAGGTAATGACCGTAATACGCACCCTTTTGTTTTATCAAATCTAGTTCATTAATGGTTCACTAGCTAAAATCAGTCACCCATCCCCACTCACCTAATAGTAGTGGCCGTGGTGCACACCGACTCTCCGTCGTCCTCCTCCATCTCCTCATCCTCGTCGTCGTCCTCCTCGACGATGGACGCCGCCGCCTTCCTCTCCAGCTTCTTGATCGCACGTCTGGACAGACCGCCTTCCTGCAGATTGTTTTTTTTAGTTATTTCCAAACACGGTATTCAATAAGTACCGATGAACCAAGCCAAGCACGTATATGCCAGTTCTGAAACACCAGACATCCATAAGAAAGCCAAACAAAATTGGACAAAATTTATCACAGGTCTTCTGAGTGAATGCATGAATGATATACCCTTGTTTGACAAACTGTTCAAACTGCTTCAATATCTTCCAAACTTTGAGGGTTGATGTACGTAAGGTCATGAAATTTTATTCTGACTTGGTGTGGCCGAGATATCAAAATCGCCTAAAAGCCGGCTTTCGGAATTTTGAAAATTCAAAAATTCATAACTTCCTTCATCGTTGAGCAAATCGTTCGTTCAAAAAAGAGAAATGTTCGGCTCGTCGAGATGAACAATTATACTGCTGAGCACGTCTCACTAAAACAAAAATAAAATATCGATTATCTGAAAAAAAATATTTCTTTGAATTTTTTTATTCAAAAAATTGCCGGCTCCGAAAATTTTTCGCTAAAACTGCATGAGATTGTTACAGATTCGGAATCTGCGCACTTTACTGCTACGGACAATCTATCGCCCATTTCTTATAGACTGTTCCATTTTTGGTGCAAAGCGTCAAATGAAGAGATCTTTATGAACTTTTTCAGTTAACTTGCCCGTTTCTTTAGTTTTTGGATTAAATATGGTTTGTTTTGTGCACTAAATATCAAATGTATTACATACAAACCGGCCGAAATTTAAAAATTTCGATTTTTCGAACCTTGAATTTTCGATTTTTTCGAAGTTCCGGAATATAACCATATTATAAGCTTTTATTTTTTTTTCTTCTGAAACACCAACCTCCTTGAGAAACCTAATCAAAATCGAATTTTCAACATCTTTTGATTGAACTCGATCAAATATTTGATCCAAAACCAGCCAAACGAACCTTGATCAGCGACGGGTGGTTGTAGCAGTTGCTGTACTGGGTGGCGAACGACTCGCAGTCCCACTTCATCTTCTTCGAGGCCGACACCTCGACTTCGACCTGGAATATCGCATTGTTTTTTAATAATAATAATTTTTAAAAAATAAAAAAATCGTGGAAAGCAGATGAATCAGGAGCAACAACTCATGAATCGAGTACTCTAACCAGTCGCTTCCATACCTACTCTCCCCTGTCGTCATTGATAAAGTTGTTGTGCTGTGATTCAACGCTGTCGCCTAATGCATTGTTGTCGTGCGCGACAAAATAACACGCTCGATAGAATTCCATTCAATTTTTGTTGACATAAATCATGCTATGCACATCATACACCCACGAGAAGAATCTTCCTTCTCCCTCTCAAATGCCATTCTCCTCCCACGCGTTTCACGCTTCGCTAATACGATTACCTTCCTCGCAACCGCAAATCGATAATAGGGAGTACTCTCAAAGTTGAAAAAAATAAATACAAATCCCCCTTCCTCAAATTCAATTTTCCTCCTACGCGTTTCACGCTTCGCCAATATGCTAACTTTCCTCGCAACCACAAGTTAGCAATAATCGAGAAATAAATATAACTCCCACCTCCTCAGTCTCCTCCTCTCCGTGCTTCTCCAGATACTTCATTCTCTCACGGACGTATCTGCAACAATATCTCGTAGCGTCAACTTCTCGTTTTAGATACCGGCCATCAGCCTTTTCTACCATATTCTTTCTCAATAAAGGACGACCAATGTGATAACAACTCGAACAGTTAAAAACAGTATGTACCAATGGCTTTACCTTTAATGTCATAATGGGCAAAGATGAAAGATCAAAGACCAAACAACCAGCTCACTTCTTGGCGGCATCCTCATCGTACTCGGGCAGTCCACGCTTCTCGCCCACCAACTTGCGCACGCGCGAGTCCGATGGCTCGAGACCTGATCATATCAAAATATTAATAAACGAAGGAATTTCTATCAATTTAAATAGTAGTTAAAAACAAATGCTCCACTGGCCAGCGTGGCAGTATGACGATTCCTATTTAGCGGATGGTGGACACCTCTAATTCTCTCGTGTTGTTCGGCGAACGTCATACACGTGGAATGAAAAATTCGGCAATAGCATTACTCACGCAACGTGGAGAATTCCTGCCTCAGGAATTGTTAAAAACTCAAATTAATGTCAATAAAATATGGGGTGACCTAAGGTAGCCATATAAGCTGACCATGGGGATCTACGTTTCACAAAGTGAACAAAGCAAGGCTGACCTCCCGAGAGGTCGCAGGCCTCTCCCTCCAGCTCGCCCACTTGGTCCTCGTTGTAGTCGGCCTCGAGCATGGCCTCGAAGGCAGCGTCCACGTCTCTGTCGCCCTCTGAGAAGGAGAAGATCAAATAATTTTATAATGGTATGGAAATAGAAAAAAAACTCATGACATTGAAATACCCGGAACACGAATGATCTTGGTCGGTAAGTGAAACAAGAGAGTAACAAACTTTTGACAATACTAAGATCGAATAATATTAGGCATTCCGGTTCACAAGGAAATGGTAAGCGACCTCCGGGGGATCAAGAGGTCAAATATATCAGATTTAATCATTTTACCGAGGTCGCTTACCATTCCCTTGTCAAATATTTTTTATTGTTATTTTGAACATGAATATTGAACAAAACTAAAGCGCCCGGAACTTGAAGAGTCCTGGTTTGGGGGTGAAGCAAGGGAGTAACAAGTATTTTCAAACTCTGACAACAAGATTATCGAACAATATTAGATTATTTGGTTCACATTTTTCATTGTTGTTTCGCACTAAATGCGCTAACTCCACAGAAACATCCGGAGCACGAATGACCTTGATGGTGATTGATGCAAGAGTGTAACAAGCATTTTCTTCTCTGACAATTAGATTATCGATTAATACTAGATCGATATTTGTATTATTATTTGAGGATCAAGGCCAAACACCTAATTAAAGTTACCCAACAAGGACGAAACCCTGATCTCTCCCTGATCCCGTCGCGTGTACGAGAGAGTATGCAAAAGTGAGAGAGCGCTGATCATTTCCGGCTTTCCCTTGGTGCTATTATTGATTTTTAGCATTTTTTATATTCATTTTATACTAATTCAACCATCGGCTATTCGATGGAGGACAAAAAATAATCGGTCAATTTCGTCCTTGTTAGGTAACTTTAACTATCCTAAACGCGAATGGTCTTTGGCAATGCTGCGCATCTCGTAAAAATACAAGGGACCAAGTAGAATCTGCCTCACCATGGGCAGTCTCGTCCTCCTCCTCCTCTTCCTCATCCTCCATGTCGTACTCGTTGTAGCCACGGTTGAAGTCCATGTCCTCATCGTCGTCCTCGTCCTATAAAAACAATTTTATATTAAATATTTTTTTGAAGACAATGCAGATCTGCGATTGTAAATCGTTGCAGAACAATATGCATGTAGACCCGCGGAAGCACGAAACTGCCTTTCGCTAATCCACTCATTGTGAAAGACGAAACATTAAAATTTTTACTCATAAGGGAGTACAGTATTCACGACTCGACGTGACCTACCTCGAAATCTGAGTCGTCCTCCTCCATGAGGGGTCTCATCGGACGCGGCAGCATCAGTCGCTCCTCGACGACGCCGCCAGCCATCGAGATGAAGTCGTCCTCGAGGTCGCCCGAACCCTGTGAAAATTTCAACTCGAAATCACTTTTCAGTTTCACCAAAATGGAAACATCCCCGCTACTCCCTTGCTTCACTCATCGACCAAGACCTCATGCGGTCTGGGTATTTCAATGTATCACGTCTTTTAGTGAAAAAAAAGAAAAAAATAATTATTGTAACTAAATATCGAATCTAAATTTACTTCTACGAATCTACGCTAGACGAGTTACTTATACTATGGTGAATTTATTCAAAAAGCTGTTCTACCCTGCTTATCTTGTTGTTTGCGCTTTCAGAACCAACGAGTTCGTCAAGGTTGGTGTGACAGGAAGACCTCCGCCTAGCTCACCTCGACGTTTCCCTCGAGTGCGCTCTCGATGTCTGCCTCGAAGACGACCTTCTTCTCGGGTGCTCCTCCGAACATGGGCGGGAGGGCCGGCGCACGCACGATGCTGCGCACCTCGTCCTCGAGCAGCAGCGTGCTTCCCTGGAATATCGATTAGTATTACCGGAGAAGACGGAGAAGAATTGGGTCTACAACCTCAGTTACTAACTGTTTGTATGAGAAGAAACCAGTTCATATTTCGCGTAGAAAAAGGAACAGTAGTTGATTTCACAATTTTTTAAGTGAGAGGTACATTGGATATTGCTGGGGGCAATATCTGCCAATCAGTCATTAACTGTGCATTGACTGAACGAAGAATCTAAGCTCTTGTAGCTCCAAACTGGCGAGGTCACAAATTTAGCTTCAATTCTGCCCACGTATAAAGAAAATGTTGCCGAATTCACCATTTTATAGAGGCAATTTTATTGTTTGGCTAATTAAAAATTTAAGCAATTACCTCGTCTCTGGCGCGCATGTGCTGCAAGTAGTCGTAGTTGTCATCGTAGAAGACGCCGTACTTGTGCTGCTCGTCGATGTGTTCCTGGAGTTCAATTTCCATAATTTATTTTTGTAGAATTTATTTGGTTTCAAAAGCTTAATCATAACCTAGTTATAGTTGAAAACCTTTCAATAATATAAAAACAACAACAACAAGTACCTTAGTGGGCTTGTATTCCTCCGTGGGCGCATCGTTAGCGACCGAGCTCGATGGAAGAAGCTTGAACTTCTTCGCGAATTTCTTGTCGATGAACTGCTTCTTTCCCTTTCCCTGGAATTTATTTTTTTTAATATTTTGAGTACAAAGTGACCTCTAGAGACGAAAGAGCATTGATCGTCCAACTAGTCTCCTTCGAATGCACTCTTCTAAAGCGCGCACCAAGTTCACACGATATCAGTACAATATGCTAAGCTCTTCCCCGAGTCCTTATATCTAAGCTGTTTCAGATAAGTACAGATTGGGAACAAAGGAGGGAGCTCTAAGAAGGGAGCTCCGCAGTGAACTCTGTTTAGCATTAAAATCGTGTAACCTCCTAAATGCTAAGATTTTTTTTCTCAACTCCTAAACGCTAAGATTTGGCAAAGTTATGACATAGCTCACTAATTCGCGGAACTTGGGAATGAGAAAACGGATAAAAAATATTTAAAAGACTCACCATTATTGAGTCTCAGTTCTCAGGGGAAGCTTACCCTGAAAAGTACATGCAGGTTATCACGAAGAGTAACGTGGGTATAAATAAAATCATTATATTGAACAAACAAATCGATTACAACGATGAATAAAGTAGGAAAAGTGAAAATAGGACATCCGGAAACTACAATCTCACGACCGGAAAAGAGAACGGCGATGTCTCCAAATTTGCGCGAGTTTAACATTTCTATTGCAAACTGAGCAAATAAAGGAATCAAATTTTCTAATTTAAATTGGAGTTATACAAAGTTATTTATCTCCTTCGTATATTTAAATGATGCCATGCCATATTGCATGTTCATATAAATGTTGTTATGCCACAGTTTGGGGGTACGAATTTCATGGAAAAATACAGTACTCAGGCGAATGCTACATCAAGTTTTCAATTCATTTACCCCACATCACCGATAAATAAAATCTTTATGTGATACATATTCGATAACCTGTATCGGACTTACTGTGGGAACAATCGAATGTGGAAAGGGTGAACACGCGAAAGAGAAACCAGACCGACAGAAGCTGAAACTGTACACACTCTTCAATTCACGGGAGATGGTAATTATGCGAATTTAGTAGAGTAGACAGGGTGATGTCCTTTGCAATGGAAAGGACACTCACTGAGTCACTCAGGCTGTCACTCAGGCTATTCAGGCAATTATGACTGTACTTTTTTGAAAGCGCGCGCCGTGCCTGCGGACGTTTTCATTTTCCTTATTCATTGTCTCCGGGGGCCGTTCAATGGCCGAAAGATACCGTATCATCTATCAATAATCTCACTAAAAATTTCAAATAACATTGTGGAATACATGCACGATCTCAAAATTGTTGAATTCAACAATTTAATGTCCCCGGCAATCTCGCGTTGCACCAAAGCTATACTAGCAGAGATGTTGGCTTCTCGCAATGCCGAACCAGATCCGACGTCAAAATTATTTGAATATTTTTTTCAAACAATCAGTAACAGAAGAGAATTAGCAGCAATCTATTTATCCATATTCCCCGAGGGTTAGACGGTGGAAAGAGGTACGTACCGAAAGGTACATTATACATCCGATTGCTACAGCATGTTTTCAACTCATGAACAACAATTAAAAGAATTCTTTATTTTATGAATATTTAAAAACCCGATGTCGTGTCTGACTCAAATCCGGATTACCGTGGGAACAACCGAAATAAATTTGAAAGCACGCGAGGTGGAACCAGGTAGGCAGAACCTACGCTGTCTACTTTCTTCGGAATAAGTGCTCGCTAGCTTGGGAAAGAGAATATGTGAACTGAGTATAGTAGGCAGTGTGATTTCATCATTCCTGTGCAGGGGAAAGCACGCAACAGTCATGGGCACAATATGAAATGATGCAATTGACAACACTGCTCTTTCTCTCTCTTTCTCACTCTCTCTTGGTTCTTTCTCTCTCGTTTGTTCTCTTTTGCGCGCGTCTCACCTTCGCATCTATTTCTCACGTATCTCGAGTCTCTCACTGACATATAATGGTCATAATCATAATCATTTACTCGAGCATCAAGGCAGAGGCCTGTCGAGCAATGCCATTCTTCCATTCGATCGGGTTTTCCCTGCTACTCGTTGCCATTGCACTCCGTGTTCTTTAATGAGTTCGTCTCTCCATCTTACTCTCGGGCGTCCAACAGGTCTTGTTCTATCCCACGGTTGTCCAATAATGGTTCTTGTAAAAAATATAGAGCTCCTCGCGACTATTCAGCGCCTGCGCTTCAACTTTGTCCGTAACTTAGTATACAGTGATTTCTGATCGGATGAGTGGCGTTTACGGTATCAGCGCTTACGGTATCATGTGGGTGACCGAAAATTCACCAGAGCACCCCTTTAACAGTTTGTGGAACTATCAGCGCAGCGAAATATTGCCTCGGCTCCTTCTGAATAATGTTATTAGGTTGATGCAAAAGTCTTGCGGTTTTTTGATATTTTGTCTTCCATCTTCCTTTCAGTTTGACCGATGACCTTTCGTATATTAATTACTAATGAGGCCTTGCATACTCTTTCATATGCGCACCCTATCAGCATTGCCCAATCGGAGAGGGGAGAGCAGGGCAAAGTTAAAATTGCGAACATTTATCCATCGAAAACGACACATTTTTCAATATTCTATATTCATCCACTTTTTTCCGAAGCATTATACGAACTTTCCGGACACCCCAATACATTTAATGCAAAATTTTGAGAATAAATTCTAATTGGCTTTATCATAATTTATTGCGTTGATTGCGATATCGGATTGATTGAAATGCGTGTATGTAAAGTACAAACATACCTCTAAACATTGCTATGTTTATTAGTCATCGTGATTTGGGACGAGAGAATTATGATAGTTCAAAGCAAGGACACAAAAAACCGCAAGACTTTTGCATCAACCTAATATATTTGAGATTCTAAATGGGTGCTAGCTCTAGCCAAGGAGAGCCATACATTGAGGAGACAGAGGAAGCCGTGAAGTTAGTTAATCAAATATTAATTACCAAAATATGTTGAAATGTATCTCCAAGTTGATCAAGTTAAAGTTGACCAAGTTGAAATAGTATTTACAATTTTCAGTTTGATTGCACCCTCAGAGACGAATACAGTCCTACAACAGAACTTCTACACTCGATTTGATCCCGGACGCTACATAATCTGCGTCAATTCTAGTGTCAATTGGCCTAAAGTGGGAGGCCAGTTGGCTCGGCATCTGAAGGAAACCAATCGAACGGTGGTTGTAGTTTCTCATGTAGACATGTGGCACGTTTTGGGGTATACCTTTGGCCAGCGTAAGGCACAGTCACTCAAAATGAAGTGTAGTGGCACTTTCTACGTGACGAAACTCGACCATCGCCATTTGTACTTTCTCCTTCTCGACATTTTCAAATCACAATACTTTGATATCGGCACGATGTTTTTGTGCATGATTAGTAAGGATTCGCCAAGTCCCGATGAGGATTCGCAGTTAGTTCAAGAAGTGAAGAAAGTGATTTCCATTACTAAAGCCCGTCGATACTTGAATGAGATCGAAATTACCATTGAGATGCTAATGGCAGAGGAGTATGAGTGTGTCTGGATCAATCCAACATTCAAATAGTAACCCTAGTTTTCAATATAAATCATATCAATACGCCTAACGTAACGAAAATATGTATCCCTTCACATATGATAATTTTTTGCTCCAATTGTCATTGTTTGGCTATTTGTTCCCAAATATACCCCACTTGTGCCATATTAAACATATTGTATGGGTTTTTATGCATTTTTGATCCTAAAATCGAGTGCAACGTCTTTTCCCCAACTTGTATTGGAAAACGTCCAAAATAATGAAATTATCAACATTTAATGGCGATTCGAATGAGGTATGTCTCGATCCTCCCACTCGTTCGGTTCAAAAATTCGATTTTTCACCAGTACTTTTGAGTTTCATCCAAAATGAATTAGGTAGGTGAATTCGCCTCGAAAAAGTACCCTTAGGTTCCAATTTTTGTCTTTCTAGCTTTATTTTGAAGCTTTCTCTGAGAAAAACCCTAATTTTGTTACCAACAGTCCCGGTGCCATACCGGAACCCAGAGGCCGAATTTGGAAAAACTGACGACGTTATGTTGTTCAGAATCGAAAACTGTCCCTGGGATCAAGTTTGCAGCAATTTCATTTTTTGGGCTGTTCCAAGCTCCACTGGTGAGTTGTTGAATCTATCGCGCACGGTCTCATATATTGATTCCCGAATGGAATACGGTAGCCGCATAATATTTATTGACTTCCAGATGGAGTACGGTAACTGGCGGGAGGACGCGCCCTCGTCCGACTTCGTCTGGTACAAATCTCATCGGAACGTGAAGGAGTATGGCTTCTTCAGCAGATCTGAAATGAGAGGAATGCGCGCGTTTGGATGAGGATACTGTAGTATCGATTGACTCTCATTACTGTTATATAGCTTGGCTGTTCGATTACTGTACAATTGATTGGCTGACAGATTACTGTATTTTTGCTTGAATATTGATTAGTAGTTTATGAATCATTGTTTTGAGAATTCGGTAGTTGCTTGATTGTCGTGCATGTGCTTGAGTTTAGGAATGAAACTTCTTGCAAGGAGTTTCTTTTTTTTCAGGGATCTCAATGTGAAATATTTTCTTGCATTTATATCCCATAGTGTAGTCTTGTTATGTTGTCATGTATTTTTATTCTGCCTTAACCCCTAACCCCGCTGATCTATATCAAATTAACTGTCTCGCTAGTTTTGTCAATTACATCATTTCACATTGTACCCATGACTGTTGCGAGCTTTCCCCTGCCTAGGAAAGATGATATAACACTGCCTATTCTACTAATTTCAAATTTTCTCTCTGCCAAGCGAGAGAGCACTAGAAATTAGTCGAGTAGACAGTCTCGGCTTCTGCCTGCCTGATTTCACCTCCCGTGTTTTCCCTTCCATTTCGGTTGTTTCCTGCCGTAATCCAGGTTTGATTCAGATACGGTATCGGGTTATCGAATATTCACCATATAAAGCTCTCTGTGAACTGTAAATTAATGGGTTGAAACATGATATCACATGTTGGGCTGAATACTATATCCATCGGCATGTGCATCTTACCACTTATCTAACCCACCGAGAAATAGGAGCTATATGTAACGGATAATTAAGTTTTACCAATTATTCTAGTTGAAGAAGTCAATGTAATAATTTTCCGTGACATGCAAGATATCAATTGGGCGAAATAAATCTCTGATTGTATAGATTTAGCGCAACGCGAGATTGCCGGGGACATTAAATTGTTGAATTCAGCATTTTTCAGGTCGATTCATGCATTCCACAATGATATTTGCCATTAGTAGTGAGATTATTAATCGATGATAAGATTGCCTTGAGTACGGTAATCTAGTACGGTATTGTAGTCCTTTTCCAGTTATCCACCCCGTGGCTCCGGTTCTCCGACTCCTTCTCATTAGTCGTTCCCGTTCTCATTAGTGATGCCAAATCGGCGCGCGCTCTCCTCGTTTCACACGCTCTCTCACCGATCAGACAGAGCGAGAGAGCATGTGAAACGAGGAGAGTGCGCGCCGATTTGGCCTCACTAGTTCTCATCGTAGACGGTGATCTACTCCGATCGATAATCGTCTGCTCGTTGCCAGATGAGGTAGGTCGCTGGTATTCTGTTGTTTGTATTTTCAATAGCGGATTGGTGTTCTATTGGAAAAATCTAGACTAGATGCCCACATAGAATTAATGCAGTTTGAAGTTCGAGAGCGAAAAGTGAGCGCGAGTATTAGTCGGGTGTAAGACAAGCATTCGAAGAAATTAAATATATTTATTATTTATATTATTTTTGTAACATCAGAGCTACTACTACATCGTTGCGAAACGACGATTTCAACGGTCCATGAAAGATAGAGTCAATTCTCCAGACGAGTCAATCGGGAACTGTCTGAGAACGTCAGGGCAAGACAGCGCACTGAATGGGTAATAGCCGGGAACTTTTATTTGCATCTACGGAATAGATAACAGAAACCTTTCCTGACTTTTTATTCGAGTTTTTCTGTAGCAGTACAGAGGAATCCATAATTAGATCTTGAAAGGTGCGAGGTTTATCTAGAGTTGCCTGAAATTTCAATGTTTTTCGACTCGGCTTGAATCACGCTTGCAACTGAATATACTGTATATTCAGCTCCATAAGTACATATGATTGAACAGTAGAGCATAATCTAATGACTGATATTTCGAAAACGCGTTACTAGGGCGAAGCAGGTACCTAATATTGTACCTGCAATATTCGTAGGAAACTTAAGATACTTCTGCAGCACCTTATCACATGGGTAGTACCATCCCTTTAACTTATTCTTAGTAATTAAATTTTATTTTAGGATTGTCGGGTCCTTCTCGTCTGACTTCGAAATCGGGAGAAATGGATTGTGACGTTGCAATAAGACCTCAAATCTGTAGCCGGTTGTGAATGGCCTTGATCTCATCCTTTCATCCGATCCCTCATCCGTCAATGAAAGTAATAGGTGCTGACACCGATTTGCCAGTTGTGGTAAACATCATGACACTCAGTTGAATGATATGATACCTTTGCATAGCAACAATGGACTTATTGATATTCCTGTAGCGCAAGGCTGATGATGCACATGTGTAACCGGAATTCAGCTATTAAAATGTTTCTGTTCGATCGGAAAATGCGACTGAAAACTTTATTTTGTTTGATATTTCTCTCTAAAAAATAAAGACATAACTAAAATAGATTTTTACAGTTCGTGTGCAACTCGATGGAGCCCCTTACGATTCCTCTCTCGTTCATGAGACATCTCGCCGAGTTGCGAGACTTTATCAAACAGAGAGGAGTGAGATTGATGACACGAGTCAATGTGATGGGTGGGTTTTATATTTTTATTCATGTTTTATTATGATTGTATGTCGTACTAGAGAGCAATATCTTCGGGTTTACAGTCGCGCTCATAAGTGAGTGCGCACTTTTTAAATTTGCTGCAACTTTTTGCCCAGGGCAGGCATCATTCTGCCACTAAGGTAGCATGTGCCAAATTCATTGGAGATTATGGCCAAGGTATTGGGGTATGACGCAATAGCCTAATCATTGCGTAGTGATGACGCAATAAAAATGTACTTTTTCAAAACGGCTTTATTCTTACATAGATTTTTTCCTACTGGCCACAGTTTCTGTGGTTGGAGATATGTCTGTGGACTACCTAGAAATTTTTTGGAAGTTGCTGCGTGGTCGCACATTGGCTGCAGACTTGCTGCAAAATGGAGGTCGAAAATACAGATCTCGGCTCCTAGATAAGCTAGAGACTCGTTCAAAGCGTCAAAATGATCGTAATCACAATTCCAAATGATCCGGAGAACATGAAAACATTTGGTCAACATTTACCCTCAGGGCACCAAAAAATAACTTTTTTGCATGCTCATTTTTTGGACATTCATAACTTTCAGGGCAGTTTTCGGAAAAATCTGTTTTTTATGTGAGAATGTTCAAAATATATTAAAGATATGATGCCCAACTTTTTAGACTGTTTGGATAACTTTCCTGCCCGCGGCGGGCATTTTTCGGAGGGATACTCGGGTCGGGAAACACCTTGTTTACCGTTATGGCGAGAGAGTACAGACTAGTGATGCCAAATCGGCGCGCGCTCTCCTCGTTTCACACGCTCTCTCACCGATCAGACAGAGCGAGAGAGCATGTGAAACGAGGAGAGTGCGCGCCGATTTGGCATCACTAGTACAGACGACGAGAGTGCGTAAACAAGGTGTTTCATGACCCGAGTATCCCTGCGAAAAATGCCCGCCGCGGGCAGGAAAGTTATCCAAACAGTCTATAAAGTTGGGCATCATATCTTAAATACATTTTGAACATTCTCACATAAAAAACCAGATTTTTCCGAAAACTGCCCAGAAAGTAATGAATGTCCAAAAAATGAGCATGCAAAAAAGTGATTTTTTGGTGCCCTGAGGGCAAATGTTGACCAAGTGTTTTCTTACTCTCAGGATCATGTGGAATTGTGATTACGATCATTTTGACGCTTTGAACGAGTCTCTAGCTTATCTAGGAGCCGAGATCTGTATTTTCGACCTCCATTTTGCAGCAAGTTTGCAGCCAATGTGCGACCACGCAGCAACTTCAAAAAATTTTTCTGGGTAGTTCTCAGACATATCTCCAACCACAGAAAGTGTAGGAAAAAATCTATGTAAGAATAAAGCCGTTTTGAAAAAGTACATTTTTATTGCGTCATCACTACGCAATGGTTAGGCTATTGCGTCATACCCCAATACCATTGCCATAATCTCCAATGAATTTGGCACATGCTAGAATGATGCCTGCCCTTAGCAAAAAGTTGCAGCAAATTCAAAAAGTGCGCACTCACTTATGAGCGCGACTGTACCTGTTGATTTGGGTAGCAGGCGCACCGCGGTTTCGAATTGCTTCCTTTATCCCTCCTTGACCAATTTCACTAGTGCTACGGAAGTTCCTCGTCTCCTATAACAAAAATACAATATTACAATTCGCACTTGTTATCTGCCATAGGTCACATCTGCAATGCTGATGCTCTCATTTCAGGTTGGTTCCGTGAGTGTTCTCTGAGATAACACGACTGACATCGACTTCTTCATTCGAGCAGAGGAGTACTCGCGTGAGGATTTTTCACTTGCCATTGTGATTGATTAGTCAGTCAGGATATATTATTCCCATTCCTCGCGACCCTATTAATCAGAACGACCTTGAGAAAATTGGGAACTGTGAAGTTATTAGCACTTGCTACATTTTGGTTGTACTGATTGCTTCTGAGAGATCCTATCACCTAAAAAGGTTGCTACCTTCCTAAAAGCGAGCAGTTATGAAAAAATTATTTTTATTATAACTAGTCCAGCATCGATTCGGTCTCGACGAACGGTCGTCGCCCTAAAGGCTGTTCAGGATCTGCGGTCCCGTAGATCTTGGTTAGTTCGTTGTTACTGAGTGGGAGTGGGCATTGCAAGAGCTAATGAACCAGTTTCGTCATTTACAGCTCCTTCGCAGAAAAGTACACAGAAATAAGGGATCTGAACGAAATTTTGATGAAACTAATTCTCAGAAAGTTTAGCTAGACATAGAGGTGTGGCTCAATTAGTTCGCGCTTGCTCTTGGTTTCGGATGAAAAGCGAATTCTCTAGCGAGTTTCTCGTTCTAACAATGTGATATCTACAATCCGAAACCGTTCGACGTAGCCTACGATGATGCTTCTGAAATATAAAAATAATATTCATACCCACCGAACGTCGTTGAACTGATAATTAAAGTTACCCAACACCCTAGAATGGCATGGTATAGAATGTTTAAAAGTTACCCAACACCCGTGAAATTATTTGAATTTCCGCGTGTGCCTGATCAAGACAAAAGGAGTGAGAGACTATGTATTAGGTTGTTGCGAAAGTCTTACTCGATTTTATCATTTTAATATTTCTGTCTGCGTTGGCATTCGAATTAAGAACCTGGTTTTTCTTATACTATGAGGGTATCAATGTTCATTCTAGCGCACCTTAGATCAGACCTCTCATTTCATTAGAAATGATTTCTTATAGTTCAAATATTGCGATATTAGTTAATCAAGATGACTTTTCCTTCTATCATAATTTTATGGAGAATATAGATATGTCCATACCTGAAGTACAAGCGTACCTAGCTATGTTAATACATCACTTACGATCACTTACTCTAAGTCAGTGCTAAAATCCTTTCTTTAGACGTGTCCCTTTTTGGGAATTTATAGTGAACACCTTTTAGCTGAATACGATTTTGTCTTCACGTTTTTGGGTAAGGAGACGCAGGGATCAATGTCGATCGAAATTATAATTATCTTATTCTGTTCTTCTTAAAAATGAAGTACCGGAATTATTCATAATTGCGTTGACTAGATATGACTATTCAAATCATTGAATGGGTTCTTGGAATGCTGAATTTGATATTTCTATCAAATTTTCATTTCTTGCGCAGCTTGAATGATCGATCTTTTGTGCTGGTGTTAACGAGCACACTATGCTCTTCCAAAATATACATGGAAATTATTTGAACTTCGATCTCTTGTATCTGACAGATCAGAATTCACACCAAATTTCGTTGCAAAATTTCGCCAAATTTTTGCTAATTTATGAAATCTCAAATGTCATGGCATGTATTCTGATCACCATTGAAATCAATTATGCTCGTGAAACATCGGTTCACCCTCTTCAACAATTCTGATATATCAGGCACTGGAGTTCAGAAGGGAGAACAATCGGAAAGATCAAACGACGAGCAAGACTTTCGCAACAACCTAATAAAAACAAGAGAGCGGGCGTGATCACCTCTGATTTCTCCCAACCAGTTGTTAACCAGTTGGAAGGGGCGGAGTTTCGGCGAACCAGTTGTTGGCCAGTCCGCTGACCAGTTGTTAACCAGTAGCAAGCTGACCAGTTGTCAATCACTGGTTGACAACTGGTTAAGTGAGGCCGACTCTATCCCGGCGCGACTAGAGAGCACTCAGCCTATGAGAGACCCATCGCGCAGCCTAAATAGCCTGGCTAAGAGAAAGCCATGGCTGATCCTACTATCTCCACGATCGTATTTTGAATGTAGCTACTCCCAAAACACGGAAGATCCGTGTGAGAGTTGACTACCGTAAGGGGCACTCCACTTCCCGAGTATGAATAATCCACCTGACCCTCTAAACTCGCATACGGTAGGAGGCCTCTCAACTACTGGTTGACCAGTAGCCAACCAGTTGCTAACCAGTCCCTCAACCAGTTGGTGGGGAACCCGCCAGCAATTGGTCAGGGCACTGGTTAACAACTGGTTGGGGGAAACCAGAGACGCCCGCTCGAAAATTCAAATAAAAAAGGAATTATTAATGCCCGGGTAGCTCGAGGCAGATGATGCACATCTGTAACCGAAATTCGGCTAGAAAAAAAATTTTTTAGATAGTGTTTTTTAGATAGGGTGCTTCAACGTCTTATATGAAACGCGCGCAATACAAAATCGGCAGGTGCAACAGAATCTAACGTTCGCATGCTCCTCCTCCGGCTCAGCAACAATCCAGGAATCAAACTGTTATTGAGCATAATTATATTAATTATTATATAGTTATTCTATAGTCAGTTATTCAGTTATTCAGTTATATCTATGATTACATGGGGAGATCAAAATCAATTTTCCGCCATTCTACACTATCTAAAAAAATTTTTTTCTAGCCGAATTTCGGTTACAGATGTGCATCATCTGCCTCGAGCTACCCGGGCATTAATAATTCCTTTTTTATTTGAATTTTCGAGCGGGCGTCTCTGGTTTCCCCCAACCAGTTGTTAACCAGTGCCCTGACCAATTGCTGGCGGGTTCCCCACCAACTGGTTGAGGGACTGGTTAGCAACTGGTTGGCTACTGGTCAACCAGTAGTTGAGAGGCCTCCTACCGTATGCGAGTTTAGAGGGTCAGGTGGATTATTCATACTCGGGAAGTGGAGTGCCCCTTACGGTAGTCAACTCTCACACGGATCTTCCGTGTTTTGGGAGTAGCTACATTCAAAATACGATCGTGGAGATAGTAGGATCAGCCATGGCTTTCTCTTAGCCAGGCTATTTAGGCTGCGCGATGGGTCTCTCATAGGCTGAGTGCTCTCTAGTCGCGCCGGGATAGAGTCGGCCTCACTTAACCAGTTGTCAACCAGTGATTGACAACTGGTCAGCTTGCTACTGGTTAACAACTGGTCAGCGGACTGGCCAACAACTGGTTCGCCGAAACTCCGCCCCTTCCAACTGGTTAACAACTGGTTGGGAGAAATCAGAGGTGATCACGCCCGCTCTCTTGTTTTTATTAGGTTGTTGCGAAAGTCTTGCTCGTCGTTTGATCTTTCCGATTGTTCTCCCTTCTGAACTCCAGTGCCTGATATATCAGAATTGTTGAAGAGGGTGAACCGATGTTTCACGAGCATAATTGATTTCAATGGTGATCAGAATACATGCCATGACATTTGAGATTTCATAAATTAGCAAAAATTTGGCGAAATTTTGCAACGAAATTTGGTGTGAATTCTGATCTGTCAGATACAAGAGATCGAAGTCCAAATAATTTCCATGTATATTTTGGAAGAGCATAGTGTGCTCGTTAACACCAGCACAAAAGATCGATCATTCAAGCTGCGCAAGAAATGAAAATTTGATAGAAATATCAAATTCAGCATTCCAAGAACCCATTCAATGATTTGAATAGTCATATCTAGTCAACGCAATTATGAATAATTCCGGTACTTCATTTTTAAGAAGAACAGAATAAGATAATTATAATTTCGATCGACATTGATCCCTGCGTCTCCTTACCCAAAAACGTGAAGACAAAATCGTATTCAGCTAAAAGGTGTTCACTATAAATTCCCAAAAAGGGACACGTCTAAAGAAAGGATTTTAGCACTGACTTAGAGTAAGTGATCGTAAGTGATGTATTAACATAGCTAGGTACGCTTGTACTTCAGGTATGGACATATCTATATTCTCCATAAAATTATGATAGAAGGAAAAGTCATCTTGATTAACTAATATCGCAATATTTGAACTATAAGAAATCATTTCTAATGAAATGAGAGGTCTGATCTAAGGTGCGCTAGAATGAACATTGATACCCTCATAGTATAAGAAAAACCAGGTTCTTAATTCGAATGCCAACGCAGACAGAAATATTAAAATGATAAAATCGAGTAAGACTTTCGCAACAACCTAATACATAGTCTCTCACTCCTTTTGTCTTGATCAGGCACACGCGGAAATTCAAATAATTTCACGGGTGTTGGGTAACTTTTAAACATTCTATACCATGCCATTCTAGGGTGTTGGGTAACTTTAATTATCAGTTCAACGACGTTCGGTGGGTATGAATATTATTTTTATATTTCAGAAGCATCATCGTAGGCTACGTCGAACGGTTTCGGATTGTAGATATCACATTGTTAGAACGAGAAACTCGCTAGAGAATTCGCTTTTCATCCGAAACCAAGAGCAAGCGCGAACTAATTGAGCCACACCTCTATGTCTAGCTAAACTTTCTGAGAATTAGTTTCATCAAAATTTCGTTCAGATCCCTTATTTCTGTGCACTTTTCTGCGAAGGAGCTGTAAATGACGAAACTGGTTCATTAGCTCTTGCAACGCCCACTCCCACTCAGTAACAACGAACTAACCAAGATCTACGGGACCGCAGATCCTGAACAGCCTTTAGGGCGACGACCGTTCGTCGAGATCCGCACGAATCGATGCTGGACTAGTTATAATAAAAATAATTTTTTCATAACTGCTCGCTTTTAGGAAGGTAGCAACCTTTTTAGGTGATAGGATCTCTCAGAAGCAATCAGTACAACCAAAATGGAGCAAGTGCTATTATCTTCACAGTTCCCAATTTTCTCAACGTCGTTCTGATTAATAGGGTCGCGAGGAATGGGAATAATAAATCCTGACAGACTAATCAATCACAACGTCGAACGAAAAATACTCATGCGAGTACTCCTCTACTCGAATAAAGAAGTCGATGCCCGTCGTATGAGGGATCAGAGAACACTCACGGAACCAACCTGAAATGAGAGCATCAGCATTGCAGATGTGACCTATGGCAAATAACAAGTGCGAATTATTATATTATATTATAGTTTTGTTATAGGGACGGAGGAACCTCTGTAGCACTACCGAAATTGGTCAAGGACGGATAAAGGAGGCAATTCGAAACGGCGGTGTGCCTGCTACCCAATTCAACAGGTAAAACCGAAGATATTGCACTCTAGTACTACAAACAATCATAATAAAACATTAATAATAATATAAAACCCACATTTACTCCTGTCATCAATCTCACCCCTCCTCTCTGCTTGATGAAGTCTCGCACCTCGGCGGGATGTCGCATGAACGAGAGAAGAATCGTACGGGATTCGGTCGAGTTGCACACCAACTGTAAAAATCTGTTTTAGTTATGCCTGTAATTTTGTAGAGAGAAATATCTAACAAAATAAAGTTTTCAGTCGCATATTCCGATCTAACAGAAACATTTTACTAGCTGAATTCCGGTTACAGATGTTCATCATCTGCCTCGCACTACAGGAATATCAATAAGTCCATTGTTGCTATGCAGAGGTATCATGTTATTCAACTGAGTGTCATGATTTTACCACAACTGACAAATCGATGCCAGCACCTATTACTTTCATTGACGGCTGAGTGGTCGGATGAAAGAATGAGATCAACGCTATTCACAATTGTCTACAGATTTGAGGTCTTATTGCAACGTCATGCATATCTCCGGATTTCGAAATCATACGAGAAGGAGACGAAATTCCGACCATAGTTAACAACGTGAGGACTACTCATCAGTATTTTACACTGGATGAATCGGGGCTGCCTTTCAGTCGTAGCCCGAATAGCAGAGGAGAGGAAGGGATGAGAAGAGGAGTAGAGGGCGAATCTGAGAATTATAAGATCATTACGTCATCGACATTGGCTGAATGGCATTATGAAATTAAATTAATAAGATTTTATTACCAATAATAAGGTGAAGGGGTGGTACTACCCATGTGATTACGAGCTGCAGAAGTATCGTAAGATTCCTACATATCTTACAGGTACAATAATCGGCATCTTTCCCGCCCTAGTAATACACAAATTCGCTATTCGAAATATTAGATATCAGATTATGCTCTACTGCTAAATCATATGCTCATATGAAATACACAGTACATTCAGTTGAAAGCGTGATTCAAGCCGAGTCGAAAAACCTATTGAAATTTCAGCCATGTGAATGCGAGCTACAGAAACCCCGGATAAACCTCGCGCCGTTGAAGATCTAATAATTCGTTTTCTTGCATTTCTACAAAATAAATCAAATAAACAGTGAGTAAAAGATAGTTTTTGCCTATTAGTGTTGTCCTATATTCTCCCTGCCAATTGCGCGCTACAGATGTGTTACATCCTGAGTAGCAAAGGATCCTATTGGTTTGATTTTTTTTCCGAGGATGCAAATAAAATTCCATAATCAACACACGGCGCCCTCGTCGCATACCCTGCCGACTTAAACAGCGAGTAGTCACGATCAGATCGTTGTTTACTGTAATAAGTCACCTCTAGCCGAAATTATCGCTTTTTAGCCCTCCTCTGATCGCAATTTCTAAGTATGCCAACAAAACATAAGAGAGACTTTCGACTCAGTGAACATATTTGTGAAGACCCTTGGCATTAGGCCAAAAATCGAATACCACCTACATGTGCCCACGTGGGTAGATACGTTTTTTATTCCTTTGGTTTGTACTGCGGGCTGATAGCTATCTATTAAAAATTTTCAAGAAAAATAAAAAAAACACTTTTTGAGAAAATGGCAAAAATGTAGAAAAAAGTCAGTTCATGATACGGTCAGTGGCCTACCGTACCCCAATCGTATGGGAGGAAAATCGTTCTAGAAGTGTCCTACACGCAGTACTCGACGAGGGTAATCTACCACCACCAGTAAAATTTCGATACGCATCTGCGTGCTCCAGCGCGTGAATGATGAATATTATCGAAAAATACGGTAGGTTTTTAGCCCGAGAACATTCATTGATCCAAGTCAGAGAACACTCATTGAACCAACCTGAGCGCATCCTTGTAATTCGAGCATCAACATTGAGATATTGATCTTTGACATTTATCGAGAACGAATCCGTATATATTTTGGAATATTTAACGAACACTTCGGCTATACTGGGCAAACGAGTCGAGGAAGGATTAGAGTGCAATGCGAAACTGCGATGCGCCTGCTGCCCAAGACTGTAGTTGAATCGAACAACATCTGGTGGGAGTGAAATATTATTATCGTGCATTGAATAATTTCATGTTTGAATGCCAATCTAACAAGGGAATGGTAACCGGAGCCCGTAAAATTATGCTATGTGACTTATGGAGATTTCATCTTGACCCTAGGAACATACGAAATTGTCTTTCAAAAAGTGCTAAAAAAATTTGGTGAGCTTAAAAAATAATAAACAATGTACATAAACAATGTAGTGGTATAGAAGCAAGCTGAGACAGATCAGGCGTTCAACTTTGGTTTATTTTTTCAAGCTAACTAAATTTTGTGAGCACTTTTTGAATAACGATTTTAGATGTCTTCGGGATTCGAATGAAGCCACACTAGGTCTCATCGAATAATTTTACGGGCTCCAGTTACCATTCCCTTGTAAGCAACCCTCAATTCTATTAGATCTCAGAGAACGAGGTGAAAAATCAAGTCAGGATCTAGCCTCTCTTTCGTCAAAACCAGCAAAGTATCCAGTTCATAAATAGGATCCACCGGACGAAAAAAATGAACAAATTAATGCTAAAATACAATTTTTCGTATTCCTTTTCCCCCGTAGGTATTTTCAACTGATATCTCCCATATTAATATAATACTCAAATACAAGTACTCATAGGATGCAGTAGTATTGTGGTCAATTGTTTCACCAGATAATCGAATGCTGCAACTATCTCATAACTCCTAGAGATCTTAGTAACGCCAATCTAGTCATATGTTCTGAGAAAGCTAAAAAAACAAATTGAGACTTACCTCCTATGTAAACGCGCCGAAGATAATCGATCGGAATAGATCACCCTAGACGATGATTTTATTCTTATTCTTATTCTTTATTCACCAACTTGTATGGGGCGGGAGTGACATGATGAGGAAGTTAGGTGGTATTTTGGCTCGGGCGAGCTTGTGGATGGGGGAAATGTAGCAGTTCTGTGTTACATTTTGATATTGGACGAGTGGAGGACAAAAGAAGGAGTCGTTTTTTAAGAGGTGTCGGTAAGGGAAACGGGACATGGTTACAACTGGGTTAGGAAGCGAGTTCCAGAGCGTTAGGGAGCGTGTGGCACATGATGAGAAAGAGCTAGGCATAATACACGGTACGGTGATGCATAAATTGTGAGAGGAACAGAGGCCACGAGTAAGTGGAGCGATCGAGCAGAGACAGGAGGTGTCAAGGAGAATAAAACCATGCAAGGAGTCGTATAGGAAATACATGTCCCTCAAAAACGGCGATATTCAAGCGTTTCTAATTGAAAGTGCTTGAGTCTATCGAGATATGAAAGATGAGGCAATTGGGAGCGGAATAAGATACGTTTAGTGAATTCGCGCAAAATAGGTACATCAGTTGAGGGATACCGGAATATCAATAAATACTTGATATTAATCTGAAATAACATTCAAGGGGTACTTCATAAATAAATCAGTACATTTCCGTAATTCCCTGCCCAAGTCAATCTTCGGTTTCGCCAAACCTTTACAGTCAGAGAGTTTCGCTCCAGACAATTCCTTGATTGCTTTCTAATCCAAAATTATGCAATTTACTTCCCCAACAAGAACCATTGCTAAAGTGGAACTAAAAGAGTCATATTTAATGAAAAAAATATTTAAAATTTATGAAAATAAACCAAAAGAGATAGTACTCGACAAGATAAGATAGAGAGGCGGACTGAAGAGAGGGGGCGGTGGTGGTGTCACGGCTGGAAATGCATTCAACTCATTTACTTCACATAACAGTTTAAGAAGAGCTTTATATGGTGAATATTCGATAACCCGATACCGTATCTGACTCAAACCCGGATTACGGCAGGAACAACCGAAATGGAAGGGAAAACACGGGAAGTGAAACCAGGCATGCAGAAGCCGACACTGTCTACTGGACTAATTTCTCGTGCTCTCAGAGAGAATATGTGAAATTAGTAGAATAGGCAGTATTCTATCATCATTCCTAGGCAGGGGAAAGCTCGCAACAGTCATGGGTACAATGTGAAATGATGCAATTGACAAAACTAGCGAGACAATTAATTTGGTAGAGATCAGCGGGGTTAGGGATTAAGGCAGACTAAAAATGAATGACAACATAACAAGACTACACTATGGGACACAAATACAAGAAAATATTTCATATTAAGATCGCTGAAAACAGGAAACTCATTGCAAGTTCATTCCTAACCTCAAGCACATACACGAGCAATCAAGCAACTACCGAATCCTCAAAACAATGATTCAAAAACCACTAATCAATACTCAAGCAAAAATACAGTAATCAATCAGCAAATCAATTGTACAGTAATCGGGCAGCTCTATTTTTCAGTATTCGATCATCAATACTACAGTATCCTCATCCAAACGCGCGCATTCCTCTCATTTCAGCTCTGCTGAAGAAGCCATTCTCCTTGACGTTCCGATGAGATTTGTACCAGACGAAATCGGACGAGGGCGCGTCCTCCCGCCAGTTACCGTACTCCATCTGGAAGTCAATCAATATTATGCGGCTACCGTAATCCATTCGGGAATCAATATATATTGCAGTTACTCTACATCACACATTACCATTTTTAAATTCGTATTAGGAAAGAAACAATAAAGCACCAACTCGGCCAATTTGAAATATTTGCAAAAATCAAAGATGAGCTCACATCCAGTACTTCCTTCGTGTTGCAGGGAACGTAGAAGAGGTGACCGAGCAGATCTCCCGTGCAGAGAGAAGGGATTCTGAATATTTATGAATACATGATTGTTTGACTCTCTCAAAAACACATGGCTTTGGGAGGTATTATTTTGGCATGTACTTACTAACAATTGGGAAAGAAAAGTAACAAGACATTTTTCCAAAACATGCAATATGTGTTGATAAAAACGTTTTGATATAGCAATGAAACAAAGGCATAGGATACTGTAATTTACCGTACCTCGGGTAGCTCCACTTGTACTTCTGCCGAGTGTACCAGGCGAGACCACCCACAAAGGACTCGTTCGCATCTGAATTGGGTGGTCTTGATCTCTGATCTTGAAAACGCGCTCTTCTATTACTTCGACTAGATGCTCTACTAAAATATGCGCAAAATTGGGTGAGGGACTGGCATACACCACAGAGATAGCTCAGCTCAAGCAATAGATCAGAGTAACCGCGAATAAAACATAAAAGAAATGAGCTCAAATGACAATTAGTGCTAAATTCAAACCGCTCACTAGTGTAGAGGAAGAAGAGGTCGATGTTCACATCCGAGGCTCGTTTGACATTCAGCGAGAGTTCGTACGAATCTGAGGGCTGGAAGGGCTAATTTAAATTGTTAAATAGTCGGTATGATAATTTAATACGAATACTTTTATATATTACTAGTCCGGCTGCCCCCCGCCTTCGGCGGGGCCCCGTTCTAGCGGAGTAGGTTTCGCAATCACTTGCTTCGCAATTTGTTGACGCGCGATCTCTCTCCCTCCCCATTTCGTAATCGTTTCACAACTGTTTCGTAATCCGGACATACGGACAGACACACACTGCGCTTTATATATAGGTATAGATATTTGATTTTATAATCGAATGGAAAATAAGGTGGAATCAGACAATGAAGATTTTGAGATGAGATATCTTATCGTTGGATCTGGATTGTCGCGGGAGAATTTTTTTTTCACCAGAAATCATGATATGCGAGCAAACTATTTCAGAAATTCATTTGTTCTTGCATATTACAATTTTTCTCAACTAACCGTTCCGTAGATTCTGAACAGCTTGTAGGGCGATGCTCGCGCGTCCAGATCCGCTCGAATCGAAGCTGAAATATCGATTTTTATATTTTTATTGTCGTGACCTCTGTATAGGGAAGGGTGCAGGATGCTTCGAGGTCTCATAAGAAACGCGTGGAACGGAGTAGTAACAGGAGCAAGTGAAGCTCAACTTCACTTGCTTTTCCATCTCTTCAGCAAGCAAGAGAACCAAAAATTAGTTGAGAAAATTCAAAAAAAAAGAAAATAACTGAATTAAATCCTCACGCGAGTACTCCTCTGCTCGAATGAAGAAGTCGATGTCTGTTGTGTGAGGGATCAGAGAACACTCACGGAACCAACCTGAAATGAGAAGATGAGCGAATCTCAATTCCAAACGATTGGATGTGATAATTGGACTTTTTTGTAGATCGTGAATGGTCATTTTTTGCTATAGGAAACAATCAAATCAGCTATACTAGTGAAGAGAGTCAACGGTGGGTCAAGGAGGCAATGCGAAACCGCGATTACCCTTTAGAGTCCAGCCACTAAAATTACCAAGCAAAGCCATGGATATTCACTTTCGACACGAATTTTATTTTACGAATTGTAGAGATTTAAAAGAGCATAAATATAAACTAACCTAATAGACTGCCTCCTGCCAGTGTCAATCTCGCTCCTCTCTGCTTGATGAAGTCTCGTAACTCGGCTAGATGTCGCATGAACGAGAGAGGAATCGTACGGGACTCCGTTGAGTTGCGTACCAACTGTAAACTATACATAATATGTTTTGTTAATATTATTATTGTTAATATAATAATAATAATAATAATAATAATATTACATCTGTGACTTCGTTTCGATAATGATGAACTGCAATACACTTTTATTTATCCCTATGATTTTTCTTATATTAAGATTTTACTATCTGAATTCCGGTTACATAAGTTTATCATCTACCAAGTGTTATCTGAGGCATTAGTAAACCATCTCCGTCTATGCAAAAAGATAATCTCATCGTGTTCTAAAATTCATACGACTGTAATATTGATACCCCATACCTATCAAATCGATGCGTGACAACCCTTCACAGGGGATGTAATGAAATGAACTGACCAGAACGTTGCACTCGATGAATCGGGCTGCCTTCCAGTCGTCGAGGAACCTCCGGATATCAGATGGAAGGAAGAGATGAGAGGAGGAGTAGAGGGAGAATCTAAGAGTGGGAAGATAATTATATTATCGATATTAGTGTAGGGCATATCATCCATGTGATTGAGCTGAAGTATTCCTACGAATCTTGTAAGCATGATTTCACGAATCCATCAGGTCCTAGTAAACCACAAATGCGCTATTCGAAACATAAGTCATAAAAATAAGTCTGATTATATTTTACTGCTTGATCACGCTTAGTTCATGGAGCTCAATACAGTAGCAAATGCGATTCGTGTCAAATGACAAAAATAGATTGTAATATCAGCCAAGTGAATGCGAGTTACAGAAACACCTGATAAGCCTCGCATCGATGAAGATCCAATTGATTTATACTTGCAGCGTTACAAAAATAAAATTTAAAAAATGAGAAAAATATAATTTTACCAAGAAGTGAAGATCTATAATATTGTAAATGTACCCCTAGCCGATTATGCGGTTCAAAAGTGTTACATCTATCATGCTCAGCTAAAGCTCCAATCACAATACTAATCGGTTTGCAAACAAAATAAAGATCCAATATCTACTCACGGCAGTATCGCTCTCGTCTCGTTCCTTCCCGATTCGAACAGCCAGTAGTCTCGATCAGCTCGCGGCTTACTGTAGTAGATCACCTCCAGCTGCAATTATTGATTTTCTACGTCCCTTCTCCTCACAACTTGTAAAAGTGATTTTCACCAAAAAATGTGTCGAATATGCTTGAGATGATAATCTAATTGAAATAGATTTCCAAAAACAAATTAAAGAGATGCTACTCACTCTTTCATCGTGCTCGGCGATTTTCGCACCACGGAACTTCTCGTCCACTGCTACTGTCACGTTTGCACTCTGATCCTGGACAAATACTATTCAATATTTGTCAACTATTAAAATATTTCCACATATTTTTTAAACCACCACGCAATCTAGTCCTCGATTGTTGAAGAAAGCACAAAAAGTAAAATAGCAAAAAAGTAAAAATAGGTGTGACCTACCTTCTCTGGCAAAGCGCCGACGATTATCGATCGGAGTAGATCACCGTCGACGATGAGAACGGGAACGACGAAGGAGAAGGAGTCGAAGAACCGCAACCATGGGGCGGATAACTGAAAAGGGATACAGTACTCTATCACTATCTTATGATAGAGAGGAGGGCAGAAGAGGGGAGAGTAGTCGAGGGATATCGCACTAACGAATACTTTTAGAGGATAACCTCGCATAATATTGAACAAAAAACAGTATTTTAGCGAAACAGTATCAAAACAGGATTTCAGTTACCATGTCCCAGACAATTTCCCGTTGCGTCAAGCCTATATAGGCAGAGAAGCAAGCTTCCCACAATTCTTGACATGTACTTGTTTTGAAAATATTGATTTCATCAACCAGAATCTAACGAAGTGAATCAGCAATCTAAATATATCTCTTACTTATGGGCCAGACGAGTGTTATGGTACTGTAAACATTGTGATCTCTGATGTTGCCACATCAACTTAATCTGAGACACAGTAATGGGCTTAGCGAGTTTCGTGTGGTGCCGTTATCTACCGTAACCTCTTCTCATACCGTAATGGGCTTGGTGAGTGGTGTGGTGGTACTGTAGCTGGTGGGGAGAACCTCTCGCTCGGGAGCGCACGTAGTGTAGAAGATAACGGTGGCAGAGGCGAACGTCGCCAGGATGAGCAGCACTTTCAGCATTATCACCGAACCATTTCTGGAAAAATATGATCAGTTCTCGATTAATTGTCTACAGTATCCACTTTGGAAAATATTTACAGTATTATTAGACGATACAAATTACGAAGGTGCAGAAAGGGAATAGACACGAGTAGGTATTGTTAGGAACGCCTTATTGATACGTTTATGGAATAAGAACAGGGCCCTTTCTTCTGAAAGAACTGGCACGTTGCGCATACAGAGAGGTATGGTGTCCATTGCAAGAACTGACCAAACAGTGCGCGAACAATAAGGGGATTGGGAGGAACAAGAAAACACCGGGGAGATCAAGAGAATGATCACCGAGAAAGAGCAAGCGCTCGCCATATTTGCCTGTTAAACAAAGTGAAAAGGTGTGGGAAAATGAGAGAGCGGATAACCGCGATATTACGTACGTGATCTATTTGCACCGCGAGAAACCGAAGGGAGAGCGAATACGTGAAAATGATATAATTGGATTCTACGGATCAAGGTCCGCGTAAACGCATTACTAATCTGATTAGAGCAGTAATAAAGGAACAAAATTACATGTTTCGATGCACATGATGAAATAAATTTTGTGCAATAGAATTCGAAGAGAGTAAGCTAAAAATGATATAATTAGCGCATTAGACGCCACGTGCACCTCTATACGATCTATACCGTGCAATTACCCGATGAGGCATAACTGATTCACAAAAGAAAGCTAGAGGGCGCTATTCATTCTTTTTTTCGATAGGAGGGTAATCAGAAGTACGATTTCCATAAAAAAATACGAGAACAGGTTATACATGTAGAAAGAAGCAAATAATTGGGAAATATTCACAAATGAACTACAATGTTGCCATGCGGTGGCACATTCTGATCTGTGAGCCGAATCTAAACACTCTCAGTGATTCATTGAATCGTAAACTATCACATCTACACGCTCGTCGAATGAGCACAAAAATTATAAACGCGATAAGCATAGTTGGGCTAATCAACCCTTACATTTAGAGCATTTTTTTCAGTAATTAGCGCCCTTAATTAGGATCTTTTGAATATTTAACTCGTTACTACTATTTTGAAATTTCCAACAGGCTAAATGCGTGCATCCTAGTGCATTTTGAGCGCAAAGAAGGGCGGACGTTCTCAAAAATTGGGAATGCGAAATGGGGAAAAAGGAAGAGAGGGCGAGGAGGAGGAGGATAAGTGCAGCAGACGTGAACGTGGAGAAACTGAATTGGAATGACAAGTGCTCTCTCGCTCTCTCGCCACTCTCTCCAAATTGCACACTATCTCGCCTTGCTAGCGCGCTAGGGATCAAGCACTAGTGAGAGAAGCGAGTAATTGGATGAATAAAATAGCAAGGAAGCAAAGACGGCAAGATACGCCCCAGGCACTGCGAAAAAAGGGCAAACAAGACGTTTCTCATTAGGATTTGCGCGCGGGAAGGGGGTCTCAAATTGAGGATAGCCAGAGGGCATGCCTTTTCCTGATGCCTCTTCCCATGACCTTACTCTCATAATTTTTAAAATCGCCAATCAGGCAGAGTAAGAGAACATGGAGTAAAGAGGGATCGGGAACTCCTCTCCGCTGGCTATTCTATACCCAGCGTGCTTATAAAGGAAGAGGAGGAAGAAAGGAGCCAGTCACTCTTTCGCGAGAGAACGCGCGGGAACGAGAGAGCACGGCTCATTTCATTCCGAAGAGAGGGAGGGAACTCCGACCCTTTCGTCCTCAGGGGAGCACTCGAGTGCACGTACCAATTCTCGCTGAGGGAGGAATGTTTTATCCCAAATTTTTAGCGCGACTAACAAAACCCGGTCGGAACTAACCCAGTAAGAGTATTTTTCCCCTTTTCCCCAGAACTAACACAAGCTAACAAGCAGAATAGCAGGAAGGAGTATCATAATTGTCTCATCAAACAAAAAATTGAGCAAACTAAGCACAAGTTGCCAACACAATGGAATGCGAGCGGAGAGAGTGAGAGTGAGAATAAGTGTAGGTGAAGGGGGGGGGGGTGGCAGCAGTAACACTAGACATCATTAGGCACTTGGAGCTATCTGTGCTGACAGTCGCACTTGAGGGTAGGTAGGGCTTAGCACGAAGTGATTCTCTTCTGTCTAAGCACTATCTTGCCGATCTAGCCGGTGATAGAGTGCGCCGTATGAACGAAGTAATTTATTGCCCAGCCATCACTATTTGAGGGACACTGTGATGGGAGAGGTGACAAATGGATAATGACTCGGCCCATTTCGACATTTACAACGGTAAACTAAGGGAACGTCAGCGAATCTCTGCAAGTAAACCGCAATCAAAACATTGGATGAAAATATCACGGTACTACACTGATATGAATCACGCGAGTGGAACGGGACGTCGAGATGAGCAATGCCTAATATTTCTCGCGTTACACGGTAGTGAGCAAGTAAAATAAACCACACTATACAATTAAGAAACCCAGGATGATTTTATTTGTCTTGTTCGAAAAAAGAGCCGAGTATATCGAAATTTTTTCCGTAATCTAATTGTTCTACCGTAATCTGCCAATAAAAATCGGCATGCTTTTTAAACATTTATGGTTATAGTACTCGTTTATTTATGGTTATAGCATTTATTCTCAAGCCCAATCGTAAGCATCATCGGTTCTGCTCAGAAGATCGAAAATGAGCACAACCCCTACTAACGGCCCCAGTCCAGATCTTATTGTCCGACATCTCGGTGCCTTTAATGGGGAGGGAACCGTTATCTACAGACCAGACGCATAATTCCTCGTTTTTGTACGACATAATCCGTTAATCTAAAATGCAGCAATAATCTGAATCGTTAAACCATTTAAATTCAATTTGCAACACGCGCTATTCACGATTAATCTTCAGTGAACATGACAAGCAAAATAGACAATCATTATACCCAGTGCCGAGAGTATACCCAGAGCATCCAAAAGGAGCACACACCTTATCAATATTCATACAAGTGTTGAATAAGAGAGTACTGATCAGGCCCTCTTCGTTCAAACAAAAGAGCCTCGAAGACTCCTTTGGGCATGCCACAGAACTGACATGGAGATCCCAAATGGCGCACATGCGTTTATTCTATTAAAATACACGCCCAATCGATGTCGGATTCGAATTTTCCATCAACACGACATTTTGAATGAATCATCCCAAATACAAATTGGGAGTTTGGAAATTGGGATTTCCATGAGGAAATATAATTGGTAGCAATTGTGTACACAGCTGGCACTAAAATATCTGAAACGATATTTCCTCGACCGAAAGATATTTCCTCGATCATCGCGCATAGCTTGGTAAAAGTTAATGTGCTAGAGCATACACAACCAATGTTTGCCGAAGCGTAATTCCTTGCGCAATAATGGGAATTCGTGGGGTTCACAGATCACAGCAAGGGGCTACGTGGAAGCGTTCGAACACATTGACGAGAAACCAATGAGAACTCTGTTACAATCGATAGCTAATATTCAGAGGGAAATGCTAAGAAAAATATTAGGCCGTTTCCTATCTGGTCCATCAAAAAATGATTCGTTTGCAACGAAGAAAGTTGACTTCGCAATACCTTTACAGTAATCAAAGTGAAGTCGGAGCTCTGCCGATAGGCTACTTCACTGATACTCATTGCAAAATAGAGATAGAGGATAGAACAAGCTTACCTCGACAGTGTGCGCATCTTGCTCCCGAAAGAAGATTCTCAAACGTTGCTTTCAAATGAAGTGGTGTAATAGCAGTCGTGCTGCTCTTTTAAAGGGCGTGCCGATGGCGATAGCATCTCTCACCGATGCCCCTTATACAACGCTCCGTGCGCTAATTTGATATTGGGCGTGCAGTGAGCATAATGTATGCAAACAGAAAATCCTTAATGTTAGTCAAGCATAGTTTTTAATCAGAAAATATAAAGGGCACAAATCCCATTAATGTTCACGCAAGCGCTAAGTTCTAATAAGATCTTGTTCAAACACGATAGCATGAAGACGAAGATTCAGTTTATCATGCAACAGATCGGGCAAGTAGGGAACCAAAAATGCGCACATGCCTTATTCTCTAAAACACCTTATTCTCTAAAATCAACTCGTTAGACAGCGTGGGAACGCATGTGATTGCCTTTAGAAAATCTGATAAGTTCTCGGGTGCAATCAAATACAAATATTCAGAGGAAAATGCTAAGAAGAGAGACCGTTTCCCAACTGATTCATTCAACAGGTGAATCATTAAATAACGGGGAAAGGGAAAAAATGACAGCCTCTTGATCGAATTCAACTCTTTGACTAGCTGCAGATTCTACAGTAATCAGAGTAAGCGCAAAGCTTTTCGTGAGGGGTTTTACTCTGGCTCTTGTAAGAATGCTGCCCAGTGATCAGAGTGAAGTTCGCAAAGTGTACTACAGTAGTCAAAGTGAGCACGGAGCTGTGACAGAAGAAAATTTCAGTCTCTCATCGAACTAACGAGCAAAATATAAATAAATTCAAGGAAATGCCTACCTCCTCATTGTGCGCATCGTGCTTTTCGTAGTATGGATCGCTAAAGAATCCCTGTGCTACTCCGCCCCCCCCCCCCCCCCGCTTCCACAATAAGCATTTGGCAAACTGAATACCATTTGCAAATGAAATATGGCAGTCTACGACTAAAAAGGAAACTAAGAGATCAAAGCAGGGATAAGGAAAGAGCGGGAAACTAAATCAGTTGCTTGCGCCAATCCACGTTTCTATGTTCGAACGGAAATGCAGCACAGATTGGAACTCCGTTAATGTGAACAGTAAAGAGAGCGCACAGTGGTTTTCTGTCTTTTGGGAAAAAATATGTCTTTTATTGCTATCCGATAGCCTTTATGTCTATCCGAGTGCAATTTGAGGCGGCACCAATTAGCCAACAGGGTGTTAGATAGACGCGAGGAAAGAAGCGGCGCTCACACATCTCTCCTCATTATACCCTGTTCAAACTTCCACCTTTCACCTTTGACTGATGCTACTTTGTGACAGAAATACACGATTCATGGGGCGTGAGAAATGAAGTAACAGCCCTTGTTCGAAATCTCGCGCCAGAACACAGCAACACACTACTTGGGTAATGTGATGTTGTCTTGACTCTCTCTACACCACCTGATCTCCCTGTCTGACTAGATAGTGTCAGAGACCATTACCCTTTGCATACTTAGACAAGGAAATGCAGAGAAGAATACGAGATGGATGAACCATTTCAGAACGAAACACGTCAAAACATTGCGGAATTCAGCAGGGAAATTCCTCTCGCATACAAGAGTTTCATATCATTCAGACAAGGAAAGACAAAATGAAGGAAACACGTCAGCCTAGAACCTTGCACACTCTAGCAGGCTGCATGCTAGTCATTCCGGGAGAGAGACAAAGAGGACGGACAGACGGAGGGAAGCGACAGAGTGGACGCGGAAACGGATAATTCTAAGTGGAAAAAGAGCAAGGAACGTGCGGCGCCCTCCTCGTTTTGCACGCTCTCTCGCATAGTAGCTATTCCTCTCGTCCCTTCTCTGCGCTGTCCTTATATGAAAAATGACATTTCTATGCTCTCTGCGCCTCTGCGCTCTCCTCTGTTCGAACGCTCTCTAGACGCCAGATCGCGCAGCACGAAGAGGAAATGACCATCTGGGGCGGCGAATGGACAGACATTGCTCTCTCGTTCGCTCTTTTATTCCTTTTCGTTCAGCATTCTAGAGATCATGCGAAATGGAGAGGGTCGTACAGAGCTCGATGGAAGACTATGCATGAGATATACACAAGTCCCGAGACGTGTGTAACCCTATCCTCCCCTTTTTCCTCCGCCTCCTCTTTCTTTCCCTTTCCCATCACCATCTTCGATGCCTGGGCAAACGAATGGAAGGAGAAATTTCGGCACTGGAAATTGGAGGATGAGAGAAGATGAATTGGAAGAACGGGGAAGGGAGGGCTGCGAACATTTGGAATACACAAATCTGGGAGTTCTATTTCCAGATAGATCGTAGCCAGTCTAGCATGCAAGTAATGATGCTGGAAGCAATTTTGCAAGAGCGAACAATGACTGTATGCATAATAGAGATTCGGCAGTCACAAAAATCTATTGTGCATTTTGCTTCAAGCTGGCGCATTAGCGCTGCACAGGTTCTGTATACGCTGTAGAGCGCAGAGGGAAACGATAAATCTCCAGTCTACAACTCGAACAACTAGAATGAAAAAATTCGAACAATTTGTAATCCATTCCGATCCAAGATTCCACCCACAACTATTCTACACATAACTGAATGGAGCAGTGACAACACTAATTGAATGATCAAATTTTCTATGGATGCGTTGGGTATCAAAGATGAAAGAGCGCCCACGTCAGAAATATATTACGAACGGACGAGAATGGATACTAATCGGATTATATTCTATCGTAAATTCAGGTAGGCCATTCCGAAAGATCAAATGGAATCGGATTTGAAATGGTCAAATGGTGACCAGCGTAAAGGTCAGCTGCTCTTCGCAAATAGTGTAGAAGTATTTATGGCAAAGAAGAATAAATTGAATAAAGCAGTCAACAGTGCAAAATGTTCGCTCGATATAGTAACATGAAAATTATGGCTGCTAGATGAATTATTTGCTTATTCGACTAACCGATAGGTGTGAGTATTCCAAGAATAGTCAAGAGAATTATGATTACAATTTGCCCCCGCATTATAAATACCCACGCCTATTCTCTAATGAGAGTGAGGGAAATGCGAGGCACGATGAAAGTGAAAAAAGAGTCGAACCGCGAGAATCGCTGTTACAACAGAGGCCATAAATCAGTACTGCAGACTTGAGAGCGCTAGTAGAGTGACATGATACTTCACAGGAAAAGCAAAGTGACTTTCAGAGCATTAAGCAACTGACTCGCATCACTGTGATGAGGCAGTACACTTCGCACAATTATGGCATTTCTTTTTTGCGCTATAGCATGCGTCAAGAAACTTATTTTCAGTCATTTCAATCACTGAGTAACAGACTAATTCCAACACCAACGGTGCGAACGGAATACAACTCTGGCCACTTAGAGGTCAGTGAAAGGAGGGGCGCGCGCTGCTGTTTTTTTGACGCTGTTTACCAGAATTCGGAGAGCAAACAAACGCCGCCCCTGCTTTCACATCTGTTCATTATCGTCAAAGAAGAACGGAATGTTCGAGAAACAGCAGCACATCAGGTAAACATGGAGCAAAGAAAACTGCGATTTTGAAAATTTCCATTGATCTTTCGCGAGACAGAGTAACTAAAGATTATTTAAATTATGGAAACATGTTCTGCATATTCCGCGTCGTATCTAATTGACACCACAGCCCGTTGATTGTTCGGGCCACATTACGGAAAGAAGGAGGAAAATCTCAGGCACGTGGTGCTACTTTTCTTGCGCACTATTTTAATGAATCACTGTATAATCTGAGTAGAAAATTCTATGAATGCAAATAAACGAGAAAAAAACGTGTTCAATGGGCACAATCCTTGCCTCTCTTCCGATCCGCCCTCAATCGCGCGTAAACTGTTATTGTCAATAGAGAGGCACGGATCCAAATGCCGCAATGAAAAATAGAGAAGAGCCAGAAATTCGTATGAGAGGAGCAAGAACATCCGGAAGAGAACAATAAACGAGTAGAAAGATCATTTGTTTTTATCAGGAAAGAATGTTCACGTAATATCTACTATGGAAAAGCACTGCTTCATTGCAACGAATTCTCTGACTGCGCAAAAAATCATAATTCGTTGAAAACCCTGAAAAAAAAGCTTCGAAATGGGGGGAAAATAAGTGAAAGAAGGCCTTCCAGATTGGCGAGGTGTCTAGGAATGCATTTGCGATCTCCTGTAAATAGGAGTCGCGCTTGGGGCATGACTCTCTCATTTTCCGTACTCTCTCGCTGTCTACCTGTCAGGTGAGAGGAAGGGGAAGGGAAAGGCAGACGAAAAACAGTATAAAATCGAAGCACTCTTTCAAATTCGCGTGATCTTTCGCTTTGTATACCCGAATAGAGTGCATGAAGTACAGAGATAGAGAACATTATTCATCTTTTCCATAATATTTCGCAGACTAAGGTGACAGAAATGGGAAGAGAAAGCAGACGAAAAAACAGCATAAACTCCTAGCGCTATTTCAAATTCTCTCTCCCTTTGTGTAACTACCTGTAAAACCTTACTCATCTTCTCCATAATCTTAAGCTATCTTACAGTCAGGAAAGAGACGAAAGAAGCAGACAAAACAACGTAACTACACGCTCCCTCGCTCTACATAACCATCGAAATAGTGCACAACTAAGTACGAAAATATTATTCCACTACTCAATATTCGCTAGCTTTCGAACAGCTAGAAGAGCGAAAGAGGTAGAGAGAGGTAGACTAAAAGCAGGCACACATCAACAACACCCCGTTCGCGGTTACAGGTATTGACCAGACACATATAGAAGTCAGTGAAGGAATCACACCACACACAATCTCTCGAAGCCAACTTTACTCAGGAAAATATAAGGAGAACGAGAAAACACAACAAACGAGAACTTGGCAAAGTAATAATATGATCAAAGCGACAATCTAACCCTAGTACAACTATCTACAGAAGATTACTAGGGCATATACTCCACTATGGACATATAAAACTTAATCCTTCTGGACGTGCGCTTACCGTAATCGTCTCCTATCCGTACTCTGCACCAGAGACGAAATCGAGCGATGGAGAGAGACCACTGAAACGATAGGGATTTTATTTTTACTGAACACGTAGTTTCTTGTTTCAGCGGCTTTTCAAAAGCTATGGGTGGCTGCGATGAGGCATATCCAGTAAATTTGAGGAACATCTCACCTGCAAGACAAAACTAAACCATTATTTTTTCAAGAAAGGTGTGTAACGTCTGCGTTACGAATAAAACGGCTTTGTGTAATACACCATTCGTGCTTCACCAATGGATCATTACCAAGTGGTATCCAGCAAAGAAATGCGACGTTCAGATTCGAGGTAAAATATTCTACGATGTCATCTGCAGTAGTTATCCTTTTCATGACCTGTATATAATTACATTAGCCTCCACTATTCGCTTTCCATTCTCACCAAGTCAACGGAGCCTTGAACGTGTAGCGAGAGCAGAAGGACAGATCGACCCGAAAAGAACACATAAAATATATTATTGTGGCCTAGAAATTAAATACGGCAGGTAAATATCAGTTATTCCTTAGTATCTTATAGTTTTGAGATAATAGAACCTTTATAACTTATAGTTTCGGATAATAGTAAAATATATTCTCTAGTTTAAATGAGATCCTATAGTACTCTTACATTATCATTTCGTGATCATATTACAATCACGTTGAACTGTACTACAGTAGCAACTCTAATCCCACCGTTTTCCTCCACTCACACATCCACATGTACGATGACGCAACTGGTCAGGTAGACACTGAAGAGAGAGACAGGGGTAAGCACCTGAGGATTGAGCGAATACATATATTCCATTAATTTTCGATGAGAAATTTTAATTAGATATAAAGAGCATCCGACGGCGGACGATTGTAACTTCGCGGATTTATGAACGGATATCTCACATGCGCAACTCGATCATACGTGGTTCAAAAACAATTTTCCGTTTGCGGCTAAAATCTGAAGAAGGTGCATTTTACATTACAAATCTCCAATAATGTAAAGTTCGGTTGAATTCGCTACATTCATTAGGTTATTTCGCCTTGGCATAAGAGAATAGGCGGAATCTGCTAAAGCTTACTGCCTACAGCTTCTTACTGCAGTAGCTGCAGCGTGCGCTCACTACTTAGACTGCAAAAGCTCTTTGATATACGTAGGCCCCACAAGCTCCGCCCACTTCCTTCTGACACGATTCCCCCTCGAAAGCAAGATAGAACAAACACAGCGTTCATTCTTAACCAAATTACTTGATCAAAAAAGAATTCGAAAGCTCTCCCCGTGTGCTTTCAATATTTTACTATTCAAAAAACAGTTTTTGCAGCTGTCGTGTTGAAAAATCGAACTTTGTAACGCGATCCATCGTTTTTCCCAGATGTTTGCTATGCGTGAGCAGAGAAATTATGATACAAGGTTTGAATAGTGAAATTATGATAGCCAGCAACCATTCAAACAAGATGGTGAAAAGAAATCGAAAAAAATACTGATTTCCCTGTTTGTGTTTCTAAGTAAACCAGTCAGTGCCTGTGCTAAAAGATCGCCCTCTTCCTCTCTCCCTCTCCTCCCTCTCCTCTCGCCTTTTTCTGACCCGGCCTGAGTAGAGAGCGCGCGCTCTAAAGAAGAGTGCGGCCGCCTCGCTCTCTCGCCTTACCTCACAAGGGTAAGGCGCAATCGGGTAAGGGCGAAGCCCTGCTCAAATTTTTGGCGATTTGACTGGGGAAGGGTCGGATTAGGCTCCGCCCCCTCTCTCCCTCGTCTCGTTTTCCTACCGCTCTCCGTTGACACTTTTTCTCGTACCTTATGACGTCTAGTGTGATTCTGAGAAAAGATATCGACAAACGGTCAAAAGCATGATCTTGTTTGGTTCCGAGCGGGCAGTTTGAGCATAGTTAGGGGGGGGGCATAGCTTCATTTCGGCTCTACCCCTTGTGGTCCCTAGATATACGATAATATTTTTATAACAGAGATGTACGGAGTATTGTAAAACCCCTACTACCGAATACATTATTCACAGCAACAAGCCCCCCCCCCTCAGCCGGGAATTGATCCGCGAATTCTCGAATTCATTGAGCTATAATCTGCCCTTCTAAAAACAAGATTACCTACCTTTTGCCTACTAGACTATTCAACACCCTCGCTTCATCCCACTACCTCTCTCCACTCACACTGTACCGCTGTACGATAACGTAGGTGGTCACTCGACTGCCCAACTGTGTTGAAGAGAAAAATCACATGAAAAAATTCTAACATTTTCAACAAAGCTTTAGTATTAGGTTGTAGGGAAAGTCTTTGTCACTTTTTGAAACGTTATTTCTTTCTTGGGGAAAGAAAAATCATGACTTCAATTATAATTGTCCTCATTATTGACAATACCGAACGTACCTACAATATATGGATCCCCTCCCTTTAGAACCCGCCTGGATGCGAATGAAAGTATTGCTATTGCTCAACCTCGAGGCTTTCACGTGAATTGAAGGCGGTCGGGAGTCGGAAGGGGCCAAGTCGGGAGAATACGGGGGGTAAGGGAGAACCATCCGTCCCTATCCAGCCAGTTCCTGCTTGACTTGATTGGAGACCTGGTGACGGGGGCCATTTTGTTGATTATACATTTTCTTGTCCTTCAGCCTTGAACGATCGACTTCCGACTTCAAGTTATGTAGGTGTGTGACGTACTTGGCCCCGGTGTTTGACATGCCCTCAGGTTGTAGCTCCGAGTAGATCACGCCATCCACTCCCCACCACATTGACAGCTTGTTTTTCTTGGGGTGCAGGTAAAGTTTGGAGACACCCTGTGGAGGCTCTCCTTCTCCAACCCGCTTAGTTATCACATGGTTGTTATCGTAGAGGACCCACTTCTCATTCCCCGTTATGAGCCGTTCCAGCCATCGATCCCCACCTCGAAGAATGAGGAGAGTATTGGAATCATCAACTTGACGGTCATTGCTGGCTTGGATCAGATCATGGGATTTGACTCGACCGATTAATTTCCTCATTCCAAGATATCTCAAGCCTTCTTTGACAGTGCGATGGTAGGCTCTAAGTGCAATAGTCATTTCACCGGCACTTTGAAATGGGTTCGTTTAAGCAGCTTTCTACAAAGTCTCAAAATGTAACTAACGCGGTCTCCCAGATCGACCCCATTCATTGAGGGAAAAGTCGCCTTCTTCGAGGATCTGGATCCAATTCCTGAATGCGTTGTAGAGGGGGCATGTGTGTCATAAACATTCTTCAGTAGGGTCTCCGAATCCTTCGTCGTGTTGTAGAATAGAGAGAGGTAAATCAAAACATGTCGGAAGTGCGTGGCACCATGAACAAAAATCGTTGATCTACTGGAGCTTGACTGAAGGAAAGGAAATGGGGAGTTGTTTACCATAAAGGTCCATCACTGATTGTTATTCACTAGGAACATGGGAAAACCAAAGTGCATTTGTGGCGAGCAGTGTAAAAGCAAAACCAGTGACAAAGACTTTCCCTACAACCTGATACAATTATCAGGGTGTCCAGAAATTTTTCGGAATTTTTTTGTTTGTCAAATTTTTCACGAATGAGAAGCGATAAGTATAGCTTCGTGATGTTAATGTATGAAGGCAGTTGAGAAGTAGTTCATGCCGAGGTGATGGAGCGACACTGAACACAACTGATGATGCAATAAGCAAAAAGTCGCTTTTAAACCCTCATTTTAAAAATAGTATATTTCAATGAGAGAACATATTCCAAATTTCATACACATGACAAATACGCATGAGTACGAGTACTATGTTTGTATGTGTTGAATTCATGTATTTCTATGGAGCAATCATAAATTGATGAAAAATGTTTACTTTTGGTAGCACACATTTTCCTAAAAAAATGGATATTACACTCGTTCATGAGAACTGTAGGGACTGCGATAACCATCTCTTACAGTTGAGAAGAGAACATATTGAGATTGGTCGTAATGCAATTCGAAATGATCTCTCCAAAAATAAGGAGAAGAAAACTTAGATAATTTCCAAAAATCCTTGAAATTCATGATTCGGGGTTGATTTAGAATTCTCATAGGCGTTTACCGATCGAGATCTCCAGGCAATTTTATTGTGCATAAACCCCTGTTCTTCCACAGTGATGTTCATAATTATCCAACGAAAACTGGATGTATCACAGAATATTTAATGAAATACTAAAACCTGTATTTTTCGACTCACAAATGTGATGAAATCAATTGTGCAACTGGAATGGTGATGCAATTCCTGACTAATTAGCATTAATCCATTCCTCACTATACTGTTTACAAATATAGTTGTGAAATCCAGCATATTGACTGTGCTTTGCAGTTTTACATGGCCATTCTTAAAAATTTCTGGAAACCTTAATATTTTTTGAGGCGGCATGGGAAGAAGAATCATTTCTGCGAAGAACGCGGAAATATGAATTATTTCTTCAGCACGAAAGTTCCATGTCTTTTCGATCACAATATTTTCAAAACGTTTGCTTGGACCTGCAGCTTTCGCACTGCGGCCTTGCAAGATAAGCTTTGACCGCGAGGGCGCAACGATGGATTCGCTCCTCAATTCTAAAACAACAACTACAGTAATCCTTGCATCTCACATATACCGTAATTCCAGTCCGTATCTCTTTCGCTCACCCTCAAGCGAAGATCGGGAAACTGCCTACATCACAACATCATGTTGTGATCATAATACAAGCATGTTGTACTCAACTACTGTAGTCCTCCTCCACACCCATTGTATTCCTGTACGGTGGCTCAGCTGGTCGCTCGAGTGTCCATGTAAGCACCGAAGAGAAAGAAAGCCGCTGAGGATTGAACGGATACAAGATTTATATACATCATCGATAATTATTGTAATATGAGGCCGTCCGCGATAGATTCAACAACTCACAACGAGGCTTCGGCACAGTCAAAAAAAGTGGATACCACAAAAACATGTTCTCTAGGGTAGTTTTCGATGCTGATCATCGTGGTCCACTTCATTTTGCATGAATCGCTCATTGAATATCGGTGTGGTGCCATAGCACTTCCGGTCAAAACTGCTTTTTCGCATGTTGTACGCTTAAAATACATAGTGGAAGCTCTAAATCACACGCGCCCGACCAGCATTTCACGGCAAATCAAACGTTGTATTTCATTTGTCATGAAGTTTCCCTGTTTTCGAGAAAAATCGACTTTTTGACTCAATCATGTGTGCGAGTGGAGACCATAACCATTCGGTCCGCTGTTTCACGCTGATTCGAATGATATATGCATGTGTGAGGATCCGAGGTACCCGAAGGCCACTTATGCCACTTTTTCTGCTTTTCCAGCGCTTTTCACTGTGTAATCGACGAATGAGAGGGATGAAAATTACTTTCCTTATCATTTTTCGCACTCTCGTTCCTCGATTACGCACTAAAAAGCGCTCGAAAAGCAGGAAAATGTGCATAAGTGGCCTTCGGGTACCTCGGATCCCCACACATGTATATACCATTCGGATCAGCGTGAAATGGTGGATCGAATGGTTATGGTCTCCACTCGCACACATGATTGACTCAAAAAGTCGATTTTTCTCGAAAACAGGGAAAATTCATGACAAATGAAAGACAACGTTCGATTCGCCGTGAAATTCTGCTCGGGAACGCCAGATTTCGAGCTTCCACCATATATTTTGAGCGTACAACATGTGAAAAGACAAATTTGGCAGGAAGGAGCATGTCACCACACTGGCATTCAATGAACGATTCATGCAAAATGAAGTATACCACGATGATGAGCATCGAAAACTACCCCAGAAAACATGTTTATTGGGTTCCACTTTTTTTGGCTGTGCCGAGGCCTTGTTGAATCTATCGCGGACGGCCTCATATAGTTTTGACAAACAGAGATGCCACGGACTGCACAATCACGTATTTATGTACTTATATCTTACACGTGCAACTCGAATATACTGAGTTCAAAACATTTTCCGTTTTCCGAAAAAAACTTAAAACGTCCCTGAAAGATGAATTTTTCATTACACATTTCAAATCATTACAGATTTCAAAATATCAATTTCGCTTGGATTCCCTGGATTCATTAGGTTCTGTCGTTGTTTAATGAGAGAACAGACGAAACAAGGAGAATGAGGCGACTAAACAAATCTGAAATAAGGCGGTAGATTCTCTGGTCCAGCTCGTCGTCTGAAGCACAGACTGCAGCTGCAGCTGTTGCACTTATGCGATACTTCGACAGCTGCATCGCATCAACATGGAAAAGAAAATGAAGCACTTTGTTTTTGTTTCGAACGGACGTTAGAGTCATATTGTACACCTCAACACTCCTGATTGTATAATTCACAGCAGCAACACTGATCCGCCTTGCTCAGATGCATGAATTATCTAACTCTATAGGATCTGTCACGAATATGCTGTCTCTATGAAAAATGCAATTTGTGTTTCAACGATGGATCATCATCAAGTGATCTCAATCAAAACAATTACTCTTCGGCGGCAATCGGGGAAAAATGTAATAATACGAAATTCGTCCCCTCCACATTACAAAGAACTAAGCGACTTTTTTGCTTTTTAAGCGACCGCACAAACCTCATAAACGGTAGTAGATACTCTCGTCCTGCTTGTCGCCTGCAGCACAGACTGCATCTGATGCTACTGCGTTCGCGCGACACTTCGACTGGATCATCGTGTCAACCTCGAAAAGCAAATAGAGTATATTATTTGTATTTGGAAAAGCGACCATGGGGCACATTGAAGTGCGCAAAACTCCCGATTACTTATCCCACAACAACAGCACCGATCCGCCGTGCTCAGATTCACGCATTCTCAAACTCTTTCTACGTCTTTATCTGTGTATACTCTCAAGTTCAAAATAGGTTGGCTCTCATCCATTTACCATGCTTCCTTACCCGGTACACAGAGCGAGTTTATCAGACACAAATTCTACAATAGTCTTCACATAATCTACCTCCACCACTCTCTACCGCACCGTCATTCCCCCTTCTTTCGCTCAACGTGATCCTTGATTTTCCATCCACTGCCACAGAGACCAACTCGAGGGAATGAGGATTGAAATACGAATGAAATGACAGTGGGATTTTCGTTGAATCACGCACCTTGGTTTGGAGTTTCACATATTTCTCATAAGTGGATGGCTAACAGCACGTCGATATTGTATGATTAATATGGGAAAACAAAACAATTGGCAAATAGTGCATTTGTGGTCCTCGTAGTTTCGTGTTTCCTTCATATTCCAACAGCTAATCATCTATAAATCGTTAGTGGATGAGCATCAGGTTCGAAAATAGAAATTTCGGCATTACGAGTTAATTTTCTGTGAATAAGCTATAAAAATGCATCGAATAAATACAAGTTGGATTTTAGTCATTCAGCGGAAAATACGAACGAACGCGAAATCAAGTGAAAAGGTCAAACAAGCCAAAATAGAATAGGATGCTGACGAAGGAGTTTTCTTTGTGAATTACCTATACCATTTGTGATTCATCGATGAATCATCACCAAGTGATCTCAAGCACAGCAATTACATTTTCCTCAATCAAATGTTGATGGAAAAATAATACAACAATACGAAATCTACATTCATCCCCCCACATGACAAGAAAAAATAAAGCGACCGCACAAACCTGATACAAGGAAGTAGACGCTTTCATCCGTCTTGGCGCCTGCAGCACAGACTGCAGCTGCTGCTTTCGCACTATACTTTCACATAATCGCGACAACCTGGGATAAATTATAGCACTTTATTTTTATTTATACAATACACGCAGATGCGAATGCATTGCAGATCCCTCATGCTACAGCTATGAAATCGATACCTATGAAATATATGTGGCCGGGCGGCGCAGTGGTTGTGTGCCAGACTTGCGATCGAAGGGTCATTAGTTCGACCCCCGCCCGCGTCCACAGATCCACCCAGACAAAGGGGGTTAAGAAATGTTGGTAGTGATTAAAAAAATAATTAAAAATCACTGTAAGGAAATACCCAACCACGTGCACACAACACGGGCTGTTTGAAGTCTCGCAACAGGCCACTGGTTTCCAGGATAAGACCTAGTTGCCACATAGGCGATGGGGCGGCACAGCCCGCTCTTGCGTGGAAATGCCTAACACCTTTACCTTTACCGACAACATGGATCAGCTGGGCGAATTCACGAATTTTCGAATAAGAAAGCTGCCATTGTATATACACCCACTGCCGTTTGCATATCAGGTGATTTTTTTTCCTAATTATATGGATCAAATTCTGCAGTAAGCTTCATAAATCTCTTTTTCCTTCCTCTATCACTCCCCTGATAGTCGCCTGTTCATCCACTGTTGAAGAGTCGAAGAAATATCGAGAGAAGACAGAAATGGGAGGAAAAGTGCCTTTGTACCGCACATCATAGTTTGGAATTTCAATAATTTCTAACAAGTGGATTGTTGACAACGCACAAATTCTATGTAGAACTTCGGCAATATCAAAACAATCGAAAAATAGTTATTGTATCGTCATCATTGTTTCGTGTTTCATTTAAAATTCACGTAAAGATTTATCACCGGCAAAGCGTTAAAGTTAGTAAATTGGGGCAAAAATAAAATAGAGTGCGTAACGAATGGATTTTCTTTGTGAAATATACCATTCGTGATTGATGGATCATTATCAAGTGATCTCATGCAAAGCAATTTTCTGTTCCCGAAACAAATTATGGAAGATGAATTTTTATAGCAATTTTACTATTAAAATTTTGTTGGATTTCCTTCATTCAGCAGGCTATATTCATTGCGCATGAGATATCATGCGCAATGAAAAATTTTGAGCGCATTCGGTATACCCTGAAGTGGGCGTGGCTTGTGGTCTCTAGGCATAGAATTCTAGTGAAATTTTAAATAATCGACGTGGTATTCATTGGTCTATATAGTAGAACCACTCTACCTATAGTACTCTTCAGTTGCATGAACCCACCTAGACTGCTCCACCCCTCCGCAAGCAACTACCCCAAATTTATCTCTCTGAGGACACTGGTATCTCATATTAGACATGAAACACAAATCCGCCTAGTCACTTTCGTTCATTGAGAGGTAGATTCGCGGCAGGATATTTTATGTTTCACCAGAATTTCAAGTTTCCTGGTTCCAGTTTGGTTGAGATCCCTTATCTGTCGGGTCAGAACGCTGTGTCCTTCATTCTCTGAGAAGATTAAGTTGAAGCCATAGAGAAGCGACCGAACAAGCGAGACGATGGTGAGCTGAGATACACAATTACGATTTACTAAAACATTAATTGGTTTTTTAAACAATCGAACCATCACTCAATGATGCGCTGATTTTTCAGTTCTTTCAGAGAAATCATGAAACGACGAACCGACGAGCTCTTGAAACTACAGGTTGGAAATGAAAATGCTATTTTTTGAGTTGTGAATCATATCGTTTCGAATAACGGTCTATGTCTCAAGTGCTCGATTAGTTCTTACTTTGCTCTAACAAACGGCAAGGGAAATGTCAAAGATAAAAGATCACCCCTCACTAGAAAATTTGTTTTATTTCGCACAACAACCGAAGCGTGGATTGGACAATCCCATACTCTCGGAAATATGAGCCACAACAACAACCCCGATGAGCCGGGTGCATGAATTTTCGAGTTCTTTCAGTAACCATTCCATACGCGGACGATTATTATGGACTGCCGTCTTAAATAGAAATTTGCTATCCGATAGCCAACTTGATCATGCCCACCTTGCAGCTGCAGTTGCTGCGTCCGCGCGGTACATCGACTGCAGCGCAAAAAGCTGAATTAAAATGTAATACTTTATTTTTATTTGATCACACACTCGGGATGTTCATTGGGGTACCCAACACTCCCGATTGCATAATCCATAACAGCAGCACCGATCAGCCGTGTTTAGATCATGCATACTCGAACTCTTTCAACGGCTTTTTCTTTAACACAACAAGTTTTTGTATCAACAGCATTTCGACTCTCTCACACTTACCACCCTACAGCGGTCTTTTCGAGTTCTTTCAGTAACCACCCTACAGCGAAGTGACTTTTTCTAAATTATCTCATAACAAATTTTATAGTAATCTTAATTTATTTATGCCCAGCACTCTCCCTCCCTTTACATCTATTTCTCCGTGATAGTCACCTGTTAATCCTTTGCAGCTGGGATGAACTGGCGCGAAGAAAGTTTGAGAGAAGACTGAAATGAAAGGAGGAGTTTCTTTGCAACGCACATCATACTTTGAAGGTTAATTAATTTCTCTGAAGTGTATGGTTGACAACGCATTTAAATTTCTACCAAATCAAAAGGATCGGAACCATAGTGCTTGTATCGTCGTCATTGTTTCGTCTAACGAACAATCTCATACACTCAGATATACCAGCCACAACCAAAACCCAGATCAGCCCGGTACACGAATTTTCGATTTCGTTCAGGACCCATTCTACACGCTTACTATTATTATGGACTGCCGTTGTTAAAGTTACCGGACGAGGACAAAATTGACTCCCTATTTTTTGTTCTCCATCGAATAGCCGATTGCTAAATTATTAGGTTGAACAGAAAGTCTTTATAAACTTTTTATTTCCCTTCTTCTGACAATAAAGCGCAAGAGCGAAATCAAACGTATGCACCATTGTTATCTACGACAAATCTCCAACGTTCAGGCAACTTATGGATTCCCTCCTTATAGAACCCATCTCGGCGCGAATCAAAATATTGCTTGAGTGCGGCCTCGATCGCCCCACGGGAAGTGAAGGATCTCTGATCGAGATGACGGGTCCGAGAACAACCAATAATACGAAGGGGCCAAGTCAGGAGAATACGGTGTATGAGGGAGAACCATCCAGCCATATTTGGACAGCTCCTGCTTGACCTGCCGTGGAACATGGGGTCGGGCGTTATCGTGTTGATAGTACACTTTCTTGCCGTTCAGGGCAGATTGTGCGAATTTCTTCTTGAGATTCCGTAGTTGTTTAGTGTCGACATATCCAGTAATTATCCGCTTCTCGGGTAGGAGCTCCCAGTAAATCGGGCCATCCACTCCCCACCAGGCAGAGAGCAAGATTTTCATAGGGTGAAGGTCATGCTTTGCGACGTCCTGTGGGGTCTCATTGGCATCTACCCACTGTGCCCTCCTATGGTGATTCTCAAAGCAGACCCACTTCTCGACCCATGTTATGAGACGGTCCAACCATCGATCTCCAGCGTGAAGAGTGAGTAGAGAAAGGGAATCGTCGACACGGTGGTCAAACTGGTCTTGGGTCAATTTGTGTTGTATGAAACGGCCTAGCTTCTTCTTCTTGCCAATGGAGACCAATCATTTTACGATGGTGCTTTGCGATACCCCAAGTGTGGCTGCCATGTCGCGGGTATTTGGAAAGGACCCAATTCCACTACGATCCGTAGCGCATCCAAATCCAGCTCGGGTGGCCTCCCAGACCGGTCATGATCATCCATGGAAAAGTCCCCCTTCTCGAAGAGTTGGTACCAATTGCGCATGGCCTGGTAGTGAGTGGCATATGAATCGTACACTTCAGCCAACTGACGTTCCTATTCCTTCATTGTAGTGTGAGAGAGGAATACGAATAACAGAACGTTGCGGATGTGCAAGGCCGTGGGAACAAACATCGTGGTCTTACTAGTGGCAGAATGAAAGGCGTGGAATGGGGAGTTGTTGACCACATAGTCCCTTTGTCATGTGTTATTCACTAGAGGCGAGGGAACACCAAAGGTCTCGTGCACTGAGCAGTGATCTAGCAAAACAGTTTATAAAGACTTTCTGTTCAACCTAATAGTTGAGAATGAATATACAAAAATGCTAAAAATCAATAATACCCTCAAGGAAAGGCCGGAAATGATCAGCGTAATCCCGCGCTCTCTCATTTTTGCATACTCTCTCGTACACGCAACCAGATCAGGGTCAGATCAGGGTTTCGTCCTCATCCGGTAACTTTAATACAAGCTTTCCTACAGGTAGCCTACTTGATCATGCCGAACCCGCTCCGCATCTCGTTCTTCTCCCCCACTCACATTGTGCCCTTGTACGATGGTGTAGCTGGTCACTAGAGAATCATGCTGTGGAAAAGAGAGCAAATTTGAATTCCCAAAATCCCATATCTCGGCTCCCAGTAGTCTTCTCCTTGAATTTACTCGTCATGTGAAGGGAGCAAACACATGACGAGTATCGATAGAGACGCACGAACAGAGGACTTCGTTTTGCAAAATGTGGACGAATGTTTTTTTTTAGCATCAACGGGTGCGATGAATCAATTTAACGAAGAACGATTATAGATCACTTATCTTTTCACCACAAATGTCGCATGTATCTTCGCGCTCACAACACAACTAATTTTTTCTTTTGGCCACTCATATATTTTTCGCAAATATTCTCAGACAAGAATTTGGAAATGAATCTTATTCCAATTCCTTCCACGGAACCCTTAGAAAATACATACGGACAAATGAAATGTCCGCAGTGGTCAAGGAAAAAGTGGGAATCTCAAAACGATACGGTCATATTACCTGATTTCTCAAGAAATTGTAACACTTTAAGAGAGACTATCTGAGTAAATGAAAACATCTCTGGCAAAGTAGGAAAATGGAATTCACTGCAATCGCTGCATCCAATCACTGCAGCCGAGAAAAACTAGAGCAGGAGGAAGATAGAGAGACAACTGAAAGGGTGGGTAAATAGCCTTTGTTTCGCACATTATATAACAAACAACAATGGCACCGATTCGCCAAGCTTCGATTGATGAATTATATTCCTTTTAGCGCTTTTATCTTTTTTTTGAATAACAAGCAAAACCCAAAGGCATTGACAAATTCCATACTCACGGATGTATCACCCACAGCAACAACCCCAATCAGCCGGCACATCAATTTTCGATTCTGGTTCTCACTTAAAGGGGTGCTCCGGGGAATGTTCAGTCACTCATAGCGACAATGTGGATATCGTAGATGTCACTCACCCGATCAGAAATCACTTTATACGAAGTTTCACAGACGCCTCTGGGCCTATTTACATACGCGCAAAGTTCATTGAAAGAGCAGGGTAGCGCCTGGTTCGTTTATGTTTCACTCGTTCTGCATACGTTTCAGCTCATTATATGGGCAAAATCGCTACAGTTTCCCATTGCGAGCGCATAATTTTCGTGGTGGGACTCCCTAGCATTTGTTCCCCGGAGCACTCCTTTAACACGCTTATTACGCTCAGCCGTATACAATGTGCCTGCCGGTTGTCTACTTGCTCATATCGCACAACATGACATCATTTACACTCACAATATCACTGTACGATGGCGCAGCTGTTCTCTCGCGTATCCATGTAGGCGACGGAGAGCGAAGAAGAAAGCAGCTAATAGAGCATAGAGGCGCGTAAACACTGAGTTTAGTTTAAGACTATCTGAACAAAGTTAATTGGCCTATTCGACAATTGTTCTATTCTGAGATATGTAATAGAACGATCAATATGCTTTGCGAAGAGATTTATAAAGGATTTATAAATTGTTTCCACAGCAGAACCGCGCATGTGCTATTGCACGCAACATTTTTGCAAAACTTTAAATCAGATTTTGGTGTTTCATTAATATTTTATGAACAGAGAATCACCGGTCTCACGTTAATCGCATCATATGCATTGCAAAAAAAATTTGTCTGCGTAACGAATGATTAAATGCCTACCCACAAGCACAAGACCCATTACCCAGTCCAAATGAGACCCTGCATTATTCCTACCATAGTCATTTCGTGACAAAACTACAATCATGTTGTACTAAACTAATTTAATCCCACCGTCCTCCTTCACTCACATTGCGTCCCTGTACGATAGCGTAGCTGGTCAATCGAGTGCCCATGTATGTAAGCACCAAAGAGAGAGAGAAAGCAAAGCACCAGAGATTACCTGCTTCCCATTCATTGTCGTCGCATCTTCACGGATTTTTGAACTGATACCTCACATGGGCAACTCGAACCTACGACGTTCAAAACTATTTTCCGTTTCCCGCAAAAATCTGAGGACAATCCTGGAAGATGAATTTTCCATTACAAATTTAAAATCATATAAATGTAGGATGTATTCCCTTCATTCAGCATGTTCTGTCGCTATTCAATAAGAGAACCAGCAAAATGAAGAGAATGAGACGATCAAACATACCTGATATAGACGCTCAGGTACACCTTGTCACCTGCAGCACAGACTGCTTCTGCAGCTGCTGCATCTACTCCGTTCTTCGACAGTAGCTCGACAAACTGAAAGATAGTGTAGCACTATATTTTTTGAAAATTCGTTCTGGAAATGCATTGAACAACTCAACATTCGTAAGTACATAATCTACAATAACAGCACCGATCCGCCGTGCTGAAATTCAGATTCATGAATTCTCAAACTCTTTTGTTCACATACTGTAATCATCTAGTGCTCTACTGCAATCCTACCGTCGCCCTCCACCGACATTGTGCCCCTATACGGTAGCGCAGCTGCTCATTGTAGATAATATTTTTAAATATAGTTAATGGTATAAAAAGTTATAATTAGATCTTCACGTACTTTTGAACTGATATCTCGCATGTGAAACTGGAAATTACGGAGGTTTTGTCGTTCAATGAGCGCACAGGAAAAAATAATAGAGGAAAGAGATCGGCTCAGTAGTAAAACGCGGGTCCCTTCATACATCATATACTTTTGTGGTCCGATACTTTTGTGGTCCGATAGTTGTGTGGTCCCATACTTTTGTGGTCCGATACTTTTGTGGTCCCATACTTTTGTGGTCCGATACTTTTGTGGTCCCATACTTTTGTGGTCCGATACTTTTGTGGTCCCATACTTTTGTGGTCCCAAGAGCCTGTAATATACACATCAGACTTTTGTGGTCCCAATACTTTTGTGGTCCGATACTTTTGTGGTCCGATACTTTTGTGGTCCCATACTTTTGTGGTCCGATACTTTTGTGGTCCCATACTTTTGTGGTCCGATACTTTTGTTGTCCCATACTTTTGTGGTCCCAAGAGCCTGTAATATACACATCATACTTTTGTGGTCCCAAGAGCCTGTAATATACACATCATACTTTTGTGGTCCCAATACTTTTGTGGTCCGATACTTTTGTGGTCCGATACTTTTGTGGTCCCATACTTTTGTGGTCCGATACTTTTGTGGTCCGATACTTTTGTGGTCCCAACAACATACACATATAGGCTTCATAACAGCATAAATACATCTATGCATCCTTTCCAATATCGGCGACCCGCGAAGCGGGGAGCTCTGTAAGCAACGATAGGGTCTCCCCGCGAAGCGGGGAGACCCGATCGTTGCTTACCGCTTAGGCAATAAGACGGCTTAGGTCGGCGATATATAATAAATATAAAGGTGCGTGATTAATGTTTCATTCTCAATTATGCATTTTGTATATTCACTCGTCGGTCAAGACTGAGCCAGGCACCTTTCTATGTATATCGCCGGCCTAAGCCGTCTCATTGCCTAAGCGGTAAGCCACGATCGGGTCTCCCCGCTTCGCGGGGAGACCCTATCGTTGCTTACAGGTATTGGGAAGGATGCCAATATTGGGAAGGAGGTATAGATGTATTTATGTAATTATGATGGTTACATGTGTATGATGTTGGGACCACAATAGTATGGGACCACGAAAGTATGGGACCACAAAAGTATCGGACCACAAAAGTATGGGACCACAAAAGTATCGGACCACAAAAGTAGCGGACCACAAAAGTATCGGACCACAAAAGTATCGGACCACAAAAGCATTGGGACCACAAAATTATGATGTGTATATTACAGGCTCTTGGGACCACAAAAGTATGGGACCACAAAAGTATCGGACCACAAAAGTAAGGGACCACAAAAGAATGGGACCACAAAAGTATCGGACCACAAAAGTGTATTGGGACCACAAAAGTATCAGGTGGGACCCGCGTTTTACTACAGAGCCAAGAGATCGAACAATCCTCATAGAAGATGCTCTGGTATACTTTCTGGCCTACTGGACAGGTTGCAGCTGCTGCGACGCGCGATAGATTGACAGCATCAAGCAAGTTGAACGACAAAATATGTTCTATTTCGGACAACAAGCAAGAGTGCATTGAACAACCCCATACTCTCAGTTATATCAGCCAATATCACAACCCCGATCAGCCGGGTACACTAATTTTCGAGGTCGTTCAGTACCCATTCCACACGCTTACGATTATTATGGACTGCCGTTGTTAATACAAGCTTTCCTACAGGTAGCCTACTTGATCATACCGAACCCGCGCCGCATCTCGTTCTTCTCCCCCACTCGCATTGCGGCCCTGAACGATGGCGAAGCTGGCACTCGAGTGCCCATGCATTCACCGAAGAGAGGAAAGCACCTTAGGATTTAACGAATACTTGCATTCCATATATTCTAGACAATAATTATTTAATATAGTTTAAGGCAAAAGAACTCCGGATCATTGCACCTTCTAGGATTGATGAACTCATATCTCACATGTGTAACCCGAATGTACTGAGTTATGTGTTTAAAAAATTCTGTATCCCGCAAAATCAAAAAGATGATCCTGAGAGACGAATTTCAAATCAAACATTTAGGTTGGATTTCACTGTTATACAGCTTGTCGCCTGCAGCACAGCTTGCAGCTGCAGCTGGGTCCGCGCGACGCATCGACTGCAATAGCGGGTCAACCTGGACGAGAAAATTCAGCACTATATTTTTGTTGGGAACTCGAGTCTGAGTTATGTTATGCAACACATGCATATGTTATGTTATGCAACACATGCAGTTATGCAACACAACACTAGTGATTATCTAATACACAACAACAGCACCGATCCACCGTGCTCCGATTCATGAATTCTCGAACTCTTTCAGCGCCACTCGAGTGTCCATTTAAGCACAGAAGAAAGAGAAAGCACATGAAGATGGACGACAGATGCGCATAAGAGAGACTTTTTGACTCAGTGAACGTATTTGTAGATACCCTTGGCACTAGGCCAAAAATGGAAATCCTCCTAAATGTGCACACATGTAGTACTCGGTGCGTATAGCTCAGCAGTGGCCTATTTAGTGTTCTAGATCAATCGTTGAAAAATGCGCCGCACTTTAGTCTGAAAACGTCAATTTTCGAAATTTGCTACTTCGCAACCGATCCGAACGGTTAATATCTCTAAAAATTGGAAATATTCAAGTGATCACACCTGCCAAGTTTCATATCGATTCGTTTTAAATTGTTTGGAAAAAATCAAAAATTTGAAAAAAATTTCAAATTTTAGGTTGCATCTCCTTCGGATGATATGAATCTAAAACTTTGCATTCTTGCTATGTATAGTGAGTGATGAGTACTGCTTAAGTTTACAAATAAACGAAAATTAAAAATATAGTTTTGGAGAATTCGGCAAAAAAGGGAGGTCAACTTGAAATAAAATCAGTTCATGATAGGCCCTGGCCTACCGTAACCCACAACAGAAATGGAGGACAGGTGTTCTAGGGTTACCCTACACGGAGCACTCGCTGAGAGAAATACACCAGCATGAAAGAAATTTCGATGCGCATCCGTGCGCGTGAGAGCTCGTCTGGTAAAGCAAATCGAGAGATTACGGTAGCTCTTTAACATAAGCGCTCTGGCGCGCGCGAGTTCGTATCGAAATTTTGTTGACGCTGGTGAATTTCCCGCAGTGAGTGCTTCGTGTATGGTAACCCTAGAACACCTTTCCTCCATTTCTGTTGTGGGTTACGGTAGGCCAGGGCCTATCATGAACTGATTTTATTTCAAGTTGACCTCCGTTTTTTGCTGAATTCTCCAAAACTATATTTTTAATTTTTGTTTATTTATACACTTAAGCAGTACTCATCACACTATACATAGGAAGAATGCAAAGTTTTAGATTCATATCATCCGAAGGAGATGCAACCTAAAATTTGCAAAATTTTTCAGATTTTTGATTTTTTCCACACATTTTAAATCCAATCGATATGAAACTTGGCAGGTGTGATCACTTGAATATTTTCAAATTTTAGAGATATTAACCGTTCGGATCGGTTGCGAAATAGCAAATTTCGAAAATTGACGTTTTCAGACTAAAGTGCGGCGCATTTTTCAACGATTGATCTAGAACACTAAATAGGCCACTGCTGGGCTATACTCACCGAGTACTACATGTGTGCACATTTAGGAGGATTTCGAATTTTGGCCTAGTGCCAAGCATATGTTCACTGAATCAAAAGTCTCTCATAAACATTTGTTTTGTTAACTCTGATTACGAATTTTGGGCCTATTCTGTGATTGTTTATTCTATGTATCTATTAATCATTAATTTTATGAATACAAGGATAGATCATTTCCTTGTGCAGCACGAACTTCACTTGTCTCATTGTCCATATAATAGATTCCAAAGTCAATTGCGTTTATTAGAAAGTAATACAATGACATGCAATGTGCGAACAATAATGAAAAAAATCCCGAAAGAGACAGGATAAACACGGGAAATCGTACAAATGTACTTTCCAATTATTCTTAATTGTCCAGGTCAGTTGTATGTTTCATGAACTTCTCATCCTTTTGTACAGATACTACTTCTGTTCTTGAGCCCGATCCCTGTAGAAAACAAATAAAAATGAACTCCGAGTTACAGGATTCGAATGTGTCTAGAAGTTGCGAATTTTCAGAATTTTCTGATATTGATTGGTTCAATGAGAGGCAAATCTTTATTAGGATGTCAAAATCTGAAATCTAATATTTTTCACTGGTATGATAAATTGGCTTAACAAAGAGCATGGATAAATATTATTCAGATTCTATTGTACAAATTCTACTGTAATCACAATCCTAATATATTATATATATACTATATATCTTCATCGTAATCTCTTTCCCCACTAAATCTTTTCTATATCCATGAAAGTCGCCAAATCATCCACGGAAACAGAAGAACTTGAAATAATGAGAAACGACTGAAATAAAAGTGTGAAAATATTTCAATTATATATATTATATTTTATCTACGCTCGAATGCGCAACGAGATGCGATACAGTATATAATGTACGGTGTTACAGAATAATTAGATTCTGCTCATACCGAGGATTAAAGTAAAAGAGGGGTAAAGGGAGAGAAGGGGTACACAAAAAAGAAGAGAAAGAAAATCGAAGATCTAGTCAGCTGGTCTCATCTGTCTTCGTCTGGTCAGTATATGAGGAGGGAACCGAGGAGGAGGCACTCGGGTAGACCAGGTAGACTCTGCTCCGAGAACCAGCATCCGTAGATCTCTAATGGGGGAGAGGTGGGGAGGGAGTAGAGATGTGTGCGTGGGGGGCGGAGGGGGGGGGGGTGAAAAGAGAATATGTGGGTAGGGAGAGGGAAGAGAAGGGGGGAAGTGAATAACTAACGATAAAGTGCTAACTTAGATAAGTCTAATTTGAGTAATCTATTCTTAAATACAGCAATACTCGAAAAACTATGAACATCTGAAGGTAGTTCACTAAGTATCCTAGCTACTCTTCTGGAAAAACAATGAAAACAAGGTGTGGATTTAGTTGCCTCAATATGAATTCCAAATGTGTTCGATCTATCTCTAAGGGGTTTAAAGTAAAGTATCTATTGCGATCTAGAACTGTGTCGCCATTCATAATCCTACGGGCGAAAACTAGGTCAAAAATGACTCTCCTCTCTGAAAGCGCATGAAGACCAAGAGTAGACAGACGTTTTGGATAGGAAGGAAGAGAAAGAGGATATGATGGAGAAGGAAAACATCGATAGAATAGAATTCGAGTAAATTGTTCTTGGACCTTCTCTATTGTCTGACTATCCTTCTTAGTATACGGATTCCAGAAAGGACAAGCAAAATCAAGGTGAGGAAGGACATAAGTGCGATGACATTTAATAAGAATTTCAGGGGAGTTCTCTGGCGGAGAGAGTCGACCTTTGATCTACCCTCTATTGTCGCCCGTGCGATCGATTTTTTATTTGTTTTTTTATTTATTATGATTGTAAATCATGAAATTGATGAAATTTATTAGCTGCTAACATTCATAATGCTAAACTATATTCGATAATCATTAATAATTGAAATTATAAATAAATCAAATAACGACCATATTAATAGGAATCCTCCATCGATTTCATGGTCTTGCTTCATCTCCGACTTCGTCCAAATCCTGGAGGGACGTAATGTCCAACTGTGACAATGTGCATCCTTGCAATTCCACTTGTGGATCCGAAAATCAGATTTTGTGCTTCAAATCAGAAGAGAGAGGGCTAGAGAAAACGAGGGAAACAGCTGACCATTGTGGCGAAATTCTCCACGGTGGAAGAGGAAATTGATGGAAAGCGACAAACGCGGAGTGCGCCCTCTCTCCCCGCTGACAATAGTGATAACCGGTGTATCACTCGTTCTCGATTGCTTTCCATCCTTTATGAACCATTGTGTTTGCGTGTTTTGAATCAATGAACTGACCTGACGCTCAAGTTTCCTGTACACAACCTCTCTACACCTGCGTTACTATGACTCCTGTGTTCAATGAGATGTTCTGGATACTCTCACGCTATTCTCGACCCAGGTGAACAATAATATTGAAAATATGAAACTGTAACAACCCAAGAGATAGTGTAGGATCAAGTTATGAAGAAATGGTTGACCATTTGGTTGACCGATTGTGTTAAACTGCATTAGGCTTGGCTTGTAAATAGAGTTCGATAATCGCTTTATTTTACACAACACTCTCCTGATCTGTCTATGGTGCGAAATAATGCATATAAATGATAAACATTTAAACCGTTGCTCAAACTTTACTTTACATTATTGAAATTGAATTTCAACTCAATTCATTTGCAGATTCGAGAAGTCGAGATCGAAAATCAAGCGCAATTGAACGCGATACGAGCCAACTATGAGGAGGATATACAAGCGGAGGTTTGCAATTTCTGTATTTGAAAATAATTTCCTCGTGACAATCATGTATTTGTTCATTTGAAATTGTGTATTGAAGGAAAATTATATTGCCTATTTTCGTAAAATACTAAAAATATAATTTCTGATGTTTCAGGTTGTAAGACGCGAAGCCGCAGAAAGGGAACGGAATGAGATGGAGAAGAAGTATCGAAAAATACTAATCCAGGTGCTCTTTCAATGATTTTTCAGTAGTTTTATGTTCTTTGTTGATACTTAGTAACAAAAAAATCAATAATAACTCCATCTTGTTTTGTAGGTTGGAAGAGGACAGGATGCGAGTCCCAAATAGCATCAGACAATACTAAAGATATTTCAGAAATTTTACCTCTTTGGATTGTTTGAACTAATAATAAATATTATGATTCTGTTTTCGTAATACATTTCCGAAATAAAAATCAATTACTGTTACTTATCTCGTGCTGGTATAACTTCTTTATCAGGCACATAACATGACGATGAACTTACAATTAGGGATGTGAAAAGAAACGAATTTTTTCATGGCACGTGCTCACAGATGAAAGGACGAGAGAGCACGCAGAATGCAGAGAACCATTTCTTGTGCCTAGACATCCCTAATTAACGGCTGTCCTTATCTGCCGGCTATGGCGCCGAAGCAGCAGCATTTGGTAGTTGGGCTACCACCTTAAAAATAAATATACATTCAGTTCATGATTTTAGTTATTCACCCAATTACGGGATCGTTGTTCATTCCATACTATCCAATCCTTGTGCCAACAATAGCATGATGTTCATATTAGGGTTCCCCCAATTGGTTTTTTTGACCCAGTTGGGCTTCGACTTTCAAGTATGTTTCATGTGCGTTATATAATACATATATAAAGCGCACATGAAACATACTTGAAAGCAGAAGCCCAACTGGGCCAAAAAGCCCAATAGGGGGAACCCTAGTTCATATCCATTCCTACCGCTCACGAGGCTCCCTCCCCTCGGCACTCTCTCTCTATCTTGTGCGACACGATTCGGAAAATCTATTCCCCTTATAGTCTCGAACACTCTCTACTTGATAAATAAATAAATAAATAAATGTTATACCTATCGCCGCCAGTTTCACGGGGGCAGAATTAGTGTACACTAGCCACCACTCCCCGTTATCGCATCGTAATCCGTTATGGTTGTTAACCTGCGTTCCATCGCTCTGAAACATAGATGTCAACGGATGAAAATAAAAATTATCATAAAAAAAACAAAATGACGTTTGCGCACTTACTCTTTCATGGGATGATATATAAAGCCTGTTGTCACACTACTCATTCGCTATCTCATTAATAAAGCGAATATTTTGTACCTTAAGCCATTATTTGGAGATAGATATAATATTTTGAAATTATCGGCGGGTAGGGTTTCCCATTTCGGGTGTGTCGCATTTGGATAATATTTTTTATTGTTCGCTAAATAACTTTTGAGCTGGTTAGCGCAATTGGAATCCGAAAAAAAACATAAAAGAGAACCTATTTAAGAGTTACGAGAGGACCTTACATTATACCAGGTGAAGTAGATGGTCGGAGATTGACAGGAGAGTGTGTTGGCATAAATGGTTGGGGGCGAGACGGGGCGTCCGCCCAAATCAGCTGTGGTGCACCACGGCTCAAGTGGAGGACAGGCTGAGAAAAAAAAGTCGATATATTTCAAAGATCTCCACGTATTTTCTCAATTGCTGTTTGTTTTCAATCATGTCTCATATGAATGGCCTAAACCTTTTGGATACAAGTAATCATGCATACAATTTGTGCGATTTCATCCGATTCAGGAGATTTTCTGTTCCATTAGGGACGAGCACCAACTTGAAAGTCGGTATGATAATGTGTACGGTTCCTCAAATGGGATTTTTGGCCCAGTTGGGCTTCTACTTTCAAGTATGTTTCGCTTTATGCATGTACTATATAACGCAAATGAAGCACTTGAAATTAGAAGCCCAATTGGGCCAAAAATCCCAATTGGGGGAACCCTAATAATGTGCTTACAATCGATAGAGGGCATCGGTGTAGAGGGCATCGTCGTGGTTGGGGCAGCTGCAGCATATTGTTATCATTATTATTGTTACATACCTCATTAATATTAATATTTATAAATATCAATCATGTTATTATTATTATTTCTGTTGTTGTTCTAGTGCATGAATTCGTACTGGAAGGGCAGCGTGCTCCCAGCGGTCCGGCGAGTTTCTTGGCAGTCCCATCGCAGTTGAATCCCAGCCAGCCCTGCTCACCCAGACAAGCTGCCTTGCTGAAGGAGAGCGGCCCGGAGTCAGTCTGCAATCGGGGAATTCGATCTGTGATATTAGCGTCCCGTGATCATATGCATCGATATTTGAGTGCAATTCGGCATTCGGAATGTTGAAAAAATTAATATTGAAGATTAATGATTCACGTTTTGCAATCAAATATGCCATCAGTGTATAATCGAGTGCTCCAACCTCGCATAAATTCTAAAGATGGAAATTAAAGGTACTTGAATGGCAAGATCGGCATCCGGGCAGCTTCTGGTCTCCCTTCCATCCAGACAAGTTCTCGTAGAGACCTAGTAGGAGAGTTCGTAATAAGGATCACCATCTAGTTTTGTACACAAAATGCTCAATTAGTCATTGCGGCGTTCTGTAAGAGTGTTTTTCGTAATTCTACACCCAATCTCGTCCGGAAGAGCGTGTTGGAAAACTCTCACAGAACGCCGCTGCGACTAATTGCGATTTTTTTGTATAACACGATTCTTCTGAGAGATTGCATGAAAACGGACCCCCTGAGGCACTAGGAGCCGAAAGTTTGAGCAATATCCACGAGATATTTATGTCAGGGTATATTGGGGATGAGAAAACTTTTGATGTTGGCAGTTTTGCTCAGAACCTGCTTTTAGGGATTTTCCGGTTTTGCATCTTGCATTGTATTTCAGCTCCCAGATGAGCTAGGATGATGGCATTGGGCTCAAAATGTGCGGAAAATTATTTTAAATAACTTTTATGTTTTCGTCGAAATTGGAAAACCACATCTTCATATTGAAATTTTCCAGAAAACGTCAACGAAATCAGACAATAAATTCTAATGGCTCGGGAACCCCCCTGTTACCCAATTTTTCTTTTCATTTTATGAATCCTCGATGTCGATATAGTCAAGGAAAAAATAATATTGAAACTCTGCGTTGTGGCTTTTTGAGTTCTGATGCCCGGAAGTCGATTAAGTGAGCTATGTGGTGATATAGGCATGGCGAAATTAGTCATTATTAGACTCTATTTCTTGTGTTTTGATGAATTATCAACGCTGTGAGATGGAAGACAACCATTCATGATGAAAAGACCGGATTTAAAATAATTTCTGAAAAGTCGATTTTTCGACCCCGGAAAATCGAAAAATCTAAAACTTTGAAAATTGCTGATTTTGACGACAAATTCAACTTCACTGACAAAATTAATTATTTCAAAGCCTATATCACCTATGGAATTGACCGGTTTGCTCATTTACAGGCTGTTGAAAATGACATGGGATGAGTTGGTGAACCATAATTATCTTACGAAAGTATCGCTTCTTTCGACGCGAAATGATCTATTTTATGACAAATTCGATCAGTTTTATTAAAATATTGCATCAAAGAAGAAAAAATAAAAATTCGAAATTTTTTTTTAAAGATCATTTCGCGTCGAAACAAGCGATACTTTCGTTAGATAATTATGGTTCACCAACTCATCCCATGTCATTTTCAACAGCCTGTAAATGAGCAAACCGGTCAATTCCATATGTGATATAGACTTTGAAATAATTAATTTTGTCAGTGAAGTTGAATTTATCGTGAAAATCAGCAATTTTCAAAGTTTGAGATTTTTCGATTTTCCGGGGTCGAAAAATCGACTTTTCAGAAATGATTTTAAATTCGGTCTTTTCAGCATGAATGGTTCTCTTCCATCTCAAAACGTTGATAATTCATCAAAACACAAGAAATAGAGTCGAATAATGACTAATTTCGCCATTTCTATATCACCACATAGCTCACTTAGTCGACTTCCGGGCATAAGAACTCAAAAAGCCACAACGCAGAGTTTCAATAGTATTTTTTCCTAGACTATATCGACATCGAGGATTGATAATATGAAAAGAAAAATTGGGTAACAGGGGGTTCCCGAGCCAGTAGAATTTATTGTCTGATTTCGTTGACGTTTTCTGGAAAATTTCAATATGAAGATGTGGTGTTACACTTTCGACGAAAACATAAAAGTTGTTTATAATAATTTTCCGCACATTTTGAGCCCAATGCCATCATCATAGCTCATCTGGGAGCTGAAATACAATAGAGCAGGACGCAAAACCGGAAAATCCCTAAAAGCCGGTTCTGAGTATATACCCTGGCATAAATATCTCGTGGATATTGCTCAAACTTTCGGCTCCTAGTGCCTAGTGGTCATGCAATCTCTCAGAAGACTCGTGATAAAAAGAGAGGATGCATCGAATTCCGAGCTCTACCTCGTAGCCGTCCACTGGAGTCGACGAGCAAGTGATACCGCACGTGAAGGGACAAGTGACGGAGATGGAGGCGCCGAGCATAGAAACCTAGACAAGGAGGATTGGAGATTATCGATCCATTACTTGCAATGCAGAGCACACTACGATAATAGTGTAATAAAGAGACCACTAAGCTAGGAGTTGCTAAACATTTATCGTCGACTTGGTCTTACATTATGACGAGTGTTTTTTTATAATTTGGAAAAAAAGCGTGCAAATCAATTACCTTTCCATCGCACGTCGTCCCGTACCACTCCTGTTCGAGGCAGATGATGCTATCGAATGACTCCTGAAACGTTGCCTATTGTTAGCAGAGTTCGAGAAACGATGACACGGTCACTTCTAGAGTGCTATTATTGGAATCTTATTGGAATGAATTACATCAGTTTATTCCAATAAGATTCCAATAAGAGAACTCTAGTCACTTCCTCAGGCTGAGCACCCTCTCGCCATCGTCCTTATTTCAATTGTTTACTTTTGTGAGCAAACAACAAACAAAAAATGGCTTGAATGCGGTCACCTCTCCACTGCCTATGGTTCCTCCTCCTTCGCAGCTGAGTCGGTGGTCGGCGTAGGCGGTGCAGTCGGACTGCACCGAGGATGAGTCGGAGGTGAAGCCGCACCGGCCGCATGTGGGGGCAGTAGTGGCTGCAAGAGGTACTTGAAAGGAGAAATCGTCTGACTCTCTCCAAGCCACACGCTCTCTCGTCGATCAGAGTGAGTGAGAGAGTGTGTGATATGGAGAGAGCGAGATCATTGCTCCTTGAAAGAGAACGATCATCAGTGTATTCAGTGCACTTTATTATTGCCCAAGCCTGGCTACACACCGTCCTCGTCAAGTTTTAATGCGCTACACTGAGGGGTAGGTTTGATGGCATGGTTCGGGTTCCAGCAGAGGCCATTTTTTCCCTAAATGTTTTGAAGGACGATTGCTTGAAGGAGTGCTTACGGGGAAGTGGTGTGGTAGGTGGGATGGTGCCGGGAATGCGCCGGCAGCTGAATGAGGTAATGTTGGCGTATGGAGCCGTGCTACTGCTCATGACGTCGATGAACTTCACTGAAATATCACGGGTCTCCTGTAAAAGTGTAGGAAAACTGGCTCGTTTGGCTACTATGAAATATTTTGTATCTCAGATTTCGATTAAACTTGGTTGATGGACACCATTGGGGGTCAGAAGATGACAAAGCAACTTATTTTGGCGAAATTTGAACATTATTGATTTTTGTGATCTACTGCGATAAATTGACGTAGTTCAGTCAATTTTGATCGTACAGAAAATATATTTTTTTTTCATTTTGCTCAAAATCGAGAGATCTACAACTTCCTCAACGTAGGACCAACGGCCAAATCAAGTCTAGAATATCGATTTTTTGGCTTCGCATCCCTAAAACACCATCGTTTTTATTCTTAATATGGAATCTACCTACAAAATTAGGGGGTGTCTATGTTGACCATTTTTCATATCTCTGTCCTTTGACTATCGATTTAGTATGGGTCATTAACGACTTTTCTGGACTTGGTTATTTTTTTGAAAGATTTCGTTATTTGGTCATATTCGTGTTCAACGTGGTTCAATCGTGCGGTCAAAAAATGCAATCGATAGCTCTCAACAAGCTCTATCAATTCTTCTCAGGGCTTCCAATCGCTACGACTCTTCGTCTTCAAGTTATTTCATGAAAACTGTCTGAAACGGGTAAAATTTAGATATTTCAGATACAAATTTCGCATGAGAAGCAATTTCTCACTCGATTTGCATCTTAGCAATGTTTTTAGACATTTCTGATCTAGTTTCAAGATATTATAATGGGCAGAAACCCGAAATACCCACGTGCAGCACGTGAACTGTGAATATCACACCTCCATTTTGGAATAAATAAGATAATTAGAGAAGAGAATTGCATGAATTTGAGCGGGAACGAAAAGAAAAATGATTAAAAATGTCCAAAAAAAGATACAAATGTTAAGATGCAAATCGAGTGAGAAATTGCTTCTCATGCGAAATTTGTAGCTGAAATATCTCAATTTTACCCGTTTCAGACAGTTTTCATGAAATAAGTTGAAGACGAAGAGTCGTAGCGATTTGAAGAATTGATAGAGCTTGTTGAGAGCTATCGATTGCATTTTTTGACTGCACGATTGGACCACGTTGAACCGAAATATGACCAAATAACGAAATCTTTCAAAAAATAACCAAGTCCAGAAAACTCGAGAATGACCCATACTAAATCGATAGTCAAAGGACAGAGATATGAAAAATGGTCAACATAGACACCTCCTGATTTTGTATGGAGATTCCATATTAAGAATAAAAACGATGGTGTTTTGGTATGCGAAGCCAAAAAATCGATATTCTTATCACGAAATTCAGTTTTTCGCAATTTTCACTATGAAGACTTAATTTGGCCGTTGGTCCTACGTTGAGGAAGTTGTAGATCTCTCGATTCTGAGCAAAATGTAAAAAAAATTTTCTGTACGATCAAAATTGACTGAAATACGTCAATTTATCGCAGTAGATCACAAAAATCGATAATGTGCAAATTTCACCAAAATAAGTTGCTTGGTCATCTTCTGACCCCCAATGGTGTCCATAAACCAAGTCAATTGAAAATCGGTGATGCAAAATATTTCTAGTAGCCAGCGTTCCTACACTTTTACAGGAGACCCGTGATATAGTCGTTAGTAGAGTTTTCATACTGGAAAGTTTGCTGCGTTTAGTGGTATATTTCAAGTGCGCTAGATAGCTGATGAGTTTATTTAGAGTATCTGAAACCCACCCAAAATACAACGAAAATTTCCCAATAAAATAACCTTATTCGTTAGTTTTTATTGTATTGTGCAAGATTGCAAAGGATAAGCTCGGACTGAGAATACTGTTTTTTTTCATTGAATATATTTACCGGATATATCAAGTAGTCTACTGATCAGCTCGGTAAGCGGAAAACTCAGGCTATATTTTCAGCATATCCTTTGCAATCTTTCACAATACAGTAAATATTAAAGTCAATAAATTAACTACTCATGATACTCCTACTTTGAAAGTCCAATTTAAGTCCAACTTACGGAACCATCTTCCCTCTCCATTTGCCTGACCATTTCCGAGTCTTGCTGCAGGGTATGGGCCCCCAATTGTGTTGCTACCAGTTTGCATCGACTGAAAGTGAATTTCGCAGTTTGCAGAATCGCATACATGAATATGGATGCCGGCGATCAGTACAATGATCTATCACGTGTATCACGTCAGTGGAGGAGTGCGGGAACATTTTGAAATTTTTAGTCTCAAAGTTGATCCATATTATGATGATATAATAGCCTGGAGTGATGATTTTGAAAAATGCAGGTCATTTGTTCCAGAGCCGGCTTTTATGAATTTTCCGGTTTTGCTCCCGGCTCTACTGTATTTCAGCTCCCAGTTGAGCTAGAAAGGTGGCATTGGTCTCAAAATGCGCGGAACATTATTTACAACAACTTTTATGTTGATAACTTGTTTGTGCAGAGATCAATAATGATGCCAGCAACGAAAAACCATTTTTTGACCAACAAAAAATATTTTTCTCCTTAAGCCGTTACTATATGCAAAATGTTTTTGCTGATTATAGTAGAATGAGTCAGTATGTGTCCAAGAAAAATAAGGGCGAAGAGCTCAGCCTTCCACATTGTTGTAAAATTTGGATATTTTTGATAAAATCATGCCATTTCAGAAAATCTCCAAATCCAGTTTTTCTCAAAACTCCACGAAAAATATTTTTTCTAATGGCAGAACAGTAAAATGCATAATGCTCTTACGAAATCTAGTCCCAGGAAGACCGTGGGTACGATTGCGAGAAAACTTCAATTTAGCGATTTTCTGAACTGGCATGATTTTATCAAAAAATGGCCAAATTTTTTTTGAAATACAGTAGAGCCGGGAGCAAAACCGGAAAATTCATAAAAGCCGGCTCTGGAACAAATGACCTGCATTTTTCAAAATCATCACTCCAGCCTATTATATCATCATAATATGGATCAACTTTGAGACTAAAAATTTCAAAATGTTCCCGACGGGTAAATTTTTCATTGAATGACGTGATACACGTGTTATATAATTGGGAATGCATTTTTTCTAATAAGCGAACATCATTACACAAGTACAGGAACGCTAATGCTTTCTAGGGATACCAATTTGGGAAATTCTACTTACAAGGAGACATCGCAGAGTATCCACTGAGTTTTTTAACGATACCTAGTGCATTCTAAAGAGTAGACAATTCTAAAAACTTCTATTGTGGTCACATTTGCTAAACTATCATGTGCAAGTCTGGGCTCATAGTGGGAAACCAGGTTATTTCTGAGGATAACCCCATTTCATATAAATCTTCACAAGATCGTTTAGAAAATTTGGAAACAACAGAATTTCTTAGAATTTTCTCCTATTTCGAATATGCTAGGTCTCGTTATGAAAATTCATGGACACTCTGCGACCGCCCCTTGTAAGGCTGCTACGCCTACCCCAACTCAGGCTGCGAAATTAGTCTAGGAGGCGTAACGACCTCGCTGTCTTGTCTCGGATTGCCAACCCTACCATGCAAGTGCTAAAGCTTACCACCTGTTGGTAGTGCTGGTCTATATCTCACTATATTGCCTATCAAAGTATATTTTGCTATATCATAACTATCGACCGTCCGAATAAAGAGTGTGGGATGTAGAGATAATTGCCCGATTTGACTCTACTCACCACCAGTTCGTAATTCTTGTCGCACATGAGATTGCACTCGCTCGTCTCTCCGTTCACGAAGATCTTCGACGAGTCGCAGTTCTCGCACTCGAACGTCGTCCACGTTCCGGGCGGGCAGGCTACGGAGTAGAGTTCTCTTGTTGGCGTTGATTCCAGTATTACAATCGCTTATTGTAATTCCAATAAAACAAGATTTTCACCCGATCATTTTGAACAATAAGCGGCGTGTTCAAAAAGTGCAAAAAATGAGTTGAATTTCACCGACTATTGACCCCCATTCTTAATGGAATTCCACTAACTTATTGGAATGTCATTAGAATTTGTCAATTCCAATACCGCTTCAATTCCAATAAGAGAACACTACTATGAAATAGATTTTGTAAATCGGGTCATCGTCTCTTCATTTCTCACACTCTCTCGCCGATATACAGACAGAGAGACTGTGCAAAACGAGACAGTGACCCGGTGATGACAAAAAGGATTTTTCCGAAATTTGCAACGGTCACGCCGACTTGCATAGTAGGCTTTGTCCCGCATCTATCGTCACGATAAATGCATAGTACAGTAGCTACTTTAGTTATCTCTCATATAATTACTCATTATTATTTTGATTGATTGTCATAGCCTCTCCCTTTGCTACCTAGCTGTGGCATCGTAATTCCATGTACCTCATTTTCCAGCTGTATTCTGTAATTTCATACCATTGCCAGAAAGGCATGATCTAATTATTGATTGATTGATTTATTTATTGAACATACAGTTGGGAGCGGCGGTAATGCAGCTCAGCTCGGGATTTGTACCCGGTTCGAAGAAGTCATTATCGATGTCACGCCCAGGGCCTGATAAGTAAATATACATTTTGTAATAATAATATTTTATCTACTCCTTGCGGCGTGACGATACCATAAAATACCTAGCTAGAAATGATTAGATACGGAAAGGGATACTCTACAGGTTCATTGAGGGCGATATAGGTCCAAAACTACACTAGAAAACCCATTTAAAACTACAATATACCCTTGAAAAAACCGCCGTCGTTGCAATAGAGATATGCAGCATTTGGCGACTGCAAAATATTGTTTATTGGACATTTTGCACTATTTGATATGGATTTACAAGAATGTATTCACTTTGCATGCTCTTCCGCCGATAAGACAAACGAGAGAGCAGAATGAAGCGAATCAATTCTTGCGAAGTCTGGTTTCAACTCCACTCCCACTGGTAGGGATACTGGTTACCAACTGGTCAGGCAACTGGTTGGTTGGCTGTTTTTGACCAGTTCTTCACCAAGTAGAGTGCGCGGTGCTCAGGCTAACCACTGGATAACCAGCCGCCTTATGCACTAACTGGCATAAAGAAACCAGAGTCTGTAAGCCATCCCTAATGCTCACCTCCAGCTTGTATCCTTGTGCACAGGTCAGCGTGCACTTCTGCGGGGCGGTGTACATGATTGCGAGCTGGGTCGAGTCGCATCCCTCGCACGTCTTTGTACGGTAGGGACACCCGCACGGCTCCTGCCCTGGAATAAACTACTGATATCGGGTGTATAAAACAGACTATCTGACAAAATCGACGCATTTCTTCAGCGACTTGGCACTGGCACAAATTCGAATTCCTACTGACTTCACCAATAGGTCGGCCTTGTCGAGGGAAGCCGACGAGCATCGCCAGATTTTCGTTCCTCATCCGCGCGGTCGCGGGCGCGGATTTTGAAAAATTAGCTACGGTAGCCTCGAAATTTTTAAATCGACTCCTATGACTCCGGCGGTAGGGGCGCTGCACTCCTTGACAAATTCTAAGACTTTTTTTACTCCGGGGACTTTTTCGATCAGAATCCATCCGAACCTGGAAATCGATAAAATCGTTTTTAATTCGGACATGATTGTAATTCCCCAGAAATTTTTCAAGAACTCACATAAATATTATTTGTGTCATAGATTCTGCTTGAGCTAATACATCTTTGAGTAGAAAGGCGCGAATTAAAATTGTCAATAAGGAAGTCAAAATAAATTACGATGTATTATGGTGAAATTTTTGGGTTACTGTAAGCGAGTGCAAAAGTTAGACGGCTTTTCCCAATTGGTGTATTGGTATATATTGGTATATGGCCTGAAAATCGATTTTAGACTATGCTACAGCAATTGGGAAAGGTCGTCCAACTTTTGAACTCATTTACAGTAACCCAAAAATTACACCATAATTCATTCATAATTCATTTTGACTTCCTTATTGACAATTTTAATTCGTGCCTTTTTACTGAAAGTTGTATTAGCTCAAGCAGAATCTATGACACAAATAATATTTATGTTAGTTCTTGAAAAGTTTCTGGGGAATTGCATTCATGTCCGAATTATAAAAGATTTTATCGATTTCCAGCGTAGGATGGATTCTGATCGAAAAAGTCCCCGGAGTAAAAATGTCTTAGATTTTTTTCAATGAATACAGCGCCCCTACCGCCGGAGTCATAGGAGTCGATTTTAAAATTTCGAGGCTACCGTAGCTAATTTTTCCGCTCCCGCGACCGCGCGGATGAGGAACGAAAATCTGGCGATGCTCGTCGGCTTCCCTCGACAAGGCCGACCTATTGGTGATGCCAGTAGGAATTCGAATTTTTGGCTAGTGCCAAGTATATTTCGATTCTGTCATATAACACATTCGGGCTTAACAAGAAATGAATCTTATAATGATTCATGATCTATCGCCTATCCGACCAGTGAGAAAGCATATAGAATGAGAGTCTCTATGAATTCAACCATAATTGAAATCAGTACTCGAGTCCTACATGTGTGACGCCACTTTCAAGAGCTGAGAATAGCCTACCGTAGGCGGCAGTTGCAACCAGAGCAAGGAAAAGCAGAGCCAAGCGCATTCGAGCGAAGCGTAGTGAGGAGAGAGGGGAGGGCCCTTATGAAGCCACTAGTAGTGATTATGCAAATGAATCTCGTTTGCCCGTTTCGATAGTACCTGCTACGAGAGGGATTATATTTGCATTATATGCAAGTGAAAATTCGTAACTTTCTCTCTCTCTCTCACCGGTTACTCAGGTTTATTTGGAGATGACAAATAGTATAATTGGTTAACACTCTATACAACATTTGCACAAATGTGTTCTTACCTAAGTCTGACTTAATTGGTAAAGAGTGATAAAGATAATTGATAAAGAGAATTGAGCTACACTCTAGTCTACCAATCCGGTTCACAATTTTTACTAAAAATATTTGGCTTAGACATAACTTGATTGTTTTTCTTTTTTTACTGTGATGCAAAATGCCTACGATCTTCCAATAGATATCGATTTCTCTCCCGCACTTGGAGTCGATCTCTCGACACACCACTTTCGACTACACTTCCCGCAAACTCCTCGTGTGATCGGTTTATCGTTGCCTCTTTACAATAGCGATGGCTTTGCAAGATACGAGTCTCATCTTTCTGCTCGCTCTATCATTGATGATACAGACTAGTGAGCGCATAATGTAGATTCCCGATTCCCGACTAGCCATCCCTACACCTAATTTCCATTTTTCGTTTGTGAGTTTATAGCCAATCGCGTGGTACGAAAGGAAAGAAAAAGAGGATTATCACACCGTTTCTGCACTTCGACAAGACGAGTTGGACTTCAGTGATGTTGACAGAAGTTTCAGACCATTTGACAATTGCTATTTTTTCAACATGACTTTCTGACTTTCGAGTTGATGTTAAGCCTATTTCACTATTGATTTGGTCATGAGAAAACACAGCAAATGAAGCATACAACAAAATATTTATGAGTTTTTAAAAGTTTTATGCGTTAGTTAGTTGTTGCTAATTTCATTAAGGATCGAACAACCACGAACGTTTGCAGTTTTTTGGCATCCGAAACGCTCCTGGTATCAGGGGTTCACAGTAGAGGAATCACCGTCGGATTATAACCAACAATAGTATACTTCCGCAGTCTCATGCTACATGTTCTAGAATACGGTCTCTCCCTTACGAATATCCTAGTACTCCCTAGACTTGGTTCAATGTGTTGCCTGCCGCACTATCATACCAATCTCGCAATGACTTGTGTTGAATAGATCCCGCAATGTTATCAGCCACTACTACTTTCAAACTTCACTTCCGTAGTGTTCTATGGATGCATCGAGTCTTTTCCGCGGGCAAATGCCATGAACCCATTCCGTACTTTACGAGTGGAATGAGGTAGGTCAGTCCTTCTACCAGAAGTTCGCCATGCACCGAGGGCGAAATGACGGATGCGCCAATTCCATTCGGCAGTCAAATTAATTTTGGCCGACCTTTCTGTGGTAACGTGGTTGACTCTCTCAATTGTCTGCACTCTCTCACTACGGAGATGGGAGAAAGCGTGCCAAGTAGAGAGCGCAAAGCTCGTTGATTAATTGCAGACGGTATAAAACGGATTGCTCCCTAAACTTTGCGATCGCTTCGAAATGAAAATCGTCCTCTTCCTATTCCCGTCTCTTCATTTGATCTGCGCAGATTGTGAATGTGGAGAAGAATGGGAGAACATCGAGAGTGAGAGAAAGATCGACGAAGAGCAGCATGGTATGTTTTTTTTCTTTTACTGGCCTATCCACCATGAGTACATCCTGATTTTCTTCACTTGTTTCTTCAAGTTCACTATCATACGATAATGACCTTAAGCATGTCGATCCTGTCAGCCCAATCTTCCCTCAATGAATGATTGCCCCTCCACCGGCTATGGATGCAACGTGGAATGGCCATTTACTGCTAATGGTAAGAGGTTTCTGAATGTATGCGCTCGACTAAAGATAACTGTGGAATCAATAAGTCGCAATCGTGACCCACTCCATATCAACTTTCTCGAATATCGCTCTTTTTTCATGAATAAGGGAAAACTATTTTTCAGTGCTCACTCCTGACTACAATTGCCGTTGCTCAGAGGCGAAATGTGCAGGCAATGCGAAACTGGCTGTCCACAGGAGCATCGTCACTGGCAATACGGTAATACTGGCACGACACGTTCTAATCATCTCAAGGCATTGTATACCTATAAAGCCAAATGGATGGGGTATATCTCAGCTCTTTCGATAGATGTATTTGAGTTGTGCTGTTTTCATGGTAAGAGCAGGATAAACAAGAAAACAAATGGCTCTCCCGACGCAAATGAGTGGTTTCAATTCAGATGCGCTGCAACAACAGCCAGTGGATGGCGAACGGGGAAGTGGCTGAGTCAGCAGTGTGCGCAAAATGTCGGTATTGATTGGGCCTTCAAGAAATGGTTTTCTTTGTTTTGCTTCCTCTCTCACTCCTCTTATCGGCGAGTTAGCGCCCAGAATGAAGAGAGAGTTTCTTGCGAGTCATCACTATTATTCCACGCTACCTCCTGCATTTTTGTTTCAAAAGCCGCTCATTTTGATAATCCTATTGAGTATGAACCGATGCAAGCTCATTCGAGAGCACTGACGGAGTGTTATAACTTGTAATTGTACGATCTTCATTCAGTTCATTTCAGCTTGCAAGAAGAATGTCTGCAGTGGAGCACTTCGCCCAGCGCCTTCCAATTTCGTGCCTCTGAAGGTGCCACACTATTTTCATATCATCAAACCAAAGATACAATAATTTCGCCTGAAAAAATATTGATTTTGATTGATCTAGTTATTAATCGATTGTAGGTGACCGACGCTGGAGGACCGAATGCTTGCGCCACTGGAGAGTGCGCACCTGGATGTAAGTGCTTGACATAGTCTATCATTTTAGAAATTTACAGAAGATTGACTAATTTTGTGATCCCAGTCGTGCATACAAGGTGTGCAATTGCATGTACTTTTATAAATAAATAATTTCTTTTTCGAATTCAGTGACCATGATGATTGTCAATACCGATGGTAGCTCGGGTGCTCAATTGGACGGCAAAGTTACGTGTACTGCTGATGGAGCATGGAAGGCAAGGTTTTGATGGCAAATTACGACCACTGAAGATGCCCTTATCAATGTGCATCTCCGACCTGTTGAGAACGAACGAAACAGACATAATTTATGTTAGAGTAAGAGTTGAATGAAGCAAACTAAAACAATTGAAGGATGAATCTGACGATCGACATAAGTACGTCATGTGCAACACCTTGAGTGAGTTGGATTTCGCTTAAGCACATGCCTATGATCTGGATATTATTATCACTATTGCGAGCGTTGTGACGTGGTGGTGTGCTAAACAGTACAACTATAATCGCGGAAAGGGAAATATTCACATCGAAAAAATAATTCACAGTTCCGCGAGTATAAATGGAAGTTACGAAGTTTATCAAGGCACCACTTCGCTACGCATTCTATTCTCACAGTACAGTCAATCTTATCATTTTCAGACTGTAATACCATCAAATGCCCTGCGTTAATCGAAGGATCAGGCTTGGATTCGGGCGATGTCATACCTCTGATGGTGTCTGAGGGCAGCGGAGCCGTGTGTGCTACTGCAAAATGCCCTGGAGGTAAAATTTATGGGGATTTAAAAAAAAGTTATTCTAAGTTTCGTAGGCGAGTCCTTCGTCCAAATAGAAGATGATGGATCGATGGGGACGATCATTGACGGTGCTTCCCTAAAATGTATACCGGGCGGGAAGTGGCAAACGTCGAGTAAGGAAATGTACTCACATGTGATGTGCCAGCAGCCGCGTAAGTTCACATTCATTGATCGTGATTATTATTATCTACTTGTTTCGCAAGATCTCAGATGGCAAGACATAAAACTACAACAACTAAAGCTCACATGCAACTAAATTTTAAATATATCCTGTAAGTTATACATTGAGAGCACTTTATGAAAGAGAGTATCACAGAGGCCCGTACAGTTGGTGAGAGCGATAAGTAAAAGCCATATTTGCAGCATGCGCCGCCGGGTGTGACGGGGCTCCGTTCGAGTCGGCCAAATTGTCACCGGACGGAAAGCCCGTGGCTCTGGACTGGGCGTTTCGTCAAGGTGAGAAAGAAAACTGTGAATTAGGCAGGGTTTGGCTAGAAATGATATCCTCCATCATTTGTTTTCTCTCCCAAAGTGGTCCGGTGTGAGAATGGAGGAAATGGATTTGTTTTCTTATGAAACCATCCCTACTCTTAATACTGAGAAACCGGGCAAGTCAGATGTTCGAGACTGTTTACATGGTATTTTTGCTTCAATTGATGTGCATTGCTGAAATATGTGCAACTGATATGCTGGTGTACATCATATGCATACCTTACCTCAACATCAATTAGTCGATTGGAAAACAAATCTGATTTAGATTGCCGGTACACTTGTCAGGACGGGAAGTCCCTATTCATTGCCGGCTTCGCCTATCCTGTCTCGGTACGTGAAGCGGGATATATTTTTGAATGGATTTGAAAATTGTTGAAAATTGTCTCTTCATTATGCACACACTCTCTGATCTGACAAGTAGGAACCCGGATAGGAAGATGATACCGTTACCAACAAAGCCTTCTAGAGATAATCCGGTTCCCTCAAATACATCTCTAGTTTGAATCTGCTGATAATTGTGAATGAATTGCTCTAGATGTTTTCATATTTTGAACTGAAAGACATGAAATATTTTATTTGCTTTGATATGTGTCCCTGGTTGATGCATTACAATGCTTTAAATGTTGAAATCCTCCTTGAGATTTTTTCGAGTTATTTTGTTCTTTGAGCGTTTGCTCATTTAGTGACCTGAAAGCTCCTCCGCGAAAAGTCCGTAAACTTTTTATAATACGACAAAAAGTTTGACGTTGCGCCAGGGATCCGCACAGAAAGAATTGGATGCTGGAGCTGCGATTTGCGCGACCAAGATCTACCAGCTGCAACGCAAGGTCAGGAGTAGGGTTCCCTTGAATTCCAATAGTTATTGAAATTCAACTAACAATTCCATCAAGATAACCCTAGTCAGGAGATTCGCTCAAATAATGAACAGCGGAGTGAATGACTTCTGAAATCACTAAAATCACGCTTTTTAGATTGAATTTTGTTTAAGAATGTAATGAAAACGTCTTCGTATTTGGCAATGCTCATTCTATACTCGTATAAAGCATTACGTTTGAATGTTGTCCGATATAATCTCTCCCCAATCTTTGTGTCAAAATGACAAAAGCATGGGCAAAGATTCTGTTTTGTTGTTCATCATACCATGTGATCTTCGCAAATAGACCTTTAAAGATGTTGTTTCATTGAAAAATAAATCATAGTAGCAAGCAAATGTTTAGTGAAGCCAAAGCTATCAAAGTGTGTTGCTACATGCTCGAGCACGAGCGTACTTCAGTACACGGAAGATGGGAAATTCGGAATCAGCGACGGTTGTGAGTAGAGTTCTCTTATTGGAAAATTTTTGTAGAATTTTCAGATATGTTTCATGCACACTACATAGTTAACATATATAGTGCACGTGAAACATACCTAAAAGGCAACGAAAATTTTCCAATAAGAGAACCCTAGTCGTGAGTGTTTATCTGCGATGATGAGTGCTTATCTCCACCTATACATGGACATGACAGTTTTTTCATTATATATTAAATATGAACAGCATATTTCTATTAACCTTTGTAGATAAAGAGAGAGTGATTGTTGATCAGGTACTAGTGTTCAATTATTGAGAAATATTGGACAAAAATATTCGATGGGCGTTTGTTCGCTTAGCGCACCCGAAGCAGTCGCGCAAAAGCAACAACATCTATTATACGAAAACTCTATCAGACACTCGTGGGTCTCTCGAGCTATCATGATGGATAATGAGCTCACCGGAGGATGGTTCGACCTGACGACCAAGAAGCCAGTCAACAATGCTGAGCTCGCTTGTATCGCATTCGGTAGGATGGTGTACCAATGACAACAGATATAATTGCCCAGGTTGTTCTCCCTTTAAATGCCGAACATCCGTGCCCGGGTATCCGGATGACGTGACACCGTTGATCGTCACGAGTACTCCTTCTAAATGCGCATCTGCCAAGTGCCCTGCAGGTATGGATTAGGAAAAAAAATATTTTTTTAAAATTTTTACAGAAATTTTCCAATACGAGAACCTTAGTAAGGATGATTTGACTTTATTCATTCTGCTAGCTTTCTGGTCTGTATTATCAGAAAGAATGCACGCAGAATGAAGATATGCATTTCTTGCGAGTAGACTTTCAAAAACAACTATCCAAATATCATATTTGTTTATGATGCAAATCTTCGTTTACACTCCTCATTCCATTCGCTCTCTAATGAACAGATCGGTGAATTTACATTTTAAACAATTTTGGATCGTTGTTTTTGAAAGTCTACTTGCGAGGTATTCCCTAATACCCAATATTCTTAATTTGTCCTCTTTAATTTGTAGGCAGTTCCTTCGTTGAAATGGACGCACATGGAGCGGTAGTCGGACCTCTCAGCCCCACTTCTCTTGAGTGCACCGACGGAAAGTGGTGGACGCAGAGCGCACAAGATTACGCCTACGTTATGTGCCGTCCGCGTAATTATCTGATTACTTAATTACAATAATTCCATAAATTTGAGCAAAAGGCTAATATATTTTGATGTCTAACAATTCGTTGGAATAATTGAGACGAAGTAAACGAAAAATTAAAAGAATGATTTACCCAAGTATTGGGGTGTTCCAAAAGTTCCTGGAATTTTTTTCTAAAAATTAATTTCTTTGAAGGGATGAATCTCACTGACTAATGGTGCATAGCATTGAGTAGGGCAATCGGTGCTCTTCAATTTCCGCGCCACATAGATAAGCAATTTTGAGGTTCACAAAAATAGTGCGATTCCGAAGTTGTGTCTCAAAAATGACCAAACGTCAAATTCTTTCCTATGAAGAGACATAATTCATGTGATAATGCCTAGTTACTTGGTAGTTGCCAACTAGCTTACTGGACACTATCCTGGACCTCTGAATTGCGCTGTACATTTATTACAACACTCGAAATTTTCAACATGTTTTTAAAATTTTCATCGATGTTGATACCAACAAAGGTTCCAAACGACAATAAATAATTTATAACGAATTTGCATTGCAAAGTTAGAGCGATTGATTAGTAAAGAACCAAGAAAATTTGAAAATTCCGAAAATCACCTTAATTCGGCAAGATAAAAATGAAAACTTTTGATGTTTTTCGGCGGTCGTTAAAGTAAGATGCAATTTTAAATGTTCAATTGAAAGGTCCACTGCTACATCTAATTCAGAACAAACCAGAGTTTTGAAACTTCAAAGAAAACGACATTATAGATTTTTCAAACAGTGGCCAAAAAACGCACATTTGTTACTATTTCATCATCACTAGGTAATCATTCAAAGAAATAGCCTTCGCAAAATATATTTAAGGAAGATCTATAAAAGATATGAGGGATGATTAATTGCATTGACTTATGATTCGTGAGAAAATAAATTCAGAAAACAATTCCAGGAACTTTTGGAACACCCCAATAGCATTATGACTTGTTGATTCAATTGAGAATGCACTATTCAGCCACGTGCAAGCTGTATACCCTCAATGTCGAGAAATGCCAATCGCTCCTTGCTGGGTTGAAGACGTGCGCTCCAACAAAGACTTTGACCGCATCGCAGATCGAATGTCCGACTACACATCCTAAGATCGTTCTGGTGAGTGAGTTTCGATTCGTTGTATCATTAATCGTCTGGGATTTAACATATTTATTATCTTTTCTCTTGTGCTAATTATGCGTATGTTGTTTCATTGTAAAGTAAAAGTAAAGGCACAAGGCTTCGAGGCTTGCGGGTGAGCATGGCCAGTGTCAATATTAATAGTAGATACTTCTTCAAGATGACTGAAACGACGACGTTCAGTGGATTTCAAATGATGTGTGGCGGCGATGGAAAATGGACGTTTATCGGCCCGGTTCCATCAGATTCGGCAAGTATGGTCGCATGCACTGACTGAGGTATCACAATCTAATTTGAAGAGTGATACCAAATGTCAGTCTTCAGAAGGAAACAACGTATACGTTCTGGGATTCTTCCTGTTCTAATCTAAGACTTGGCACATTTATCCCTTCCCTATTTGCAATTTGTGCTGACAATAATTACTTCAAAATGTAAATAATAAACGCTTATAAAACTGTTTTCCCCTTCCGGCCCGATAAAGAATGTTTATCTTTTTCGGACAAAATGGATAGCGAGAAACCATCATTTTAGCTATACACACGGGCATTGGAGCAAGAACATGAATTGTGAGTAACCTTGAAGATACGGTTTTCCTCTCAAGTTTCCGCACGGTGCCTGAGTTTTCCTGAACTGGTTCCCAGTCAACTAGCAATAAGACTTGAGATCATGCTTCGAAAATGCATGTTTGCCTTTACTCCTCCTTTAAAAATACTATGTTTGAAAGTTTCATTAAATGTGGGTAACAGATTGTAACTAATCGGTAAATCCAGGAATGCATAAAGATTGTAATTAATTAACGGAAGCAGTGTTCCATTCTCGTGAATGCAGTCGATGGCAACGGGAAGCTATGGCCGATCTGGAATTAGGATATAACTGAGATATTGTCACTTCTTCGATATTTGGCCCACCTCCTTCCCTTCCTCCCCTACCCCCCCCCCCCATTCATTTCTAGGTATCTTTCAGTAATTTTCGGTCTCACAACCACTATGCGATGGAGAGGGAATGCGAAATGATAGGGGGTGGGCCAAATATCGAAGAAGTGCCGAGATATTAATGTCACATCGCACTAGAGCGCGTGAAATTGTGGGCAACAATTCATGATCGGCATTGTGTACCTCTAAGCGCACACGAGCGAGTTGTTGATGAGTCTTTTGATGTAGGGCGCGCAGCAAGTCCTCTTCGGGAAGATGCACAGCTTGTTGCTGCCGCATGATCGCGATTCATACGGCGAGCCACTGAAAATGTAATACTCATTAGATTTTGAAAAGCGTATATCGATAACAACAGTAGCAGCCATCAACGTTGTATTTTACCTACGTTAGAATTTTACATATTGAAATCGGTTTTTTTCTTAAATTTCCAACCGAATTTCCACAATGAACTCACTCGCAAGGGCACTGCAGGGGCAGCGGGCCGGGCGTGCAGACACGACTGCGCGTCTGCTTGTCGCAGATGCCGCACGGCTCCACATTGCAGCTGCCCGACCACTCCGACCAGTTGTCGCCCCACTTGCCCACGATGTCTGCAAGTGCGCCATACTAATGATGATCATTATTTTGCTCAAATATACCGAAAACTATGAACGAAACGAAATTCATTCTAAATTTGGGCACTAGGTCAGATGATGTCAGATGAGAAAAAAAAGGTTTCCTTCTACAGCATGTTCACAGTAGGTTCCCAAAGTGTAAAAAATGCTTATGTGCAAGTTCTACAGAGGGTTTCTGGTTCTCATATTACGATTCTCATTCGGCGTAATGCCTAAATTTGGTCATGAATTCGACACGCTCCCACCCGATGTGCAGCAGGTCGACATCGGGATGGCGCTCAGCTCCGTCCCACAGTACTCGTCGCCCGTGTTCGGGTTCGTAATCAGGGAATATCCACCGCAGCATGCAGATCCAGAAGAACACGGAGCCCGATTGCACGGACCGATGTCAGTTGTAGGACCACTGCAGATTTGATGACTTTTAAGTTTGCGAGACCCGTTACAGATTCCTAGGTTTGAGAAAAAAGTGATCGATAACTCAGGAAAAATTGACTATCACGTAATGCTAAAGTGCGAACTAGATTAGATCATTCTGAGAAATATTTATACTTTAGAGCATGCCAAGATAATACTGATACTGGAAGAAAGAAGGTCGGTTATTCTTGCCATGGCTTGATGGAACTGCTTGAAATCTTCGTGTAACCATCTAGCCCAAACACTGGTGGGCCAAGATTTCAAGCTAAACTAGAAAAGTACCTGCACGGACAACCGAACCTCTCCGAACTGCACGTTCTCGTGCGGGCGACGGAGGCGCAAGACCTGTCAAGATGACAACAGCTAAATTTTTCCAACGATATTGAAGGTAGGGATCGCAAGAAATTACTATCTTCATTTTCCTCTGCTCTCTGACCGAAGAGATAGTATGTGGAATGGCAATACCATTTCTTGTGAAGCCATCTCTAATTGACGCACCCGCAAGTGGTAGGGCAGACCCCACTGGTCGGCGCCCACTCAGTCCAGACTCCTCCTGTAGGACAGCAGCACGGTAGACCCTCCGTTGCATCTCCAATGCTGGAAGGATACAAGGACAGATAATTCATGATATGGAATGATGAATGAACGTACAATAAATACTGCAATTGCACAATACTTTAGATACATGAAGGAATCTACATTGAGAGTAGGGATGTGTCAAACGGAATACGGCGACTCCTTTTTCATCATTTCCCTCTCACTCCATTCCGTTATCGGCCCATCTGCCTCATTTCGTATGCGGAATGACGTGTCAAAACGGCGACTCCGTTTTTCCATTCCTCCTTTTTCGCGCGCGGCGAGCGGTCTATTGTTCCCCTCTATAGTTGCAAATCAAAATTGAATACGGCAACTCCGTTTTGACCCGGCGCACCGGCGAGAAATGACACCGATTACGGCAACTCCGTTTTGGACAGATGATAGGGAAATCAAAACGTCAAACCGGTTTCAATTCCGTATAGACATCCCTAATTGAGAGTGCCCGTAGGTACGAAACATATACCTTCTAAGACTCTATGAGGCAGATAACACCACGATACCCACCTCCAGGCGCAAATGCCGTCTCCTCCACTGCAATCTCTCGTTCTGGTTCGTCCTCCCGTTGTGAGGCACCTATTCGACCATTCGCCCCACGCCAACCACTCCTCTGCAAGAAATGTCCACTTCAAGAAATTCCCCCCCCCCGCAAGAAATTGGCGATCATTTCATATCGAATTGTTCACTTAAAGAAGGAGTGTCAGCAAAGTTAAATTTTTGACGATGTCGTAGCCATGACCTAGACAATCATCCAACGATCATAGTGTGAGCTAAGAGATAGGCAAAGGTCAATCGCATAGCTCAGTGGTAAAGCTGTCGCCGCGTAATCGGAAGGTTGCGGGTTCGAATCCCACCAGTTTTTGAAAAATCTTCTAGATATTTGAATTCCCGCACGTCCCTTCCCTTCAAGCCCTCCTTGGCATTCTGCCAACTAATGATAACTCGGTTCAAAATAGAGATACGCATTTGAAATTTTCAGAATCTCTTATGGTTGTACAAAGGTCGGTCATGGTTATGACAACGTCAATATTTCAACTTTGCTGAGAGTCCTTCTTTAACAATCCTCATCCTACTCCTTTGTTGCCTATTGGGGTGTCCGGAAAGTTCGTATAATGCTTCGGAAAAAAGCCAGTTCGCGATCAAATGCAGTGATTGCGCAATCTGTTTGTCAACAATGTATTGCATCATTCTGACGTTGAGTAGTGAGAGGATTTAATCAGTCTCCTAGTTGCTACATTGATTCTTGTGATGGACTCCCATCTCTACCTCCGAGCAGTTTTACTTCATTACTACCGTCTTGGCCGATCCGTGAAGGAGGCCCACTCTGCCCTGGCCCAGTCGGAAGGAGCTGACGCCCCCCTCCATACCCTTCTGCTATAAGTGGTTCTCCCGCTTCAAGAAAGGGGAGTTTGGTCTCGATGATCAACCCCGCTCTGGACGCCCTCCCTCCCTCGATCAGCCTCTCGTTCTCCGCACACTGAAGCGCAAGCCCATGGCCAGTGTGCGTGAGTTGAAGAAGGATACTGGTACTCCCAGATCAACGGTGTCCGATATCCTCCATCGATCTGGGAAGAAGCCGAAACTCCCACAAGTGATTCCCCATGACCTCTCCCCCGAACAGCTGAAAAATCGTGTTCAAGTCTGTCGGGAATTACTCCATCGTAGATCCAATCTTCGATGGGTCAATTCCATCATCGCTACAGATGAGAAGTGGATCACGTACGATAACCCTGTGAGGAGACTGCAATGGGTGGATGCAGATGAGAAGCCCACGCCCGTCCCGAAGAAGGAAGAGCACGGAAAGAAGGAACTCCTCTGCTTCTTCTTCTCAGTGCTCGGTCCTATCTACTGGGAGATCCTCGCCCCTGGCACCAGCATCAATGCCGACCTCTTCTCTGAACAACTGGATGATGTCGCGATCAGAGTCCCTCCCAGACTCCTGAACCAGGGCAAAATTCTTCTTCTGATGGACAATGCTCGCCCACATCGAGCGAAGATGACCCAGAAGAAAATGGACGAGCTGAAGATCGAGAGGATTCCCCATCCACCGTATTCCCCGGATCTCTCCCCATGCGACTACCACTGCTTCCGCTCTCTGACTTCTGCAATGGAAAGAAGTTCAAGAATCGAGATGAAGTTGTGAGGGCTTTCGTGAACTGGGCGGTCTCGAAGAAACCCGCATTCTGGAAGAGAGGAATCGAGACCCTGCCCAATCGCTGGAGGGAGGTAGTGAGAAAGAAGGGGGCATACATTGGTCACTGAGAATTGTAAAGCATTGAATAAAAAATAAAAACAAAAAATTATACGAACTTTCCGGACACCCCAATAGTTGCGACATCGTATCTCATGTTTTAATTGCTTACGTTTTCATAATCTATTTGCCTGTGCCCAAACAACATGATAAATGATTATTTTAAAGTCGAATATAAAGTGACCGTGATCTTTCCCTGAAACCCCGTAATTCGATTTCGGAATTTCATAAAATAAAAAAAAAATTGATTCCTCTGTGCGACTTGAGTTCAGAACGTGTGATAATTTGCTTAAATAAGATAACAAATCACTAAGAATCACTCACTCCATTCGCAAGTCACTTTGATAGTATTCTCATCATAACCGACGGGCCCCGTGGTCCCGTTAGGGTAATTCGCGGTGAAAACTGAAATATTCGTTATATTTCTACACCGAAACGTATGCTTTAACTACCATACATTTCTTATTCTTTAATGTGTTAAGAGAAAAATCGTTTTTTTTCTTCAAATCTTTTCCAATGCTCGGTCCCACGATGAGAAATCTTACGATAGTTATTACAGTTCAGCTTGGACACTTCGACTCCATCCACTTTCGTTGTTAGTCCATAAGGACACAGTACATCTCCTGAATGAACTTACTCATCGACCGATCGATGGGCAACATTTAATCTCGATACGTATCCACTATTGAGAAAGCTGAAAATCATATTTGGTTTTGCTTGTGCCCAAATAAATACTCTTTTTTTTTCTGCCACATGATGTCCGAATTTCGACACTTTTTCGTCATTTGGCCCACTCCCCTCCCACTCTACCCCACTCATTTATAGGTATCAGTCGCTGATATACGACCCACAACCCCTCTGCAATGCTGAGGAAACGAAAAATGAGAGGGAGGGGGGAGGGCCAAATATCGAAGAAGTGCCCGAACTTTCTCACGCACACATAATACGAATTCAATGTCGATACCTCGATCGTTTAGGAGCGCAAGCTCAGTAGTACTTGGCGGCAATTTGAGCATGCAGAAGTGGTCTGCAATAGAGTACGTTTTTGGGCCACCGTCTCTTCATTTGTACTCTCCAAAAATCATGAAAGATCTCACCGGGAAATTCAGGAGCTGTCATGCACGTAAGCTGGAAAATTTCGTAATTAATATTTTAAAATTTCATATTTACAGAATAGTTTAAAAACAGGAAGTAGTTGACCATTTAGATAATTCGAAAACAAGAAAACTAACCCTTACCGTTCTCAGCATTGTTCCCTGAACAAATCTGAAATGATTATTGTCATGCTTGAAACGATTTCTATGAATTTATTGAATTTATTTGCAAACTGCGATTTATTCAAACTCACTTTCCGTCTGCGGGATTGCAAATGTATTCCGAAATTAGCTCGTACATTAGACGATCACCGGCGCCCAAGTTCTCAAAAGAAATTAATGATTTCCAAATATTGAGCATTTACTTAGGAATTCCTTGAATTCTTTGCTGTGCAAACCCTCGCAAGAACGTGTGAACTCATGTGTACTAGGTAAATCCGTGTCAGAGACGGCATGGACAATCAGTTCTCATTCGAAATTAATAGTAGAATTATCTTTATAGAAAAACCTGACCCCATAGGGATAGTAGGATGGAGGGCAATTGAACGATATTCTGCCATCAGAAAGAGTTTGCTGGATGAATGGAAGACTTGGTTCAGGGGTAGACGAAGGAGGCGGGGGAAGCACGCACTGGCTCACGGCTAAATATATTTAAGAGACATTCCACGAGAAAACGTACCAACTCACGGATGGCTTTTTTGCAACCCCCCTCAATATTTCGCTGGTGAAGTTTCCATACCGAGTGCTGATATTTGGCCCAATATGAAGGGCTCTGGTGCACTTTCCGAAAAATGACTAGGCCCAAAAAAAATCGAAAATTTCAACTTTCTGAAAAGTAAGATATTATAGGTTTTTCGGGAGTATTTTTCGATAAAAATAACGAAAAACATACTTTGAATGCGATCAGATGTCGATAAAGAGTCGAACACGTCGATTTTCGAAGATTTTTGCCCGTCCTGAAAAGTTTTCCAACCAGCGTACCAAAACTAATTGCATTTTCGGATTTCCCGTGTAAAACTACGTGTAAAATCCGAATTTCATGGAATTTCTACCATGTGCTCCGAAGTTATGGTTTCCAGAAGGAGGCTCACTTAGGGCAAGCTCTTGGAGCAAAACCATCACACTTTCTCCAAATCAAACCGAATGGGATCTTTTGAGCACCGAATCTTATTTTTATATCGAATCAAACAATTTGAGACCATAGTCAGACATTTTTAGATCTTCATTTTGAAATTTTGGGTTTTGGAAAAAAACGAATTTCTCACATTTCACAAAGAGCTATATTTTTTCGTCAAAATCGGTTTGCAATCATCGGATATGCCTAATTTTTGTCAGATTCTTATTTCTAATGCATATTTACATCGTGTTTGTGCATTTGGGGCTCAAGTGCACATGCTAATGACTTGAAAACCCGAGAAAATTCGATTTTTTTCGAAATTTTGGACATTTCTAGAGTTTGAGACACTCTCAGATTGCTATTTGAAGTTCAAATACATGATATTTTGTTCATAATTACTTAATCTAGCCCATATAATGATTTACAGTTGGTTTGGGAGCTATCTGGCGAACATTTTTTTTTCATTGTTTTCGAGATGGATCAAAATTTCCGAAAAAAATAATTTTGCCCGATAGCTCCCAAACCAACCGGAAATCATTATATGGGCTAGATTTAGTAATTCTGAACGAAATATTATGTATTTGAACTTCAAATAACAATCTGAGAGTGTCTCAAACTCTAGAAATTTCCAAAATTTCGAAAAAAATTGCATTTTCTCGGGTTTTCAAGTCATTAGCATGTGCACTTGAGCGTGAAATGCACAAACACGATGTAAATATGCATTAGAAATAAGAATCTGACAAAAATTAGGCATATCCGATGGTTGCAAACCGATTTTGACGAAAAAATATAGCTCTTTGTGAAATGTGAGAAATTCGTTTTTTTCCAAAACCCAAAATTTCAAAATGAAGATCTAAAAATGTCTGACTATGGTCTCAAATTGTTTGATTCGATATAAAAATAAGATTCGGTGCTCAAAAGATCCCATTCGGTTTGATTTGGAGAAAGTGTGATGGTTTTGCTCCAAGAGCTTGCCCTAAGTGAGCCTCCTTCTGGAAACCATAACTTCGGAGCACATGGTAGAAATTCCATGAAATTCGGATTTTACACGTAGTTTTACACGGGAAATCCGAAAATGCAATTAGTTTTGGTACGCTGGTTGGAAAACTTTTCAGGACGGGCAAAAATCTTCGAAAATCGACGTGTTCGACTCTTTATCGACATCTGATCGCATTCAAAGTATGTTTTTCGTTATTTTCATCGAAAAATAGTCCCGAAAAACCTATAATATCTTACTTTTCAGAAAATTGAAATTTTCCATTTTTTTTGGGCCTAGTCTGGCATTTTTCGGAAAGTGCACCAGAGCCCTTCATATTGGGCCAAATATCAGCACTTGGTATGGGGACTTCACCAGCAAAATATTGAGGGGGTTGCAAAAAAGCCATCCGTCGACCCTTCCCAAAAGGTACGTTTTCTCGTGGAATGTCTCTTAAATCAATATGTAATCAATACAAATACATACATAGAAATAAATAATACTCATATATGGCCGTATCGGCAAATTTTCAAAAAAAGTATTATCCATACTACAGCGCTCATTTTAAACAGTTCCTTTCAAAGGACCCCTCTGGAAGGTCCTGTTGCCCATGCTGAGAGTGTGGATGCTGTAAATTCCTCTCAGCCTATAATAAATCACTTTGTCCGAAGATCCACACCTCTGAAGTTATTTACATGTGCTCGGAGGAAATAAAAAGTGCAGGGCCGTGACTGGTTCACCAATGTTTCACTTAATCTACATATTTACTACAGTTTGCCTTTGAAAGCGCATACGTTGCTTAGTGGGATTTCCCAGAATTCATTCACCGGAACACCATATAACTGGGGGAACGGAAAACAAGCTCTTACCCAGTCGTAGCAGACAAGAAACGCCAAGGAGAGTGATCATCTTCTAGCGGAAATGACTCCACGTTCGCCTTTTTATGGATGATGGAATAATGGTGTTTGAACTCTGAAAAATCGGATTAACTAATACTTCCCTTCTGCACGGAATGCCGCACTCTCTCCAGTCTACGTGCATTCTTGTAGGTCAGAGAGTGCTAGGGCACATGTTAAGAGAGGGGATACGGCCATGCGAATACGTTTAAGTACGGTTTATAGGTGTACGTACAGTGTCCCAGAATGGTTCGTAACTTTTTTATGGTACGCAACTTTTTATTATGATCCGCAACATTTTTATTGTGGTGCATACTGAGTGCCATGCATAGCGAAACTTTTTACTATGGTACAATTTTTGTCGTATTTGATTGGACGGAAAGTTGTCACATTTTTAAAAAAACTCAATTTCTTTGAGGAAACAATAGCACGAGTTCAATTATACGTGCCATTATTGGCAGCAACTTTCCTTCAATTTATGGATTCTCTCCCTGTAGAACCCATCTGAGTGCGAAAAAATTATCCAATATTTCCCAATATTAGAACTTCAGACACCCGTGATTTTCTCGAGCTGTGAGTATGGGCGCGGATAACAAGCTCACCGGAAGATGGTTCGTCATGAAGACAAACACACCAGTCAACAATGCTGAATTCGCTTGTATCGCAAACGGTTGGAGAGTGGTACTACATAATAGGACCTAGATCACCGTCGGAAGAGAACCCCCGGGATCATATCCTAAAATGTGGTATCCATGGTATCCGTCTGCAAAACTGTCGGAGAAAACTTCATCACTGCTTTATCACAGGATCACGAGTCTTTTTTTTCAAACATTTTTTAAATAGTCCATACTATGGTATTATACATGTGTAGGGACAATAATTTGATAGAACTTGGTCATTTGATGCAGAACCGGCTTTTAGGAATATTCCGGTTTTAGAGTCGGTTATAGTGTATATCACTTCACAGATTAGCTACAGAGATGGTTTTGGTTTCAAAAAATGCGGAATAATATGACGAATAACTTTGCTGGTGACGAACTTTGCGCGGGACAAAATTTCATAATTTCTATGATCGAAAAATCAAAATTTGGGTAAGAAAAAATCCATTTATCCATCACACCGGGCACTTGCAGATAATTTTATTGCAATATGAAAGAGGGTGTCCACTAGTATCACACAAAAAAAAATTAGCCAAATCGATGATGGGGTCTTTTTTGATATCTTCGCTCAATGTGGTACCTCTGAGGTGATTGTGTGCAAATCATTCTCATATTCTAGTACCTTATCCAAATTTCGATCGGTTTCGAACAATTGTCTGCAATCAAAATCGTTGAAAGAAGATAAGATTTACCATTTTGAAAAAATCGATTTTCAAGATCTTGTTTTTGCAGTATTTAAGGTCTTTCAAAATATCAGTTTTGAATAGATGGTCCACATGTTCTAGATATTATTCAAGTACACTTCGAGTACTATGGAAATTCGTAGAATATTATGATACCAAAGCCTCGTATAATCTAGAAACCCACCTTCAAATATGCCCGATCGAGGTGCTCAAAAAATAATAAATTGTGAATCTCGTGAAATTTCGTAAACGCCCATCAGTTGTATGCATTACAAATCATTTTTCATTCGGAGTGGCACACCAGAGTACAATGAAAAAATAACATTCTCGAGCATTATGCACCGGACACGTTGGAATGAGTTTCATTTTTTACAATGGAAAAGGGAAGATTCTAAACCATCGTGCCGAATTAAAATGCCGCAACGAAAAACGCAATGTTTGCACTTGCAAAAAATGTTTGTTTCGACAATTGTAACGCTCAAAACGGAATTTCTGCACTCCTGGTAATAGCTAATCGCGTCGCTGTCGATGACACACTACTAGAGTTGTGCCGTTTAATTAATATCAATAGTTAAGTTTTTTTGGGAGGGGGGGGGGGCGGACACAAGCGAAACGACCAAAAGCACAACTCAACGCCGTTCGATGGGGAGTTGATCTAGCAACTTGGGAGTTGTTGCATTGTTACTGGTATGCGCTTCCTTACATTTCCTTTTTTCCCTTACATATATAAATTTTGTTATTATGCGATATTGAGTTTCAACGCACAGCATGTAAGAGTGAATGGGCGCCCAAGCTTGGTCTTCACTTGGGCGCCATCTCTCTCCTTTTTACACGCTCTATCGTATCTCTGACCGAACCCCAAGTTGGGATCAAGTAAATTTTCAAGTTGGCCCCAACTTGATCCCAACTTGGGATTCGATCAGAGACGAGAGAGCGTGTAAAAAGGAGAGAGAGGGCGCCCAAGTAAAGACCAAGCTTGGGCGCCACCTGGTGGCACACCAGAGTACGAGGGATTCTCGCAATTTCTTTTTTTTTATTTCCAAGGAAAACATTACCACGTGTATCACGAGTCAGTGAAGGTGGGCGGGAACATTTTCAAAAAAATTGTTCCTGATTTCTCCCATATTATTGTGTCAGAATACCCTAAACACAAGTTTTCGAAAAATATGGGTCATAGGTCCCAGAACCGGATTTTAGGAATTTTCCGGTTTTGCACCCGGCTACGAGGTATTTCAGCTCCCAGATGAGCTAGAGAGATGACATTGGGCTCAAAATGTTCGGAAAATTATTTCCAGAAACTTTTCTGTTGAAAGTATTTTTGAAAACTCGGAAAGAAAAAAGTTATGCCCAAAACATTGTTTTTCTAGGCAGAAAACAATTTTTTTCTCTACCCAGAGGTGGCCTTGTCATGGATTTTCTTTTCAAAAATAATAAGTAGAAGTCAATAGGTACACAACAAAAATACTTTCGAAAAACTCAACCATGCCTTCAATGTAAATATTTCTAGTCAAACATGAAATATTTTAAAAGTTTGAAAATTCAATATTTACAAATCTCCGCCAATTCTTTATCTTATACTTGAATTAATGTTAAACCTTCGTTTAGAGTAAGAAAAACCTGCATAGATTGTTTTTGGACATTTACAAGTGATAATATTATAATCGAGTGAATTCCCGGTTCCCGTTGCCTTTTCCCGGTGTTCCATAATAGTTTTCATTTACTGATGAGGGTGGGCAAATCCATTCAGCCCCGGGACTGGAAGGTGAGAAACCAGTTAAGGAACTACATAAACACTCTCAGTGCAGCGATGCCAAAACTGAGAGTA